>LNAC01000010.1:3255085-3459104 GCA_002007465.1 Ailurus styani | reverse complement strand
AAACAGTGTGGAGATTCCTCAAAAAGTTGAAAATGGAGCTACCAAATTCATATATTCCTTTGATAGAGATGACTGGGTTTCTGGAGGCAGGCACAATTCCAGGTTTTTCTCTTTGAAAGCAGTGAGAATGCATGTGGTTTCTCTCTCCCTCAACTTTACTCTCTGACTCTCATGTACACAAAAAATCAAGTATAAACTTCTAATGTTTCAATTATTAGCAACAAAGCAAGAAATTTTATAAACACCTCATGAGAGAAAAGGAAAATGAAAACATTCAAGTTTCCAGAAATGAGAATTCCATTATTATAAAGTAAAGCTATTATTAAATGTAACCCATATACTCCACAAAGTAATGGAAGAGGTAAATGTAAGACATGTTGACTATTCTAGTATACGTATTCGTGGTTTTATTTTTTTTATTTTTAAAGATTTTATTTACTTATTTGACACACACACAGATCAGATCTCAAGTAGGCAGAGAGGCAGGCAGAGAGAGAGAGGAGGAAGCAGATCTCCCAGGTGTGCAAGACCCCGAGACCATGACCAACTGAACCAACCAACCCAACCAGGCGCCCCATTTTTACAGTCTTGAGGTCTTTTATTTTCTTTACATTTATCATGCCATGAATTCATAGGGAATGGGTTCCAGCAGTTCAGGCTCCTTTCCATTGGTTCTCACAAAGTGTGCTTCTCTGGGTGAGGCAGGATGACGTTTCAGTTGAACCCAAGTACCTTTCTCTTTGGCTTCCTTCTTTTTCTGATCATTTTCCTTCACAAGCTTCAGGAAGCCATCTCGGCTCTTTGAGTGTTTAATATGCCCAATGCGTACATTAATTCTCTTGGCAAGAATCTTGCCCTTAACTTGTTTGTTTACAACAATGCCAACAGCATGCTGAGTAACATTGTAGACTCTTCCAGTTTTGCCATGGTAACATTTGTGAGGCATTCCTTTTTGAACAGTGCCCATTCCCTTGATGTCCACAATATCACCTTTCTTGTAGATTTGCATATATGTGGCCAAAGGAACAACTCCATGTTTTCTAAAAGGCCTAGAGAACATATAGCGGGTACCCCTCCTCTTTCCCTTTGTGTTGGTCATCTTGGCAAATTACTGGAAGATGGCGGTTCCGGCCAAAAGGCCGTTGTTTTATTTTTGTTAAAGTTTTTAAAAACATAATTTTCTAATAGTTTCCTTCACTTGTCTTAATCCCAGTCTTTTAACAAGATCTGAAGTATTGCATGAGGATTTTAGAAGTGTATTACAAGTTAACAATAAAATACTATATGTGGGGACACCTGGATGGCTCAGTTGGTTAAGTGTCTGCCTTTGGCTCATGTCATGATCCCAGGATTGTGGGATCGAGTCCCACATCAGTCTCTGTGCTCATCGGGAAGCCTGTTTCTCCCTCAGCCTGCCTCTCCCTCCACTTGTGTGCTTTTTCTCTGACAAATAAAATCTTTAAAAAAATGGTATACATGGCAAAGTTTCTCCCAAATTACCTGACACATCAAGGACTGTAAAGTAGTGTCACTAGAACTGAAAATAAAATTCTAACATAAAAACTGTATTTCATTAGAAAAAGATATCCGAGTTTTCTGCCTTATGCCTCAGACTTCTCAGGCCCAATGTGAGGGATATTTGAAGAAGTTTTTTGTCATCAGTGGGCAGCACAATAGTGGGGCAAAAAGCCCTGGACCATGAGGCAGAAAGCCAGGAAAGCAGGATGTGAAGGTAGCTGATGATAATACCTGGAAAAAGCATAGAGTAACTTTATAAAAATTTGGAAGCTGAATATAATACAGGAAAGAAAGTTGGTCAGTATCTTGTTTGACTATGCTTTTAAGATTTGTATGGTATTCCTTACTTTTATATTGTTTTACGCACCTAACAAGGAAATAATTTGAAAATAGCTTTAGTTGATCTAAGAGTTTTGATGAAAAGGAGAAATTTTCTGTTTTCTCAAATCCCTGAAACTGGCTATTTTTTACTTCTGAAAAGCCATGCCATCAAATGTCTAAATTGTGCCTAAATGTAATTTCCCAGTAAGAGGAACAGGTTTCCTTTGGAGAATGAGCTGCATTCAGGGCTGGGGCAGGTAATGTGCAAGATGAGCTGTGACCTGTTCCACCAGAGACCAAGAGGTTATGCCCAAAGTGGTCGTATAAAGAGGTTCTCACTGTCAAAGTATTAGACCATTAGATTATCAAAGACCACAAATGATTGGATCACATTAAATATGTTTAGATCTGAGTTTATAATGATATTAAAATATGAACTAGTAGCTCATTATTAACTTCTAGCTCATTATTATTAGATCATGTCCGTGGACTCATTTATATGAAAACTGGTGCAAAGAAACAAGCATATATAAATAGCTACCTATATCACAGAGAGATACCAAGATATTATGTATCTTGGGGTGGAGAAGGTAACACTATCTTTGCAGTAGTTGTAAAAATGAACAGAATGAAAACTTAATGTAGGGGCGCTTGGGTGGCTCAGTCGTTAAGCTTCTGCCTTTGGCTCAGGTCATGATCCTGGAGTCTCAGGATCAAGTACCACATCAGGCTCCTTGCTCAGCAGGGAGTCTGCTTCTCCTTCCGACCCTCCCCCCTCTCATGCTCTCTAGCTCATTCTCTTTCAAATGAATAAATAAAATCTTAAAAAAAAAACCTTAATGTAAATTTGACTATGAGCAGTTTCAAACTACTTTATTGCTTCAACAAATAAAATTCATGGGGGAGAAAGAAGATGGAGAGTATACTTCTGCATTAAAAGAATTATCAATTGCAATATGTGAACTTCTCAGGTTTATGCAGACTGTCGGAGCTCTAGTTATCTCCCACTGTTCCTGGAATGTAGAGAGTGTGCTACAATTATTTCTTCAGAGGGAAGAGAGAGAATTCTTTTCTATTTTTTATTTTTGGAGGTATTTAAAGGTAACTGCATACTCTAGAATATTTTTAACTAGTTGTGTAGAACATTATTTTGAAGTGTGTAAATGTTGTTTGGTTTTTCTCTAAAATCTGTTTAGTTCTTCACATTTCCAGAGTGTCAACAATACTTCAAATAGATCCTGAATTTAGCAATAAAGAAGGTCACTTTCCTCCAGGAATCCAAAAGGAGTGTGAATGGATAGCATCTGACTTTTTCTGACTTATTATGACGTTTACTAAAGAAACTCTAAATCTTGATACTTTCTCAGTGTCATTTTCCACTTTGTTATAATATTCAGCTTCCTATAAGCAACATCTTTCAGTGTTACTGGTAACATTGATTTTTTTTGTTTTGTTTTGTTTTTGTTAGAACTTTGGTTATTTGATTTTTTTTTCTTTTTTAACTTGTTCAGAATTGATTTCTCTTCAGTATTGGAAGGACTTTTCATCATTAGTCTTAACATCTATGAAACTGTTTCCCAAAAGAATAAGGAAAGAGCTTTTGCTTGAGTCACAGTAGAGTTCAATTAACTGAAAATAAAACTCATGATGACATCCTCAGAATATATATCATCTTTCAGGTAGAATATAATTAAAATAGGTGAGAGAAGCAGAGGAAGACAAATTTTAACGCCGGAAATGTTCTTTTTAGCACACCAGTATGAGGATTCCTTCAGCTGCTTCTCGGTGACCTGTTTAAAAATGTATTTGAAACCTATTATAAATGTTTGTATATATGTTTTATACACACACACACACACACACACACACACAAAACTCGAATCTGAAAAATAGAGAATCTTTCAATGTTACTACCTCTGTCTTCTGTGCCTTCAGTGGAAATCTTCCCACCAAGTTCTCTGGTTAGTGGAAGTCTTACTCAACTTTAGGAGTAATTCAGAATTCCGGTGTTTATAATTTCTAGAATTCTCCAGGACAGAGATATTAACAGTATATCACCTTTATACGGAATTGCTCAGGTAACTCTAGAAATATTGTGCTGGCTCCTGAAAGTTTATATAACCTGACCAGGGAAAATTCACATTCCTATGTGTCTGTTATACAAGGGACTCTTTCCAGATTATGATAAAAAAAAATTTCGGAAGTTTTATTTCCATTCTGATCATAATTGGCATCCCAAAAAGACAGAACATTCTTAGAAAATCAGAGTAAGGCATTCACTAATTGCATTCTTCCAAATTAGCCAGGTCTTCCTCTACTTCCTAGAAATCCAACACATGCTTTCCTTATTCAAAGTTTACCTTCTTCTTTACTGTTAAACCTCACTGAAAAGTACTTCTTATGGCTCATTCTTGAGGTCCCCCCAATAATTTGTCATCCCATGTGAACCATGTGATTGTAAAAATGAGCAAGAATAGATGTGACTGGGTGCCTGGGTGGCTCAGTAGGTTAAGCCTCTGCCTTCAGCTCAGGTCATGATCTCAGGGTCCTGGGATCGAGCCCCACATGGGCTCTCTGGTGGGGAGCCTGCTTCCCCCTCTCGTTCTGCCTGCCTCTCTGCCTACTTGTGATCTCTTTCTGTCAAATAAATAAATAAATCTTTTCTTTTTCTTTTTTTTTAAATAAATCTTAAAAAAGAATAGACATGACTGCATAATTCACGTATTTTCAAGTTTAGTGTAGGAGGTAGATGTTAATCAACTAACCATAAAAGCAAACAAAATTATGAATATAGCTAGTGGTAAGAAGGAAGTTATATGGTGCTATCCGTATATAAGAGGATCATTTACCCTAGTGTGTGGGTCCTTTCCTGGGGAAATGATATTGACCTGAGATACGAATGATTACTAAGAGGTAGGCAAAGGAGGAAAGAACATATGTAGTAGACATCTTTCTGTGGGGAGAAGGATCATGAGAAATTTTGGGAAAGGAAGCTGAGGAGATAGGTAAAGTCTTTTTTTTTTTTTTTNNNNTTTTTTTTTTTTTTAAAAGATTTTATTTATTTATTTCACAGAGGGAGAGAGATCACAAGGAGGCAGAGAGGCAGGCAGAGAGAGAGAGGGGGAAGCAGGCTCCCCGCTGAGCAGGGAGCCCGATGCGGGCCTCGATCCCAGGACCCTGAGATCATGACCTGAGCCGAAAGCAGAGGCTTTAACCCACTGAGCCACCCAGGCGCCCAAGATAGATAAAGTCTTACCAGGGGGCTCTGAATGCCATAGTTGTTGATGTTGGCAGTCATTTTGCTGACCACTATCTGAATTCCCTTTATAGTTGGAAGGAATATTCCTGGTGTAGTCTTAGGTGGGATGCTGGGCTTGTCCTTTCCCTACAGAAAATGAAGGGGGCTAAGCCTTTCCTCTCCCCACCCTCTGACACTGGTTAAATAGATGCTTCCACATGAGACTTTGCATTTGGAGTGACTAATACCAAGATGTTTAGACAGCTGAAGAATATTCACCATGGCCATAGCAGAGTCCTAAGTACTGAAGTGATCACAACAAATACCATGTTCCTGGTGGTGTGGCAGGAAAGGCATGTGTCCAAGGGTCAGGATACCTGTAGTGGTACGTTAACCTTAACCGTACTGTTCATGTGGCATGACCGTGGCTGAATTCTCTGCTGCATAGCCTTCTGTAAAAGTCTGGGTTCTCTAGGAGAGCTGAACCAATAGGATACATGTATATTCTATTCTTTTTAGTTTTGGGAAGAAACGTGACATACAGGTATTAAAATTACCTTTCAGTTTAGTAAAAAATTCAATAGAAAATAAATATTCATTTACTTTTCAGTTTTATTTCCAGTATAATTTTGCATACTGTTTATAAAATTCTCTAGAGTTTCTACTTGTTTCAATTTGTAATGGCAAATGGTATACCAGTATTATCATGGAAAAGGTGTCCCTCAGAACCACCATGTACTAATTAAGTTTAGGCTGATTTATTCTCTCATAATATGCCATTTGTCAGTACTAGCTTACTTTCATTAATTGTATGAGTAAACAAATATGTAGAAACCCCAGACTTCATTAGGTTGATAGGTCAAGTCTATGAGGGCAATGCTGGAGGGCATATGAATTGACATGAACTTTACTGAACAGGCCATAAACAGTATAACTTTTCTGTAAAGCAATTTGGCTGTATACAGTTAAGAGCTTAAATATTTTAATCTAATTTGTACTTAAAAATATTTCTCCATATTTCACTGCTAAAGAAATAGAAAAATATTGTGGCAAAAAATTATATTCAAGTTTATTTGCAGTAAGAAAGAAGTACTTGAAAATATTCTCTACTTTCTATATTTTTAAAATGAGCCTGCTACAGGTTGGATTGTTTTCCCCAAAAAGATACATTGAAGTTCTAACTCCCAGTACCTGTGAATGTGATTTTATTTGGAGGTAGAGTCTTTGTGGATGTAATCAAGTTATGATGAAGGCCTTAGGGTGGACCCTAATTCAAGATAATTGGTGTGGTTGTAAGAAGAGAAGACACAGTAAGAGGGGATATTGTTATGTGAAGACAAGACAGAGATTTGAGAATGCCTGGGGTTTCCAGAAGGTAGAAGAGGCAAAGTGTCTCCCTTAGAAGTTTCTTGAGAGGGGCGCCTGGGTGGCTCAGTTGTTAAGCTTCTGCCTTTGGCTCAGGTCATGACCACAGAGCCCCATATTGGGCTCCCTGCTCCCACTCCCCCTGCTTGTGTTCCTTCTCTTGCTGTCTCTCTCTGTCAAATAAATTAATAAAAATCTTAACCCCCCCCAAAAAAAGTTTCCTGAGTGATCACAGCCATGCCACCATCCTGATTTCAGGCTTCTAACCTCTAGAGAGGTGATGGAAATTTCTGTTGTTTATAGTCACCCAATTTGTGGTAGTTTTTTTGTTTTGTTTTTCTTTTTTTTTTTTTTTTTTACAGCAGCCTGTTGGAAACTAGTATGAAGCCTGTATCACTTTCATTACCAGAAAAAATTGTTTAGCAGTAATTATGTCGGTTTGCTTCGGGACAGTAGTTCTCAGCCCTATCAGACTTTTTTTTAAGATTTTATTTATTTATTTGGCAGAGTGAGAGTTTACAAGTAGGCAGAGAGGCAGGCAGAGAGAGAGGAGGAAGCAGGCTCCCCTGCTGAGCAGGGAGCCCGATGCGGGGCTCAATCCCAGGACCCTGAGATCATGACCTGAGCCAAAGGCAGAAGCTTTAACCCACTGAGCCACCCAGGCACCCCCAGATTCTTTTTTAATAACAAATATTTTGTAATTCCCTTTCCAGTATCCTGAAATGAAATTCATAGATAATACATTCCACTTACATACTTTGCAAATGCCAACATTAAGCCTTGATTGTTATCAATATAAGATATTAATTTATAAGGAAATAAGTATTTCAAATACCTAAAGATCTTGGCAATATTTCATTAGGACACATACTGAAACAGTCACATGACAGTGAAACATGCATATTCACATTGTTTATATTAATGATTCAAATACCTTGAGTAGTGTGAATGTTTGTATTATGATTTTCTGAAATAGTTACCTTTTATTGATTTCTAACAAATACAATAGGATTCATTTTCTGAGTTAATATTCATGGTAGTTTTATCATTTATGAGACTATGCTAAATTATCAAAACTCAGATTAATTATCACCTTTTGCTTGGAAATACTAACATTCAGTCATAATTATTCCTCCCTGGTATTCTCGTACATCTGGACCTGCCCATTTTTTTGCATGAATATGTGTATATATGTGCAACCTGATCCTGAAGTAGTAAAAAAGCGTACCAAGTGATTTTTGTCAAGTAAGAGTGACAAGATCCCATTGTAGCAAATATGGAAGACACTTCTTAGATCTTCGAGACATGCAGAAGACAGGTCTCTGCCTTGGATATCCTTCATCTAGCTACATGGGGTTTGGCTGAGACTCCCAACTCTATGGTCAAACCAAAGCCAAAGCCAATTGGGAGGAAAAGGCCAGGCAGCATTAAAAATTGTATGACCTCAAAAGTAAAGGAAAATAAAATCAGTGGCATTAACTTAGAAAATGAGCTGAATGGTAGTTTAACGTTTGTGAAGGAGCAGAAGCCACACACCATTCTCCTTCAGCTCAGCCAGGGAATGTCCTGGGAAAGAGCAGTGTTTGTGAACTGTCTAGAGACTTAGTCATCTCTGAAAGTTATAGTACATGAAACCTCTTCATGTAGGAGGATTGCTTTGGTATCCAGCAGGATGTGTCTATCACACCATGAATCTGTGTAAAGGAATTGAGGAAACCTTAACTCTTGGCTCCGGTCTCCTTTTCAGGATCACTTTTCATCAGAGTGTCAAACCCCCTTGCACAATTGTCAACTGTGTTGCATATCAGTGGTCACTCTTTGAGCGATGGGTCAAGAACACTTGCACAGGGGACAGCCAGCTCCCTGAAATAGAACCAAATCAGGCAGACCTTTCTCCCTTTCCTGATCATTGATGACTACCAGGGCAGAGGTGGGGGGCAGGTTTCTGCACATATTAATAAACAAAAACAACAACATCTGAAAGGAACTCTAGAGACGTTGGGCAGAACTTCAGCTAATACAAGACCACGGGAGCTCTGGCATGAGTGCTGACCAGGGCGTAGTTTTGCACTTAAATGATCAAGATCCCTGACTTGTTTAGATATCTTTAAATTCTAGTTCTCTTCTTTTGCTCTGTGTTTATTCCTGTTTCCATTTTCTTAAATCCCTTTGTATAAGGAATGGTGTTTTATTTTTATTTCATCTGTATAATTCTCAAACTGCCCTATTCTTCCCCTTTCACTTGTTGAAACATGTTTGTAACTTTGAAATTTCAGCACCCAAATACAGTGTGTTAAACTTTGAATTAATGGTAGTAAGATCTAATATTTTTTGAGCACTCAGTGTGTAGAAGTACTGTGGTGCATCCTTCTTATAAACCATCTCCTCACAGTCGTGGAGCCAGGATTGAATTCAGGTTTGTTCAGTTCTGAAACCCATACTTGTAATGACTTCTGTTGCACTGCTTCCTTGAGTCTCATTAATAAAAAAAATGAGAGTAGAGTTGAAGACGTGGATTCTAGTCCTAAGCCAGCTATTATTTAACTCTGTCTTTAATGTTTTCATAAAACGATCATATTCCGTGGTTTTCAAACCATGTTCACAAAAGCCATAGAATGTGGGAAGTTCTTTGTGAGAGGGATGGAGAATGACACAGGCTGATAAAGGAGGGATCCAGGACTGTAGCTACTTACAGTGGAGGGGGAGGGAGAAACACAGGGGAAGGGAGAGAGAAAATCTCAAGCAGGCTCCATGCCTGATGTGGGACTTGAACTTACCACCCTGAAGTTATGCCCTGAGCCAAGATCAAGAGTCGGATGGTTAACTGAGCATGTAGACGGCGATTTCAAGTAGGAGTTGGTTCTGTTGCTAAAAGACACCTTAAGTCACAAGATGATCTGTAAAACTCTGTCCTTGTTTAAACTGTGAATTGTGACTGTAGAAGTTTTCTTCTATGATTGTAGATAAGTAGTTCTGAACTGATACCTTTAAATTTATTTTTTAATTTTTAAAAATATTTATTATTTGACAGAGATTGAGATCACAAGTACGCAGAGAGGCAGGCAGAGAGAGAGGGGGAAGCAGCTCCCCGCTGAGTAGAGAGCCCGATGTGGGACTCGATCCCAGGACCCTGAGATCATGACCTGAGCTGAAGGCAGAGGCCTAACCCACTGAACCACCCAGGTGCCCCTAAATTTATTTTTTAATGTTTTGGCTCTACTCTTGGAAGCTTCTGATGTTTATCAACTTGAAAAGTTAGACTCCTTTTTGGATGAGGTAAAACATGATTTTTAATTAAGAAGCTTAAGCCTCATTAGGGAAGCCAAGAGTCTGACTATATTGGTTTATACACTGAAAGTTCTAATCACAGTGTGATTTTTTTTCTTTGTAAATATTTGCTAAAAGAGATCAAAGAGGAATTGTATTTAGAAAGGCATTTTGCAGGGGCACTGGGTGGCTCATTTAGTTAAGCATCTGACTCTTGATCTCAGCTCAGATCTTGATCTTGGGGTGGTGAGTTCAAGCTCTGCCCTGGGCTTCAGGCTGGGCATGGAGCCTACTTAAAAAAAAGGGGGGAGGGCATTTTGCTTTTATTAACTTTCTGGGTATTCAATGGGAAAAATAAGCATCAATTAAAACTGATGTTTGACTATTAGTTTCTCAAGATTTATTTAAAAAGTTTTAAAGTAATTTGATATTTTAAAACTGTGATTTCTGACAAATTAATGAATAGTTTATGTATTATGCTTTATTAGATTAATCATATTAGACCAATTAAGCAGTAACCAAAGCGGTAAAAGGAATCAAACACTGCTGCTAATATGATTTTAAATGTCAGCTAAGATAAATATACATTCATATTATTTTGGCAATTTGAACATTTTAACATGATCTGCTTCGTGAGTCACTAAAGGTTTTAATTTCTTTGAAAAGTGAAAATGAATCTATAGAGGCATTACTTTGTTTTATCAGAAATCCAGTTCTGATACAAGTTAGTAACAGCTACATATTTAAGTTCAGCATTATTTTAAGAGAGACCGTTTCCCAGCAAAGAAATTGGTACCAAATTCAAACAAAGTTCTCAAAATCCTTCATTTTAAGCTACAGCATTAAAAAAAATTCAAGTATTTTGTGAGGCTTATATGGTTTCTGGAGGCATATCTAACATTTCTAGTTTATAATATATAAGAAGAGAATACATTCTAATCAGATCAATGGCGACCTTTATTTTGTAGAATCTAGTAACCCACAAAGTTTTTAATAGAATATTCATCTTATTTTCCCTTTAAAAATAAGAAATTAAGATGTAGCAATTAATCTAACAAAGACTAAATATAGCTTTACTAATTTGAGAAGTAAAATATCTATAAATCCATTTCTCTGTACCAGAAACAGATTTTTCATTTTAAAGATAAGAATACTGGTAAGGTAGATTAACTATCACTGGAACTTGAAATAATTAGAACACATCGGTATAAAACTCAGAGATCTCAGTTTTCAGTAAAAAAAAATATAACATTTGCAAATTTGGTATAAAATATAAACTCCAAAAAGTAATACAACTTATAATTTTAATAGAAATATTAAGAACAAAAACCAAAACCAAAGTGACACTATTAGCTGTCCTTCAAACTATAACATTTTTATTATTTGCTATTAAACTTGAATTGTTTCAGCCACTCTCAAATCTTCATTTAAAACATATTAGTAGTATGTACTAAGTCCTTTTCTAATATTTATGAAAATTAAACCTATAGTTAATACTGCGTTGCATATTTGAAAGTTGCTAAGAGTAGATCTTAAAAGTTGTCATTATAAGAAATTTTTTTTTTGTAACTATGGTGATGTTAACTAGACTTAGTGTGGTGATCATTTTACAATATGTACAAATGTCAAATCATGTTATATACCTGAAACTAATATAATCTTAAATGTTAATTTATACCTCGATAAAAAAATAATAAAACATAGCATACCAAAACTAAAAGAAATTAAAAATACTTATTTACAGAGCGCCTGGGTGGCTCAGTCGGTTAAGCAACAGCCTTCAGCTCAGGTCATGATCCCGGAGTCCCAGGATCGAGTCCCACATCGGGCTCCCAGCTCTATGGGGAGTCTGCTTCTCCCTCCGAACTTCTCTCTCATGCTCTCTCTCACTCTCTCTCTCAAATAAGTAATAATCTTTAAAAAATACTTATTTACATTATAATTTACCATTAAATTTAAGTAAAATTTAATGCTACTTAACTTTGATGTCCTTTTTTTTGTTTTGTTTTATTTGAAAGAGAGAGAACACATGTGAGCAGGGGAAGGGACAGAGGCAGAGGGAGAAGGAGACTTCCTGCTGATCAGGGAGCCCGACACAGGACTCAGTCCCAGGACCCCAGGACCATCACCTGAGCCCAAGGCAGATGCTTAACTGACTGAGCCACCGAGGGGCCCCTTAGTGATGTTGTTTAAGTAACATAGACTGGAGTTACTACTTTTATTTTGTTAAATATCTTCTATGTAATTGTTTATTGACTAGCTGAATTGGGGGCAATTTTAAACTTAAATATGATCAAATTTATTAGTCTATTTCCCTCAATATGCTTTATTATCTCTTACAGTGCTTTCATATTTTATGATTATGTCATCTTCCTTATTTTTAGCATTTTTCACCTCTATTTTTCATCAATGCCTTAAATTTGTCACTAGTATTGTTACTATTATCATTCTCATCTTAGTTATTATTATAGTCAGTGTTTACTTAGATGTGTTCATTTCTTTGTTCATCATTGTTTCTGAAGTATTACTCTTAGAATTTATTCCATGCTAAACTACATGCAAAGATCAAGACATTTAAACTATCAAAGTTGCCTTCTATTCTGTTTAATCATACTTAAGATAAATATAGACTATTCCTGAGTTTTTTCATCTACACTTTGATGATGTCATTACATTATTTTCTAGTAGGTATTAATATTGTCAGTCTACTGTTTCTATTTTGGTAATCTCTCTTTTCTCCCCAATTGATTTTGAAGTTTTCTCTTTGTCTTTGGTATTGTGCAGTTCAACTATAGTCCATTTAGTATGGATTTGTTTTTATTTTTCTGCTTAGGACTTGTTCTTTTTCAAGCTGAATATTTCTTTTCAGTTTCAGAAAAACTGAAAATATTTACTTTTTCTATACTTTCTTCTTCTCTTTCCGGAAGTTCAATTAAATGTACTTTGGAATTCTCATCTCTATTAGGTCTCTCCGACTAGCTCTTTCATATCTTTTTCCTTTCTTTCTCTTTTTGATGCATTCTGGATATTTTTCTCAGCAACATCTTACAGTTCTCTAATTCTCACTCTACTACTAATGATGTAAAATCACTGTTCCTCACAGGTATATTACAGGAACCTTCTTAATAAGCTTTTAAAGTACTGATCCAAGTTATCAATAAAGACACTAATCATATGGGGGTCCTGAAGAAGTCATTTTTATTTCATACTTCTTGAAATTTCCCTGTGGCTTATTTCTGTCTAAGTTTCACTTTTTCTGTATGGTCATTCAATCTGTTTTTCATTTGCATAAGGTGTGCCATTTATCCAGCCCATATTTTTCTGTCAACCAAAATAAACCATAAGAAATGATATAATTGATGGAAAATGTTAATACCTTTAAATTCAGATAACCTATATCTTCTGCATTTCTTTGACCAACAATTCAACTGATCAAAGAAGAAAATAGAATCTGTGTGATTTATTTGGTTCAGTTGGATACACATTAACTTCTATTAAATGCAAACTATTTTTGCAAGCTTTGAGAGAGTACTGTGTATCTCATCCATATTGGGTTACAGAGGAAAGTTTTTGCCCTGTAATTTATAGGATTTATTCTTAAAATAAGAACTTTATTTATTCTTCAAGGTCAGTGTCTTCTTTTATCCTCATTCTAAGACTGTGGGGTCCAGTTTGTTTTTCTAATTTCAAGATTTCTGTTTTATGTATGGTAATGTGCCCAGACCTAGATAAAGGCATTTAAAATATCAAGAGAAATATATTTAATTTCCATTTTCAACTTCCTCTATCTTTAAATGTTTTGATGACAGATCATATCTGTCAATATGAATGTGATAGGTGTGTGAAGAAATTGAAATGCTAGTCTTCATGAGTTACACTGAGATTGGATTACTTGATTTGAAGAATCATATGGAGTCACTTAAGCTTGTCAGGTAAAGGAGAAATATATTTAGTTTTCGTTTTCAACTTTCTCTATCTTTAAATGTTTTGATGAAAACATTTGTGTTAATATGAATATGATAGGTGTGTGAAGAAATTGAAATGCTAGGCTTCATGAGTTACACTGAGATCAGATTATTTGATCTGAAGAATCATATGGAGCCACTTAAGCTTGTCTGGTAAAGAAGCTGCATAATCCTATTTGGTTTTGGAAAGATTAATAGGATTCAGTTCAGAAAATGGGTGATAAAGTGTGATGACTAGAGACAGGAAAAGGTGGTTTGATTCAAGATTTACAGAGGAGATAATTACCCAGTAGTTCATGATAGATTAGTTGTGAAGGTGATGGAGTCAAGGACCATGCTCATGCTGACATAGTTACACAAGATGAAGGTCAAATGTGGACAAGAAATAGTTTTGAGCAAAATAAACAAAGGCTGCCTGTGGGATTTCTGAATGGATTGGTCCAGGTCTGAAGTTCAGGAGAAAAATGTTGGCTAACTTGTAATCAAAATCAGGAGAAGATATGCAGTCATCCAAGGGGAGGGAAAAAAGGAGAAGACAAAAAGGGATCTGGGGAAACCCGGGAGATAGTGGGTCAAGAAAGTGAAGAGAACAGAGTGTTTCAAGAAAGAGTGTGGTTAATGCTAACTCACGATGCTGAGCATTAAGACTGAGGTATATGAAAGGGGGATAGCCACAAGGTCATGTTGTGACAGCACTTTCAGGAAGGAAAGAAATGAGTAAATTATGGTATATACATAAAGTAGGATATAATAAAGCTTTTGAAATATATAGCCTGCATGTATTAAGGGGGAAATACTGAAAGAAAAAGGTGACGTGTGCAGTGAGACAGTACTCATATATATATATATATATATTTTTAGTGTAGTGGACATGCTATGTTACATTAGTTTCAGGTGTACAACTTAGTGATTTGACAAGCTTATACATTATGCTATGTTCACTACAAGTGTAGCTACCTTCTGTTCTCTCACTATTATAATGTCATTGACTATATTTCTTATGCTGTGTCTGTCATCCCTGTGACTTATTCATTCCGTAACTGGAAGCCTGTATCTCTCTCCCTTCACACATTTTGCCCATCCCCCATAACTCTTCCCTCTGGCAGCCATCAGTTCTCTGTATTCATAGGTCTGATTCTGCTTTTTGCTTATTCTGTTGTTGTTGCTTTACATTCCACTTATGAGTGGAATTATATGGTATTTGTCTTTTGTAGTTTAACTTATTTCACTTAGCATAATACCCTCTAGGTCCATCCATGTTGTCTCTAATGTCATGCTCTCATCCTTATTCATGGCTGTGTAATGTTCCACATTTTCCTTACATAGTCATCTATATACGAGCACATAGGTTGCTTTCATTTCTTGGTTATTGTAAATAAATCTGCAATAAACACAGGGTGCCTGTGTCTTTTAAAATTATTTATTTTTTTGTATTCTTTGGGTAAATAATAGTGGAATTGTATCATTAGACTGTTTTTTGACCATCGAATTATGTAAGTTCTTTTTTTTTTTTTTTAAGATTTTATTTATTTATTTCACAGAGGGAGAGAGATCACAAGGAGGCAGAGAGGCAGGCAGAGAGAGAGAGGGGGAAGCAGGCTCCCCGCCGAGCAGGGAGCCCGATGCGGGCCTCGATCCCAGGACCCTGAGATCATGACCTGAGCCGAAAGCAGAGGCATTAACCCACTGAGCCACCCAGGCGCCCTGTAAGTTCTTTATATATTTTTGATACTGTTTATCAAATATATCATTTGCAAAATCTTCTCCCATTCAGTAGGACTTTTTGTTTTGTTGATGGTTTCCTTTACTGTGTAAAAAGCTTTTTATTTTGATGTAATCCCAATGGTTTAATTTTGCTTCTGTTTCCCTTGTTTTAGGAGACACACCTAGAAAAATGTTGCTATGGCTGATGTCAGAGAAATGACTGCCTGTGTTCTCCTCTAGAGTTTTTATGGTTTTGGGTCTCATATTTAAGTTTGTAATCTATTTTTTTAAGATTTTATTTATTTACTAGAGAGAGAGAGAGAGAGAGAGAAAGAGAGAGAGAGAGTGTGTGTGTGTGTGTGTGTGTGTGCGCGCGCGCGCGCGCGCGCGTGCACGCACGTTGAAGAAGGAAAGAGAGAATCTTAAGCCAACTCAACACCCAGTGCGGAGCCTAATGCAGAGCTTCACATGGGGCTTGAAGAGGGGCTTAATCTCACAACCCTGAGATTATAACCTGAGCCAAAACCAAGAATTGGGCACTTACCTGACTGAGCCACCCAGGCACCCGAGGTTTTTTATCTATTTTGAGTTTATTTTTGTATCCGTATACATTAAGTCACTATTCATATGAATTTTAAAATACAAAATATATAATATTTCATGCTGTTACACACAGAGATACACATATGAATATATAAATGTAAATACAGGAAGTTTGAAAAAAGATAGGAAGATTACACATCAATTTCAAGAAAATTAGTTTTTCGTATAAAGTTTTACGTCTTTTAACCAAAAAAAAAAAAAGGAAAATTGATCTAAAACAAAGAATGACATAGAATAACTTTTGGTGGTAAGAGAGTCTTATTCTCTGAACTCTTTGTATGTTTTCAATATTTCATGATTTTGTAAAAAATTAGACTTGTGTTAGATCTGCCCAAGAAGTACAGACTGGAAATATGGTCAAATTTTACTAGGAGTCAAATTTTCTAGATATTTAAGTAACCACATTAAGTGTGGAAGGTACAGCAATAGAATGGGAAATGTTTGTTATTGTTTCAAGAAAAGCCAAATATGCAGTTAGTACTTAAAGAGAATAAAATTATGCAGTTTTCATTCATCCGTAATGTGTTACTCTTTACCAAACAAGTTGACGTACATAATTAATCATAGCCAATAAAAATACCTTGAATGCCAAAATGAAATGTTGTGTATTAATTTAAGTCTACTTAGTATTTTTCTTTAATGTAGATACTTCATTATGCACATAGATATTCTCCTAACATTAACATTGTATATAATTTGTTCTGTCCTTTCTTTTTATAAAGAGGTTTGCTCATTTAAAAACAAAAACAAAAAATAAATTTTGACTTGATAGAGAAATGTAAAATTCCTTAGCATATCTAATTTTACTAATTTTACTCTAAGTAGCCAAAGAAAAGAGTTATGCAATTTTCCAGGTAATAGGTGTATCAAATAAATTTTTCTTTAATTACGTATAATGCATATCTTAATCCTTCATTTCCTATTAGCCATTTTTAAACCATTCCCAATTGTCATTTAAACCAGTTTATTAAAAGTTAAAACTTGTCAAAAATTAAAAAAACTAAATATTTCCCAGACAGGGAAATCATAGTCCTCGAATATACTGAGTAAAAAGAAAAAACATAAAATGCTAACAGGATAAAAAAAACAAAAAACGAAAAGCAAACCTTCCATCAAAGAACTTAGTGAATCCTAAACTCTCTAAGAATTATTTGTATCCATATCTATTGGCCAATTTTAATTGCATGGTTATGCCAAAATCTCATAAATGATTTCTGCTTATCTACATTAGACTTTGACTGCAGTTATAATAGTTCTAGTAACAGCAGAGCTGAAAAATCTCATAATACAAGTCTGCATGAGACTGTCAGAGTAATTTTAGATATTTTTTGATCTTGGATTCTGATCTCCTAGTGTTAGATTCTTATCTGTTTTGAATTCTGTTTATTTGTACTGTGAAATTTCATGTCGTAATATGGAAATTATGAAGTCAAGTTCAAGATCACCTATTGGTATTGTTAGTTACAGAAAATAATATCAGCTTGTGCTGACCAACAAATGACAAAATGAGACAAAATATTATTCTCAAACTTTTAGTAAGTTGGGGCCATAGTTTTGTAAAGAATATCTATATTCATCTTGGGTCCCCCAAATTTGAACCTGTTGTGTTTTTAATCACCTGTTCCCATGTGATATTAATCTATTAAAATCTCAAACTGAGGTCTTGTTTTTCCTATCAGCCATGAATTACCAGATATCAGTTTCATCTTAAGACGTTTCATTTTCTGAAACGAACCCTCTTCTGTGACACACACACACTCTATTTGGAAAACAAACTTAATTGCAAAGCACCAATTTGTCTTCAATATTCATTATCTGTGAGTGTTTATTACTGTTCTAGAAAATTATATTACAATTTTCTTTTAATTATCTTCCTGAGGATGTAGCTCATTTCCTCATGATAACTGGAAAACATCCAAATGACTACCAGCCATAATTAAGATATGTTCCCTATTCTGAAGCTTCAGGAGATATTTAGTCCTTGGGTGTTTATTAAGTTCAGTTTCAATCCTAACTTGGCCATAAAATATTAGAGTATATTTTATATATATGAAAAATTGATGAACTTTTTGGTGGCTTTAGATAAAATTGTTTTAGGAAAATGATCTTTCAGTTGACTTCCAATCTGTGTGAATAATATATATATATATATATATGTATAATCTATATATATATATATAATCTATCTACCTAGATATGGGAAGAGTTTGGCTATGGCATTTCAGTTATTATAGAAGGTATTATAAGGAAATACACACATAATTGGTTAAGAAAAAAGGCCTCCCCAGGACCCTGAGGTTTTTCTCTCTGGAAGAAAAGAAATATTAAATAAATGATATAGGAAGAAAAATGACATGCTATTCAGAGAAGGAATATAAGGATTTTCTCTTTGAGAAATGAGAGATTCTGCATGTGATCGCGGGTTTTGAGAGTATGTAGAACATGTGGGCACATACTGAAGATAGGCTGGGGCCAACAGAGTACTTTTTAGTTTTTTAACTATGGAACCTTGTTATTTCATGGAATTGACTGTGTTTATTACTACATGTGCTGTGGTTAAAGAGAGGCCAGGACAGTATCATAGGCACATCTTCAGGAGTCACAAGCAAGATTTAGTCATGCTCAGGAGGGAAGAGGCAATTATCATTTTCGTGTACTAAGTCCATGTATTGAGCAAGCACACAATAAATGTTAGCTTTTACTCTCATTGGTGATGATGGGATTGCGAGGAACTCTTGGAGTAGGTGCAGATAGTGGATGCTTCCAGCAGGGGGAAGCAGACCCCTTCATAGTGGGGTAGCTGATTTCAAAAGCATCCCATTTGCAACTAACAATTACCAGGGAGTTTGTTGGTATCTCACAGTGGTCATTACCTGAACCATGACCGTGCTAACCCATCTTCTTAATCTTCCCTCTTTTGTAGGCATTTATTCCTTCAACCTGCATTTTTTGAGTTAAATCTGATGGAGGCAGTAAGTATTTTAGGAGCAGAGCAAGAAGGGTACATACACAAAGTACTTTATATATTTTTATATATTGATAAATATATTACTATAGTCCAGTCCATAACACAGCCTCAATGATTTATGCGCCAGACTCCCTACTGAGTTTGGAGTCTAGAACCACAGACTCCTTGGCAGGTACCACCCAAATCTGGACAGATAAATTGGAGGTAAAAACATAATATTGAAATCTCACAACTTTGCCACTTCAGCTTGTTTTTGGTTATGCCCTTGGTTTCTCTTTGTCCTGTCCAATTGCAAGGAGGAGAGCTAGAAAAAGTTACCTAACAATATTCTTGCAGAATTCTAAGCTTATTGTTAAACCCATTCAGACAAATGGAGCTGCTGCTATCCACATGCTGTTGTCTTGCTTTACTTGTTGGAATTTTCTTCAAGGGTAATGCAGATGATTGGACTAGATTCCATCACGTGTGATAAGGACCTAAATTATTTGGTTTGGATAATAACAGAAAGAATGACAATAAAATACTGGAGATTTCAGAATGTTGAAACACCCTTTTAGTTTAAAAGTATTTTTGTTACAAAATACCCAAAGCTTGACGCACTCTTTGTCCTATCAACTAAGCTTTTTCATTCATCTGCTTATCTTGTGATTTTATAATCAGAACTGATCTCATTTTTCCATTCTCTGGGTGAGTGTGTGGGGGGGAATCTATTAGTTTCATGTATATTTTTCCTGCTGTCTCTGGGTTTCTGTGTTATACTCATTTTACCATTTCTTTAAAATAATTCTTAAATTTTCCTTCTTATCCCCTTAAGGCCGAGCCTCCCTCAAGCCTTGTACTCAATTCCATAGTTTAATCACATTAAACATAGAAGATGTATTATCACAAAAAGTGCATAAAGAGATCTATGGTTTCAGTAAGTAGTTACTGTCCACTTGCCCCTAGGAGTGGTAGGAAAGTCACTTTCCTAAGTCGTTATCTTCTTGATGTAAATTTTATTCTCTTTCATATTAAACAATAAAAGCAGGATTTTACCCCTTTATTGACCCAGTTTAAGAGTATTATGCTTCTCCTTCTCAAAGAATATTTAGTCTGTGTAATATGAATGGAAAGGAGCTGGGAAGTGCCCAAATCTATAAAAATGATTAGCATTTACATCATTGGTTGACAGTTTGTCTATTTTACCAAGTAACGTACATTTTTACCTAGAAGAGATAATACGTTGGCAGAACTCATTTTACTGATATGGTGTATGTTTCTGGATTGTTGAAATCCTACTTATCTTTTTTTTTTTTTTTTTTTTTTATTTTTTTTAAAGTTTTTAAAGATTTTATTTATTTATATGACACAGAGAGAGATTACAAGTAGGCAGACAGGCAGGCAGAGAGAGAGGAGGAAGCAGGCTCCCCGCTGAGCAGGGAGCCCGATGCGGGCCTCGATCCCAGGACCCTGAGATCATGACCTGAGCCGAAGGCAGAGGCTTTAACCCACTGAGCCACCCAGGCGCCCAAATCCTACTTATCTTTTAAAACGTTGCTGAAGCACCATCTCTTCCATGAGGGCAAAAGCATTGATAACTTCCTTCTGTACATGAGCCATGTCTCCTCATGGTTCATACTACTTGTTTTGGAAAGGAATGTTTACTGTCTGTAAATGGCTTGAGCACAGGGACCTGAGGTTACTCACCATAGTGTCCAAAAAAAAAAAAAACCTGGCAGGTAGAAGTATGCAATAAATTATGTGTTTCATACCCATCACATCTTGTTTTCTAATATTGCTCAAATTTATTCCTCTGCTGAAATAAATACTTGTATTTCAGCTGACTCACTTAAAACAAATATTATCATTATAAGTAGGCAGGAGGAAGGTGGTAAAGGCATTTATAATTTATCAAGAAAACAATTATGGCTGCTTTATTCCTTCACAAGAAAAGCAAACACTGACAATATTTACATAGACATTTTCTTACTGGACTGGAAATTATAAAATTGGTTATTTTAAAAAATACTCAGTAACTTATTCTCTTATTTGGTTTAAGCTATGTAGAAGCACCCCTAACACTTTAGTTGGTTGGAGGAAGACAGTGTAAAATGCTTTATAGATAAAATTTAAGATAATACTACTGAAGAGTTAACAATAGACACAGTATTTTATGACCTTCTCTAGAGAAGACCTTTTCTAGACCTTCTCCCTGATACCCTCCATATATCATTCCTTCTTAAAACCAAAGTGGATAATTAGTATAGAACTTCAGTAGGTGTGCATATAAAAAAAAATCTGGCGATGCTAAGGACATAGAAATTGGTGCTATATGGAAATAGACACTTGCTTGTGGCTACACAATCTTTTAAAATGCATTTCCTCCCCATATTTTGGCAGTTCTTTACATTCTCAAATTGTTACCTTTCTCCAGATAAATACTTTTTCCCCATTAATGAAAATGTTACTTAGGCCTCACAAAATAGACCTATCCATGCAAGAGTTTGAACTGGGGGTGAGCTTCAAGGGGAATCAGTGGGATCTCTCTTCTTGCTGCTGGCATGGGTAGAGGCAGAGGCTGGCTACCTCTGGGTTCTGTAGCAGCAGCAACTCCCTTAGCAGGCAGTTGTGCAATGAAGTTGGGGGAGTTACTTTTCGAAGCTCATCCAGTAGTCTTCCTACAAAGCTATGAGGTCTCAAACATCCCTTAATAAAATCCACTGGAGCTCAAACTAAGTAGAATAGGCCATTCTGTTTCCTGTAATTAGGAAACTTATATCTTATTTTAAAATATATCTGATGCCTTCATCTACCCAGAAACCCCACACTTAGCTTCACTCATGGTGAATCCTTGAAAACCATTTGTTGATGATGATAATGAGCATTTGCTGAAACATAAGTTAAAGGGCTTTATTTTGCACAAAATTGGGGCTTGCTTTTTGTTTTTGTAAATAAGAATGTAAATGCTCTCTACTTAAATAGATCTCCACCTTGTTAAGGAAGAGGAACCATGCATTATGGAGGTTGTTCTTTTAAGTTTTGACTCGAGGGGCACCTGGCTGGCTCAGTCTGTGGAGCATGTGACTCTTGATCTCGGTGTCATGAGTTCTAGCCCCATATTGGATGTAGAGATTACTTAAATTTTTACTTGAAAACTTAATGTGCTATGCCAAGAAATGTGTTTTCTGAAACCCCCATGAAGATATATATATATATATATGTCAAGCATTTTCTTTTCTATATCTTTTTGGAACAAGTTCAGAAATATTTCTGTAGCCAAATACATCTGTCAGTTTCTTAACTATAAAAAGCAAAATTTATGAATTTCATCAAATCATTGCATAATAAAATGAAAGAAAACAGGGTAATATGAAGTATAAAAATGGTCTTTTAGCCAAGTACTTTTATTTAACTACTCCAAGTATTGTCTTAAATTTTGTATATCTACATTAAAAAAGAAGTTTTGCTGTTTAAACTTCTTTTTTTCTAGAACATCTAAGAGTGGGAGAGGATATGACAGAATCGATATTTACTGTAACATTCATCTTACTGTCCCAACAAACTAAACTGCTTAAATTGTATGCTTTGCTGTTTCATTAGAATCATAAGGAGTTTAAGGCTTATTGGTTTAGGAGTAAGTTTGAAGCCTCTCTTTGACATCTTTCCCTTTTTTATACCTGCAGGGCACGTAATTGGATCGATCATAAGCCTTGTTTATGACACATTCTCAATGTTGATCCATCTTCAGCCATCTTTTAATTATTCCTTATTCCTTTGTTTTTATAATATAATGGACACCAATGACACTTTCTGGCTATGGTTTATGTTTTCCATATTTATGCACTATGCACTCTTTCCGGAATACCAAACTACTTGAGAGAGGAGGCAAACAGGAGGACTAGCTTCAGTCCTTCAGTGAATGACTGAGTCTTTTATAGGGAAAGAACATACCATTAAAAAATAATTTGTAATAAAAATACAAGTTAGGGGCGTCTGGGTGCCTCGGTTGGTTAAGTGGTTGCCTTTGGCTTGGATCGTGATCCCAGAGTCCTGGGATCTAGCCCCACATCTGGCTCTCTGTTGGCAGGGAGCTGGCTTCTCCCTCTCCCTCTGTCTGTCACTGCCTGCTGGTGCTCGCTCGCTCTCAAATAAAATCTTATTAAAAAAAAATGAGTTAGTGTATGGCATTTCTTATAAAGTTATTGCTTTCACAAATTAAAACTTCTGGTAGCTTAGGGGAATATCGAATTAGATAAATTATTTGAAACCAAGGTTAAATTGTGTAAGTCATGCTGCTTTACTATTTGTATTTAAGCATGATGTGGTTTTTACAGGTGGCAGAAGAGTAGGGGATGAATAGCACCCTGCTCGCTTATCCCTGAGCATGATTAAATTACAGATCGCTCTTTAGAGACCTTCACTGGTATGACTGGTTGGGAAGCCTGATCAAGGATAGAACTCGATCTCCTTCAAACAAGTACATTATAAAGAATTCTAAAACCTTACGGGCACCTGGGTGGCTCTGTTCGCTAAGTGTCTGGCTCTTGGCTCAGGTCATGATCTCATGGTCATGAGACCGAGCACGTGTGCGTGCACGCGTACACACCCCCACCCCCACCCACCCGGTGGAAGCCTATTTGAGGCTCTTTGTCAGGCTCCATGCTGGGTGTGGAGCTTGCTTAAGATTCTCTCTCTTCCTCTGCCTTTTATACTATTTTACAAAAAGTCTTCTTTATTTGTAAATCCCTGTACTACATGGTATAATGCCTTGTGAATAGTGAATACTAAATATGTTACTGACTGGTTATGACTTAATGATGTGAAAAGACTTAATGCTTCAGTCTGTTAGCATTTCTTCTAATGTTTCAGCTTTATCCATGCAGACTTTTTCATAAAAATTCCCGGTAACTCACACTGGACTCTTAATGATTGCCTTGTTTAGCATGTTTTGTGCATTTTTGAGCATAATTCTCTTGGTATTTGATAGATCAAAAGAGCATGGATAGAGAATATTTGAAGAGCCAGATGACAAGACTGATCTAATTAGTTTATATAGAACACAAATAATTACTGGAAATAAAACTGTTTCGATGGCATTCTTAGAGTGGGAAGAAAGTACCGTAGAGTAAACGTACAGGGAAAAGGAATATTTATTCATTTAGTTCAGGAGGATTAAAAGTGATGCATGAAAGTCTCCAGGGTTTTCATTTTCTGTTTGGGAGAGAGTAAGAAGTCATTAGATTAAAAGCCATGTAAAATGTGTAGCATTCACAACTCTCTATATCTCTCTATATAATTTTGGAATCTCTTATTTCCCTATGAAAATTTGTGACAAAATCATTATAAAATTGTCTCTCTGGGTTAGGGAACAGCAATAAAGGAGCTGGAATATGATAGTGAGAGTTTTTGGAAAGTACAGTGATTTTCCCAGGCAGGTTTTGGAAGAAATGAATGATCTCACGAAGTGAAAAAAGGATAGTTTTGGGGGGTTCACTCTAAGATACAAAGAAAATCGGGGTTCCTAGCATGGTATTATACTCTATAATGTCCCATGTGAGGTTCCCACAGATGGGTATTTTGGTTGTGTGTGTGTGTGTGTGTGTGTGTGTCTGTGTGTCTGTGTCTGTGTCTGTTTTCCCCTTATTGTCTGTAAGAGAAGGAGGTTTTCTATATTTCCTAGTTTTTGGCAATCCCTCCAGGAGGCCAGTCTTTGAACTCCTACACATCCATTCCCACAGATACTAAATTTATCTGGAGCACGCTTTGGCTCTAAATTCAGAACAGATGGAGAAAGATGCTGTCTAAGAAAAGCAGAGATGACAGAATTACATTTGGCTTGAATGTTCTTCATTAAGCTAATTTATTGTATTAATGCTGTGACTGCATCATTCTACTCCAAGGGTAAGAGACTGCTGGCCTAAGTATGGCCAGAAAAGAACACTAATATTATACTTTTTTTCCTGGTCAGCAATAAAGTAAAAGATAAAAATGGAAAGAGGAGAAAAGGCAGGGGATAGAAAGACGGGTCTTTTTCTGAGCAGTAGGTGGGGCAAAGAGTGGTCTGGAAAAGAACATTTAGGAGTTCATTTGGGAATCAGGCAGGCCTTATGAGCAGGCAGTTGGGGAGAACATTGCCAAAATTCTCTTTTCTTTGAGGTTGTAGCGATTAAAACACAAAAATATACCAAAAACATAGGAGTAAGTAGAGAAATGGCAAATTGATCTGCACTGAATTAAAAAAAAAAAAAGTAGGGATGTAATAAGGAGATTCTCACACGTAGCCCTTAGTGATTTAGGCTAGCCAGGGTTTACTTTTGAAGTTACAACTTAGTGAATTCAGTTGGTGGGTCAGTTCTGATAGTTTCAAGGATGAATGTGTAACTTCATGAATGGGTAGGGACTTAGCCAGTCAGCCATTGTAGGTTCTAAATTCCCAGAACCTGTGTGTCCCATGAAATTCCTCTTAGTATTTATGGACATGGCATACTGAGTAAGTAAAATCTAAGGACATACTTTTTCTTTATATTATAGTAAAATAAAGTGGAGTGCTGATTTCCCGTGTTTTCCTCCATGCACAAAACATTTGCATCATACGATGAAACCAGACATGGCCTTTCCACTTCTTATCTTAGGTCAGTGACTGCTTCTTGAACTTCATTGTGATACTCATCACCTGCAGAATCCTGATAAGATTCTGATCCTGATTCTTTAAGTCTGGGATGGAATTCTGAATTTCTAACAAGCTCCCAGTGTTGCAGCTGAATAAAAAACAAAACAAAAAACCCCCACACTTTAAGGAGAAAGGCCTCAGGTGATAAAAGATGCACCTCAATGTATCAAATACTTATGAATTTGTACATAGTTAGAAATTTTAATCAAATTATTTTTGGAGAAGATTTGAAAAATGTAAAGTCCTTAAGTTGGGGGATAGACAATAGGTACAATATGGCATTTTAATTTTTTATTTGTATAAATAGTACCATGGAACATCAGAAGAAAATCCATATGTTCAAGTATATATATGAATAAAATTTATTTTTGTATTTAAAATATATAATTTTAATGATTTAAGTCAGTCTTGTCAGTCTTCTCAAATATCCATTTGAGTATGTAATAGTTTCTGTTATTTTGGGCACTTAATAACTATATTTTAAATTAATGAGATAGTAAAGAATATGATTTTTAAAAATTCTTCATGGCAATTATATATAATAAATAATTCTTAAAAATATCTAGGATTGATACATTTATCCCTGGGAAGAGGACATATCAACTCTTACTGGTCTATTTGTTCAAGACTCATTTTATACACATTTTCATACATTTATACATTTTATACACTATCTCTTATGAGTTGAGTGAAAGTATTCTGTGCTATTCTTTGTTCCCAGTACTGGTCTAGAACCCATCATGTAGAAATTCACTGGGACTAAAAAGTCCCAAACGATTTAGGAGAAGCTGATGTCTCTCTGGCTAAGATAAGCTGTGTTGATTTTACGTGGAAGTGGGGACAACCCTGAAAAGTTCAAGACTTAATAAGGAGAGAGAGGGAGGTATTAAAAGATGGTAGCAAATGTGTCAATGACAAAGATCACAGGATATGAGAACAAATGATGTGAGGTTAGGAGTGATTTTTAAAATGTTACCTAGAAGGAAATGTTACATTTTTCCTTCTTCAAAATGCAGAAACTGAACATGAACCTTCTGTCTCAAAGTTTAATCTCTTTTGCCTTCAGGATTCCAGAGAACACTCCAATTTTGTCTACTTCCTAAACCCCCCTGACTGTCCTACTAATTTTAGTTCTAGCGTTATGATTTGTACTATATTTACCACATTGCTTATTAGTTGTCTCATCAGTAAAAGGTGTGGATTAATAAGATAATTCATGTGCTAAAAAAGACAGCTGATTGTAAGCCAGAAAACTCTGGCTCTGTGCTTGACATTTCTATCTTCTCTGTGACCTTGAGAAAACTACTTAATGTTTCTTGGTTTCAGAACGATAGCGGGTGGGGAACATCAATCTGTCTGATTCCGAACCTCTAAATTCCAATCACATGAAACATATTTTGATGAAGTTATCTCATTTAAAGTAACCCAAGTTACTACAGAATGCCAATCACAAATGTTTGGCATCTCTGATTTCTGTTAAAAAAAAAATCTTTACAGAACCCTTTCATTTGATGATGTGAATATATACTTGACATAATTACAAACTATGTTTAAATATTCTGTCCTAGGAAATAGTGAAAGTTTCTAATGAAATGGAAACTATCCTGTTTTAACATAAGCATTTTTTAAAAGAACAATGAAATTATGTGTGATATGTTTTCATTACATTCTTAAACTTTTGAAATAATATTAGAGGTTAATTTTGTATATAGGTGTCAACATTTTCTACAATGGAAATATCTTGGACATAATTTTAAAAGTCTATGAGAAATAAATTCAATATATGTAATATATATTATTTACATATTAGTTTGTTTCAATACAAATACTTAAGCCATTAAGAGAACATTCAAATTCCGATCATCTACGTATATAATTTTTCAATATTTGACTGCCAGTTGATTGAAATGAAGGCTAATTTCTAGTTCACATGTATACTACAGAGTATCTCTGAATAAAAAAGCCAAAACAAGTTCAGTGCAATTTTAAAATAGTTTGTTTCCTCAGATACCCCTGGGGCAAATAAAAAATAAAAAAATAAAAAAATAGTGCTTCATATGAAAACCATATTTTTTCCCACTTAGAAAAAGTAACCCTACAAACAACAACAAAAAAAAAGTCCAAGAGTATCAAGTACTATGAGGTAAGAGATAAATTCACCTTTACTAGAATTGCTTTGAATTATCTTCAATTCTTCATTCTGAAATTTTCAGATAAATGTTTAAAATAGGGATTATAAAAGATATTCATAACAGTGTCAATTGAAGGAATCATCATACCTAATAAAACTGAATCACAGTGTGCTTTAATGCAATAGTTATAATCTAAATTCTAGTTATGTCTTAGAAATAAAAGAAATCCCAGATAATATTAAAATGAGTGATCACGTGTTTATGTATACAACAATCATAAATGTACATAAATATTTCAAGTGTCTCAACAGAAATTAAAGATGTTGGTGAGATAGCACACATTGTTTTGTCAAGGGCATTTTATTATTTTTTTATTTATTTTTTAAAGATTTTATTTATTTGACAAAAAGAGGGAGATTACAAGTAGGGAAAGAGGCAGGCGGAGAGAGAGGAGGAAGCAGGCTCCCCGCTGAGCAGGGAGCCCGATGCGGGCCTCGATCTCAGGACCCTGAGATCATGACCTGAGCAGAAGGCAGAGGCTTAACCCACTGAGCCAACCAGGCACCCTGTCAAGGGCATTTTAAAGACATGATACCATATGTAATTTCTATTAACTAATAGGTACTTTCTCAAACATGAAGAATAAATTCTGTTAAAATTAACCATTAATCTAAAATATTAGAACATTTATAATATATTATCAATGTAATTAGTAATATTTTAACATTCCACATTGCATTTTTACTCTGTAGCCAAACTCCTTCAAAATTATTTGTGGAAGCTCATTGTAACCTATAATACTTATGGGAGATTTTTTTTTTTATTCTTTGCCCCAGGGGTACAGGTCTGTGAATCATCAGGCTTACATTTTTCACAGCATTCACCAAAGCACAAACCCTCCCCAATGTCCATAACCCATCCACCCTATCCCTACCCTCCCACCCCCCAGTAACCCTCAGTTTGTTTTGTGAGACTAGGAGTCTCTTCTGGTTTGTCCCCTTCCCCATCCCATCTTGTTTCATCATTTTTCCCTCCCTACCCGCCACGATTATTGCAAGTTCACAATTCAAACACATTTATCTCTAGTTCCCAGTCATCTCTAAACTCCAGCAGTGCTTTCATTTTGTTCATTAATCTTCTACCCAGTTCCTCTTTGGCCTTTCTCTAAAGAAGTTTCCCAGAGTCCTAGAAATTTAGTGATTTGCCATTTAATTTAGTTGACTGTTTCTGATGTCCAATCCCTAGCAAAAATTTAATAACAATTACTGCACTTACAGAATTACACATAAAAGGGTGCTAGGAGTTCTCATAAAAGAGACAATTAAAAATCTTCTGAAAATCAAGATTAATAAGGTTTGTAGGAACAGAAGATGAATTATCGAAATGATTTTCTTAACATTTAGAAAATAAATAAGAACTTTAGGTGGTGTTTGTAAATACTTTCACCATCTGTCTAACTAAGTCTTTCTGTTCTTAATTTCATTTTTGCTGTGTTTCACCTTGAAGATAATGCAATTTTAGTAATGGGATTTTACTTACCAAAATATGAATCCAAAGTTCCTTTTGATCTTAATCTACAGATAGAAAAATGGAAGAATTTTTTTGTGGTGCCCTAATGGCTAAATATCCATCCTCTTGGGGACATTGGGAGCATGAACATTTGGTTTATGAAAATTAAATAATTTTTCTTTTTCTATTTCAAAGTCAGAAAATCATTGCAACCTTAAAGTCTTTTACAATGAATTTCTAGGTGATTCATTTATGAAACAGTCCTCTGTGTCTAAGAGAATTGTTAATTTATATTTTTCTCTTCTGAAGGAAAGAATTTCCCAAGGGGAGAAAAGACAAGAAGCTAAACTTCCCTTTCAAAACAGTCAGGATCACACAAACTTGAGACATTGAGAAATGATATTGAGAGTGAAATGGGGGTTTGAATTCCAAGATTCTAACACAACTAGCCTTGCTGGGAAGGTCACAGTGAAGGATATTATAAGGTTGCAGAATGACTGGTGTCCATGCTGAAAAACTACCCTCAGTCAGTGGGGATGGCCTCGCACTGATGGGTTCTGGTAAATTTCACATGGGGTTCTCAGTTCCAGGAATGCTGTGCAGGTCCAAACCCCTCTTCCCAAACAGTATCAACTGTTTATCTTATCATTCAAAATACTGGTAGAATATGTTGAGTTAGTATCAGCTTGATAATCTGTCAGTAATAATTTTTTAATAGAATAGATAAGATTTATTGATTTCTGATCCATTTAAGTGATTCTGTGGGTAAGAGTTGCCTATCACTTGGAATCATGTCAGCTAGGTAGGAGTACTCTTATTTCATGATTTAAGTGATGCTGTGTCAAAGAGAGTACACCGTTTAATTAATATGGTGTACTTGACCAATAGATCCGTTCTTTAGAGCAACTTTGACAAAGAGGAGGAAGAAAGACTGCTTTGCGTCCAATAACAGGAAGAGCAGGGAAGAATCACTGAAGTATTTCGGTGAACAGAACTTCCGTCCCTGTGTACAATGTGGCAGCACTCTCGTTGATGGTTTCTTCTTCACTCCAAACCACCTGGATACTCTAATCAACACCCTACTAACAGACTTGATACCACGATGCATTAGCAAGTGATAATATTTTAATGAGATTTCACATAGAAAAAGAATAGTGAGAATTCACCACATATCCAAGAGCAAAACTTAATATGCTCCCTCAGGATCATGGATCTTTGTCCTAAGTTCACTGGCCACATCCCATCTCCTTTCTTTACTTCACATAGAGTGTAAAAATAATTTCCCTGGCCCTGAGACCTTCTGCTCTACTCTCACCTTAACTATTCATTCAGCAAGTCATAGGCCATTAGTATCCTTGCCTCACTCAAGAATCAGTCATTAATTATCACTTCGCCAAGGAGCATCAATTGTCATTTAAGAGTGCCTTTTGGATCTCTGAAATCCTGTTTTATGTTGCTTATCAAAATTTGTTTTACAGAAATGGCTTCTTCCTATATGGAGTACTGGTAGAGGTCGGGTTGAGCGAGAGAAGGACAAGACTAAAAGTGGTCAAATACACAATACTTTGAGTTTTAGAGGTATCACAGTTTGTTGTGGTGCTAGTAGTTTTCTTCATGACCTAGAATGCACTGAGATTTTGATTTTGTTTTTTATTTTCAGTCTTGTAAAAAAGAAAATGTGATGCTCTACTGTTTACAAGGGGGGAAAAAGCCCAAAAGGACTCAGAATTCTTCCCCCCTCCCCTCTTAGGGTCTTTGGAATGTGAAAGTGGGGACACATTTTAATAGATGTATTGCAGATTTTTACCCAAAGTCCTTCTTTCTTATATACGTTAAACCAATAATCAAATGAAAGAAAATGCTATTTAATACCTAATTGTCTACAGCAAATTCTGTCTCTCAGGTAATGGCATAATTTCATGGTCTGCTAAGTTTCTCAGGGTTACAAAACAGGCTGTTTCTCTGATAGGTTTTAATGTTCTATAAGGTTATTAGGCATTATGATACAGGAAGATACAAGGATAAGACCCCCAGCCAAGGCTGTATTTGCCTACACGAAACATTTACTTTTGATCACTTGCTCTTCTGAGTTCATCTTTTAACTTCCACAAAGCAAGCAGTGCGTATCAGTGAGGGCCATGTCTCCATGTGCCACTTAACGCTGAAACTCTGACACTAACCTGAAAGCCACACTCCTGGTTGAAGTAGCATGCCAACAGCACCCACGTCGTTACTAAGGAGCTCCTTCAACATTTGTTCATCACATTGTCCACCTAATAATGGCAATGTCACACAAAATTTAGTCTATCCTTTGCCTTCTTACCTTCACTTCTCTTTTTCTTGAAATAGGTACTGTTGAAGTAATATGTATTTTAAATGATACAAAAGCATTTAACTTGAAGAATAAAGGTTAATGTTCCAGTTCCCCTGAACCGAGTTTCACGGCCTCAGGCACATACCTTCAGCAGTTTCATGTAGATCTTTCCATAAATCTGACATAAATCTGTAATTTATATTGTGTGTATTGTTCCATACCTTACTTTTTGTTTCACTTCATTACAGTTCTACTTGGTTCTTCTGTGCATATGGTAATCTTTGGATGAGCTGTACTACAAAGAAAATTCCCTCTTTATAGTAGTTCTAGTGTTGATAGAGTTTCTAAGTAATGTTGCTTCAAACACTGTATTCCTTATTCTATATCTTAACATAATTGTTCAGTTAAAAAAATATATATAACTTTTTAATTTATATATACACACACATACCTTTTAGAAAGAAAATTTGGGTTCCATTGGATTTGAGCAAAAAAGGAAATATTTTGGTTGCTATTTCCCTCCAAAAATGTGGCACTAAAATGCCAGAATAATGCACAGGACTGTCAAGTATTTCATATCCTTAGCACAGTGAATTTTGCCAATTATTTTTATTAATCTTTGCCAACTTGAGAGTGAAAAATAATCTTTTACTTACATTCTTGAACTTGCAATTTTAAATTTGAGGTTAAGATTATTTGAAAATATGTATTGGTCACTAAACTAGTTTTTCTTGTGAGGTCCTCTTTATCATATTATTGCATGTATTGGTAATGCTTCTCCACTCTTCTTTTAAAAAAATTGTGGAATCTTTATGCAAAACATCTTAATCTTTGTAGGATTAACTTATTTTTTTTCCTTTGTGGTTTCTTCATTTTGTATTGCATAGGAGTAGTCTGCCTAACTTAAAATTGAATAGTTCACTAATGAGATAGCAGTTTCCCCATAAGAACCAAATTTTAGATTTATTTACAGTTTCTGTAAATTATTTCTAATTTTGTCAGTTTCTTCCAACTTACTCCTTAATATTATAATTCTTTTCCTAATAGTCTAGATTCTTGATTAATTTTCATTAATTCCCATTTTTGAATTTTCTTCTATGAAGCTAGATATATCTATGAATGTAGTTATATCTTATGAACTTTTTAATTTCATTGATTTTATTTTTGGTATATTCATTCTTTGAAAGTTCTCCCCTTCCCCAAGAATTGAGAAGTTTCTATTACTATTTAATTTCTAGATTTAATGCATTGTAATAGAAATGTGGTTAGTGTTATTTTATTTTATTTTTATTTTTATTTTTTGGTTAGTGTTATTTTAAATACTGAATTTTTTTCATTCAGCTTAACGTGTATGACTGTTTAATTAGCTTAATTATATAAATAAATATTTTTATGTTAGGAAGTTGAATTTTTCTCCACTGATTTACAAAGGATTATTTTTATATTTAAATAGGCATTTTTATGATAACATAAGATAAATATTCCTCTAAAAGCATGTTTTATAGCCTAGATTTGTATAGATGTTATGGCTTCAGTACAAATTTTATAGAGGTTCTTTACATTTCTTTTTAAATTTTAGCCTCATTTTACATTTTTTGCTAATGTGATTAAAATGTTTATATGTATAATTATAGCATACACTTATATATCTATGCTTTTCCACAAATTTATCTTTTCTTTATTCTTTATTCATCTTTATTCTTTCTTGTATTCTGATTTCCTATTTGAGATAATTTTTCTTCTTCCATAATAACTCTTTTTGGTATTTGTTTCTGTGAAGAACTGATGATGAATGCTCAAGTTTTTGTTAGCAAAAGATCTTTTTAGATCTTTATTTTGGAGGATATTTTCTCTTCAACCTATTTAGAGAGTTCAGATATTTTCTATTGATTTGTAGCTCAGTTCACTTCTCCTGTCTTCTATAGTAAAGGATCTACAAATTTTCAATTTGAAATATATCTTTTTTAAAGATCTTATTTACCTATTTGACACAGAGAGAGAACACAAGTAGACAGGGTGGCAGGTAGAGGGAGAGGGAGAAGCAGGCTCCCCACTGAGCAGAGATTCCTATGGGGCTCAATCCCAGGACCCTGGGATCATGACTTGAACAGAAAGCAGAGGTTTAACCAACTGAGCCACCCAGGCACCCCATCAATTTGAAATGTATTTTTAAATTTGTATATGGAATTCTATTTGATTTTTTTAAATTGTAATTCACTGGTGATAATCTACCCATTTCATCTATTTCATCTCACAGTTTACTTAGTCATCTTAAAGTTTTTGTCTAATTTCAGTATCTAGATCATCTGATGCCATATTTTTCTTTTATTCCTTCTAATTCTTTACTCATATAGCACTGTCTCTTAACAGGCCTAGTAAATTTTGAGTGTAAGAAATAGTGTCAAATTATAGCAAGTCCAGAAGGTGTTGTTTTCTTCTACAAAGTATTTTACCTTTTTTATCCTATACATATTGGAGGCTGAGTAAGTCAAATCTATAGCTGATCTGAACTGGGGGTGAGTGCAGTTTTGACAAGGCTCAGTCAAATTCTGATTAGCCTTTATTTCTGAGATACCACTTCCTCAAGGTTTTAGTGGAAAGCTGGGTGTGTTCTTTAGAGCTGCTTCCCATGGAAGATCCTATTTAGTCTTTATCTCCTTAGCAGAAAACTCTGTTCTGATTTTCAGAGGTTATGGCAGGCATAATAATATTCCCCCAAAGATGCCCACATTCTAATAACCAGAACCTGGCTGGTATGTTATATAGGAAGGGGGAAGTAAAATTGCAGATGGAGTTAAGCTTATTAATCATCTGATTTAAGATTGGAAAAATTTCTGGGATTATTTAAGTGGACCCAACATAATCTCAAGGCTTTTTAATTGGGGAAGAGGGAAGCAGAAGAGTCTGAACCAAAATGATACATCTTGGGGCACCTGGATGGCTCAGTGGGTTAAGCCTCTGCTTTCGGTTCAAGTCATGATCCCAGGGTCCTGGAATTGAGCCCCGCATCAGGCTCTCTGCTCAGCTGGGAGCCTGCTTCCCCCTCTCTCTCTGCCTGCTGCTCTGCCTACTTGTGCGCTCTCTCTCTGTCAAATAAATAAAAATAAAGCCTTTAAAAAAACCAAAAAACAAAATGATACATCTTAAAGAAGACGTAACTGGCCATTGCTGGGTTTGACGATGGAAAGTGGCTATGAGCCATGGGATACAGACAGCCTAGAAAGCTAGAAAAGGCAAAGAAATGGATTCACACCTAAAGCTTTTCAAAAGTATCAGCCCCACTGACACCTTGATTTTTAGCTCAGTGAGACCCACTGCAGATTTCTGACCTCTGGAATTGTAAGGTGATGAGTTTGTGTTGTTTCAAGCTACTAAATTTGTGGTATTTTGTTATACCAGCAATAGAAAACAAAGGTATTGCTTATTTCTTTAGTCTCCTACCCATATAGCTTCAGAATTAGAAAGTATATTGGGAAAAAAGCCATGGGTATGAAGTCCCCGATGTCCAACATCAATTCTTGCTTTGCAAAACTACTTACACTTTTGCTTTTTTCTCTCCCCCTTATGAGGAACCTTCTGCCTATTAAAAGGCCACACTCTGAGTCCCTTGGTACCCCCCAAATTAGAAGATATCCTGAGGAAAAGCAGATACAAAAAGTCATCTCATTTCTGGTATCAGCCCTAAATTCAATGCTCACTAGCTGTCCAGTACCTGTAAGTTTTGTTGTTTTTATTGTACAGGCTTCAGAATTGTTTCCAGCTGAGCTGGTGTCTGTGACAATTGCTACTCCATTTACTGTCTTGAGACAGATGTTCCTTCCTGAGCCTTTTTGTCTCAGATCTCATTCCACCTTTAATGTGTTTTCTTCTATCTTTGAATATACTTCTGTTTATCCTGGTTGTTTCCTCAGGAACATTTATGATAGTCTTATCATTTGCATTTGTAATACCATATATCCTCTTTGTTCTAAATGTGGAAGAATTCTAAGTTGTTCCTCTGCAACACCAATGTCATTTTCTTCTAACATATTTGCTCTTTATTGTTTCAGGCACAAACTTTAAATCTTCTAATGTGTTAGTAAGTTTTTCTCCAGAAGTATGAAATTCAAATTAAAGTACAGAGCTTTGGTATGAGGCTGGGAATGAGAGAATTGCTAGGTCATGAATATGACTAGAGTCATTCCCATGTACAGGTATCAATCTGGATTGGAGGTACATGTGTATGTATATTTTTATTTGATCTCATTATTTTATTTCCAAGCCTCCACCTCTCCTTTGTTTGGTGAAATTCTTCCAAGCATATAGCAATCTTTAGCATCAGTTCATTTAAGTAGTGATTATTACAAAACTATAATATTTTAAAATCTTATCAGTTCACTTACCAAGTGATTCTTATAAAGCTAAAAACAAGCAAACAGTTCCCAACTCATTTGTCAGATCTAGTTGAACACAATACCCCACACCACCCCCACTCTGTAATTTCCTTTCCCAGAATATTAGAATTTTAGGTAGAGAGACACATGTCCCAGGAGGTATTTCAGTAAGCGTGAACATCTTAGGCAAACTTTTAGGTCTTTAGTGTACATTAAATAAGATCTACCCTATGTGAGTAAATATGCTTTGAGGGGCACCACATACTTACATTAATTGAAAATGGTCAAAGGAATTAAATGATGAAAATACGGAAGAGCAAAGTAGCTAAAATTTCCATTATAAGTCTTCTAATTTAGCCACAACAGCTTTTAAATCAACCCCAGCAACTGCCTTTCCCCGCCCCAATCCTTTATAAGCTTCTGGTGTTTGCTTTTATAAGCTTTTAGAGTGATTTACTGAAGTTTAATTATTCCTCACAACAAGGGATCAGTGTTCCCACCAATGTGCAGCAGGCTTAAGTGTTCCATGCCATGTTATATGAGTGGGAGAGAGGATTATGCATTCTTTCATTTAAGGTGAACACCACACCGGTTGATTTAATTGTTGTGACCATCACTTTATAGTATTGCATTGCCTATTATATCATGTTTATTTCTTCTGAAATTATAAAATTTCTTTGATTAAATCAGTTGATTTACTTAGTTTTTAAATGCATACCATTCTTCTGGCACTGGAATGTGAAGAAAACATCATTGTCATTTGGCTGCACCATAGATTGTATGTTTGAGAAGATAAAGGTCCCTGAAATCCAGCTGAGAGATGTTGCCTTTTACCATTTTAAGGAAAAAGTGCCAGATAACCTGTGACAAACTCTTGCCCTGTGGAGCTCTAACAACTGCCTCCCCTTCTCCCCCAAAGACACTTTTGGTTTCTTGAAATTTCCACCCAAAGTTGTCTTTAGTAATCTTTTTCATTTTTGCAGTCACTTCAGAGGTGGCTAATATCAAAAAGTTACAGCTAAAATACTCTTCCCCCTAAATATTACAGTATTAAAACTCCTATAACAATAACTTTTTTAAAGTTATATATATTTTTAGGCTTCAGTTCTTGCCATAAAATAGAGTATTATAATAAAGTAAGAATTTATAAATTCTCATTTTAAGTAAAAACATGATCATTTCTTGAGACTTCATTAAAAACATGCATTTTTTTTAGCTTGCAATGTTTTATGATAATTTTTCAAAACTTGTTTTCTTATCCTCCTCTGGTGAATGAATGACTTAAACTTTCAACTACGTTAAGATTTTGTGTCACATTTTATGTCACAGTTCTGTTATCTTAATATTTTACTTCAACCCGTTAGAGCTATTTGAACCCCAAAGTGAGAAAGAAAAGTCTGGAGAATTAAAATTCCTTCAGTAGAGGAAGAAATAATGATGGGCAGATTTGAGTCTAAATATCTCTATCTCCATTGCGAAGTACAGTGTAGACAGCCAGTATGCACTGAACCAGGAAGTAACTAATCACAGCACCTTACGATAGCAAGGGAGAGAATGTCTTCAAGGGTGGTCAGAACCAAATTTATCTCCTCTTCTCCGAACACATATTTCCAATTACTTACAGAGCAAGAAGATTCCAAAGGAACATCAATTTAACAGTCAAGATCAAAACGATCATTTCCAACACCCTTATATTTTCTCATCCTTTATAGAGTATTTAATCCTTCTATTTGTTTGAATTCCACTACCAGTCAAGAAACCTGGGATGTCCTTTCTTCCTACCCTGCTCTCTCCTACTTTCTATAGTCAACCAGACTATAAACTGCATAGACTGTTTTCTAAATAGTCTAGACTATTAAGACTAATTTCTAAATAGCATAGACTAATTTCTACACTTATTTCCAATACATTCCTTCCTGTTCTCATGCAAATAGCATCTTGTTGAGTCTCATTAAGTTTTCCCAACATATTAAAATCATAGGTTTTAAAAGATGTGGACTCTCAATTTCATTTCTGCTGATACTTCCCCTTAGTAAAATTAGTGACAGTCTCTAACTTATAAAGAATTCCTTCTTGGAAAAGGAGAGTCTTTTGTGGGGGTGTGCACATTTCTCTGGGATTGATTCCAGGGGATGTTTACTCCCAGGATTCCAAAAAGCAAAGAAACAACAAACAGAATTCGGTGTGTGTATGATCCCTTCATTTAGCTGAATATAGATGTTGTAAATCAGTCTTTACAGAGTAGTAAGAACTGATTCTTTTTGAAAGAGTTTTCCAATGTCAAGCAATACTTCTATGCCTGTATAGTTCATTTAAATATGAGTATGGACTCCTTAAATCCGCTGCTCTAGGCACTACACAGCAGTAACTCTGAATGAAATACTTTCCTGGGGCAAGTTTGGTTAACTCAATCTGATGTCTTTCAGGTTGTACCATACCCTCATAAATAGACAAAGCCCCAGGAGACTGAATGGAAGGACAGAGGCTTTATCTAACTTTCTGTAAATGCATAGTGTAGTAGAGAAAGCAACATTCCTTACTAGAAAATAACTAGGATTAACCATGGACAACTCACTTTGATATCATTGTGCCCTTTTGTCTAATCTCATTAAATCCATTTTTTAAAGAAGGCTGGGTGGCTCTCTCTCTCTCTCTGACAAACAGAATTAAAAACAAAACAAACCCTTATTAGTCTTATGCCTGTTATATAATAAATGTTTATTAACTATTATGTGGTGATTGGTAGTATTTTTCTTATATACAAGTTGTGGAACTATTCCATTTCCCAAGGATAGCTTCCTTCCCAGAATCTTTATTGATTATTTTTTTAATGCAAATAGTTGACTGGATATTCCATTCACTAGAAAATTGAACTTACTTCCTCAAACTGAAGCACCTGTTAGATTAGTCAGCTTCTCAGTGCCTCCATTTCCTTTATGTAAAATGAGAATTAAAAATAATAGCCTTCTTAGAGGATATTAGGTCAGAAAAGCAGTTGTTTTTCCATTTATTCTTTTATCGGAATTCAGTAAACATTTTCCAAATGAATGTAATATGCCAGATTGTGGGCTGGGTGATGAGAATAACAAGAGCTGGATTCAGTGCTTGTCCTCAAATGGGGAACAGATATGAACGCAACCTCAAATTCCTAATACTCCGCCAATGCGAGGCAAAGTAAAAGTATAATAAGATGGGTATTTTAATGGTTATAACCTCAAGTATCTTGACTGTGGTGGTTAATTTTAATTTAAAAATGGGTTAATAATTTATGCAGAATTATCTGAATTGATTTTCTATGAGCCCTTATTTTAAGTATATGGAATAGGGCTTTAGCCTTAAAACGAAGTGTTTTTGTATAATTTATATATTTTAATAAAATTCATGTCTTAAAATAATTTAAACTTGGTTTAATGTGTGTTTAAGTAATTAAATAAGTATGAATATTTTAATTTTTTAGTAACACATTAACTAATTGGTATTTCTTCATGAGAAAGCATGGTCATTTAAAGATAAAAAGTTATCACTAAAATTTAGTTAGGACTCCATACCTGGTATCAATCTCCTTTAGATTGAATCATAACCTAAATATTTAGAATTCCTAATGCCATATAAATTTACTACTAAAGATAAGTCTAGGATGTTATGCTTCATTACACAGATCTGTTGGCTAACTCATATACATTTTGCTAATCTACAAAATAGGTTTTTTTTTTTTAAATTTACAAAGTAAATCTAAAAATCAAGAAAGCTATTTAAGTCTTTAACATGTTTAAGGGGCCTATTTCTGGGCTACTTGACCTGACATCATTCGGAATACTTTCAATAATAAAATTACATAGCAGCCTAGACAGAATGCCTTACAATAAAATTATGAACCTTAAAGCCTACTATTTTAAGATTAGTATTAAAATAGTCTTCAGGGCACCTGGGTGGCTTAGTGGGTTAAAGCCTCTGCCTTCGGCTCAGGTCATGATCTCGGCGTCTTGGGATCGAGCCCCGCATCGGGCTCTCTGCTCAGCAGCAACCTGCCGCCTCCTCTCTGCCTGCCTCTCTGCCTACTTGTGATCTCTCTCTCTGTCAAATAAATAAAATCTTAAAAAAAATAGTCTTCAACATGCTTATAAGCAAAAATTGAATCCATATCTCAAAGCTATGTTATCCATTCTACTAACATAAAAAAAAAGTATATAACATCCCTTGAAATTGTAACACACTGCCTCTTATAAGCTGTCACTGCTTAAAGAAAACATTCAAGACACTTCCGGTTATACACCTTTGAATATTATATAAAGATGAAAGAAGAACTTGTGCTCAGATTGAATGTTTTTTTTTTTTTAAAGATTTTTTTTTTAATTTATTCATTTGACACAGACAGAGAGATTACAAGTAGGCAGAGAGGCAGGCAGAGAGAGAGGAGAGAGGAGGAAGCAGGCTCCCTGCTGAGCAGAGAGCCCGATGTGGGCCTCGATCCCAGGACCCTGGGATCATGACCTGAGCCGAAGGCAGCGGCTTAAACCCACTGAGCCACCCAGGCGTCCATCAGATTGAATGGTTTTAAAGATAGTGTTTTGGAAGGGATATTAGGAACATAGGCTACATAAACATTAATAATGATCATCAGCTTCAATTTTGAGTAATAGATAATAGTGACTTCATTTACTCTTAAATTTTAAGGTGACTAATATTGATCTGCATTAGTTGATATTGCTACTTCTACTAAAATGCAGAAACTTAGGTAAATCAATGATTTTTCTCAGACATGTTTATAAAGCATTTTTAGGTACTTGAAGAGTCATCTTATCCAAGTTCCACTGTTGAGTGTTTCTTCAGCCTCAGACCCTTTCAGGGCAGCATGAGTTGAGTTTGTGTTGAGAGAAAACTAAGCAATAATGACCCATAATTTTAAATCTTCTGAAAACTACCAACTTATTTGTTCCCTTGAGGATTTAATTCCTACTGACATTTTTTAATGCTTGTTTTTTTGTTAAGTCCAATTCACTAAGTATTTGTTGAGAATATGCTTTATTCTTAGTACTGTATTGGGTGTTGTAAGGGGAAAATATTATATGAAATAAGGCTGCCGTAACAGGGAACAATCACTCCTTTATATCCTTGCAACTTCCATACTAGTCTTGGACTTGAGGTAGATAGTTTCAAACCACTCTTTTTTTGCCTTGAACTATCTCATTAAAAGACTCAATCTTCCCCTCAGCCTTCAATTTGACAGTCATTACTGGAACCACTGGTATTGGTTTCATATTCTATAGCCATTCTTTGATGTGTAGTCCCTGATGACCTTATGTACTTATCTTTGTTTCTCCTACTTTGTTCAATGGATATTTTTCTTTTAAAACCAGGCTAGGCTGGAAGGAGAGGAAATGTGTTATTTCAAAAATATATTGAAGAAAGCCTATTATCCTATCACGTTTGATAGGTTAGACATTTGGATACAGTTTCATAACCATAAAAGTTCCTCATAAAAATGTATACTTTGCATTTGTGCTTACAGTACTGAAAAGAAAAATGAAAATATTATTAAATCACTTTTGTTTATAAATCATATGATGATCTTTATTCAAATCACAAAAGGAAGAGAATCCCTGAAACACTAAACATTTGTTTAAAGAACTGAAACCAAAGTTTTCAAAATTTAATCATTGAAGTAAATTCCATCTAGCAATCATGCATTTGGATTTTCTTTTCCCATAGTTTGAAATTGACCTAAATAGATAGGGATATTCCTAAAATGAAAAATATATGATGCAGAGTGGCTGGGTTTTTTGTTTTGTTTTGTTTTGTTTTTTAAGTAAGCTCCACATCCAGCAAGGAGCCTGTTAGAGGGCTTGAACTCACAACCCTGAGATCAAGACCTGAGCTGAGATCAAAAGTTGGACACAAATGAGCCTCCCAGGCACCCTGCAGAGTGGCTCTTGTTATTAACTCTTTGTAGACACTACAGGCTTGTAAAAATGAAACCGTATCAGCATTTATTAATGTTAAGAATTATTTCTCATATTTGCATTATATCCTCTCTAATACATTATTTTCTAGAAAATGAGCTCTGATAAAGTGAGCAAGTCATCCAACACGATTAAATTGTGAAATCTAACTTGTTGATAAATATTAAAAATAGGATCAAAGACAGATATAGTCTCCTGTAACTTCCTCATTTTAAAGATGAGCAAAACAGGACCAAACAAGTGAGGTAATTTTGTAGATCACACAGACGAGGTCTTTGACTCTGTCTTTGAGGCCATATCCTTTGCTTTTCCTAGTCTGCAGATGCTTCTTAAAATTACTTCAATGCCAGTGTTAAAGGGCACTGACTAGTTCTCTTAATTATAGACATTGACTAATAGATATTGTTTAAATAGATGAAGAAAAGGAAGGGGGTAAGGAAAAAAATTCAGAGGGCTTTGTAAAATAAAAAAGATGGAAATAAAATGCCAGATGATTTGGTAGTACTATATAAAGAAAAACAATGAACTGAAGTAGGAAAATATATACTGGAATCTTGATGGAAAGGAGAAAGTCCTATTGTTATCAAAATTGTAAAGGATTGGGTTATGGAGCTGAAGTTCTATCTTATGGAAAATAAGAATATGAAGTTCCTCAAGTGGGAGAGTGAGGTAAAAAAAATGTGAATGATAATTTGATAATGGTGGTCAGGAAGTTGGAGAAATAAAAAGCGGGCATGTGGAGTGTAGTTACCATAGGATACTAGAGTAATCCAAACATAAGACAGTAAAATCTCTATTAAAATATGTTAACGAGAAATCAACCCATGCTATTGTGATGGGTGTGTTAAGGAAGAATGGAGCAGAGTGTGAGCAGTGCTACTGAGCTTTAATTTACAAATTCCTGGAGGAACTAAAGTATGTTTAAAAAAACATGAAATCAGGAAAGGGAATCTGAGTTTTTCTGGGGGGGGCGGGAAGAGTGGAGACAGGATTAGTTTAGCTTAGAAATATTAATCTTGAGAAAATGGAAGACTATGCAAAAGCAAATATAAGGTAAGTAAATAGAAATATTGACAACAAAATTAACTTCTGAAAATTTGTAGAGGTAGAACTTACCATTTAACCAAGAATTTGTTTTTGTTGAGAGTTATAGACTATGTAACTTGAGATTCCACAGGGTAAGTCTAAACAATGGAGAAAATTATCTTAGCAGATTGCTAAATGTGACTTTTTAGATTTTTTCTGTTGTGTCAGAGGAGCTCAAGGGCAGAGAGAACAGATGTCAGACATGGATGTGGGACATTCTGTGGTACTGTGACAAAGATTTTTGTCATCTGCAACTCATCACCCACTTTTAGGAGTTAAATGAGAAAACGATTGACAGGGAAGTGTCTTAGAGATTTTTGTGCTACAAGGGTAATGCACCCTAAAGTTAGTCAAATGAAGGGACTTCAGGAATCATTTAGATAATTGGAAGCTGCCCTGAAAGTGGGATATTTGCAGATTGATACCAGATCTCACTCTAGAACTGTCCAAGGGCAAGAGGCTGTGGAAAGGCCAGGACAGCAGAATGAATAGAAGAGCAGTAGTGAAAACAGCTGGAGACAAATGTGTGGTCTAGTCCATCATCAGTTAAATCCACTTTGGAGGAAGTAATGCAACTCTTTCAGTTCTCTTTCTTCGTAGGTACAATGATTTCCTTTGTAGTTCTAGCAATGCAAGATAATTATAAGCCAGTGAACTTACAAGTGTTTGGAACTAAGAATTAACTTTTAAAATTTAAACTTGTGGTGAGAGATGCATGCACATACATGGTCTTCAGGATATATTTGTGGGGAATTAGAGGCACATAATACTAGAAGTTAAAGTGGACCTCATATTTGTGAGTGATTTTATTTATTAATCTGTTACACAAGAATGAAATACCCTCATTCTCACGTTAAAACAGAGCCATTCTATGGACTCCGATAGGTATAAGCACCTTCATTTAGCCTTTTCTAAAATATAGTTCTTTTTCTATAATACTCAAGCTTTTCTTTAATTTCTTTCATAATTTTTATTTATTTGGGTTATGCCTTTAATATAGAAAAACCCCTCTGCTGTTGAGTTTGCTTATGATCTGCTTGCTTTCTAAAAAGACAAGAAGTGAAGGAAAGAGAAAAAAGAAAAACATTCTGATAAATTCCACATTCTAGGCCAACGCAAGGTCTGTTTTCAGTCCTTCAGAGATTCTTTGAAAATCCCAGTAAGAGTTACAACTTGTAAGAGCAGTGTAAGTTCATGATTCAACAATGACCAAATATTGGTTCAATATGCAATGTATAATATTATAATATTTCCTTATTTATATTTCACAACAAATTGAAGTAGGTTGGGTAGGAATTGTTGCTTTCATTTCACAAGGAAAGAATCTAGTTTCAGAGAAGTTCAGCGAATTGCTCAAGATCATACCACATTAAAAAAAAGCTCAAGGTACAAACTTCGAACTAGTAGGCAAATAAGTTCTGGAGATCTAATGCACAAGATAGTGATTATAGACAACAATACTATATTGTAAACTTCAAAAGGCTAGATCTTAATTGTTACCACAAAAAAGAGGTAATAATTATGTAATAATTATATGATACAATAGAGGTATTAATTAGGCTACAGTGATAATTATATTGCAATATATAAATGTATCAAATAATAATGTATACCTTACACTTATGCGATGTTACATGTCAATTATCTCTCAATTTAAAAAATTCGGAACTTTGTTTTCTGAAGCCATATGCTGGACTCTAGTGAACAGTATCTATGTAATCATTGGTATATTTTTTGCAGTTTGGAATAATTTAAAGTGCTACATTTTCCCAAAGTTTAAGTATATTTACTTTCTACCAACATATACTGGGATAGGAAACTTTGCTGAAACTATTTCAAATGTTCCTTTGTTGGTGGATAGAAAGAATAGAGTACCTTAAAATTAACTTAAATAGTATTCATATATTCATAGCTTCTAAAGCTGAAAAGTAAATCCTTGCTTTTGCTCCCAAAATTTAGGATTCAAGAACTGTGAAAATATATGACAACTCTCACTGTTGTTAGCACTGAGAACTGATTCCTGTGACAGTACTTTGACAATCTCACTTTTTCACAATTTCAATTAAAAACAATATTTTAATCTACTACAAGAGAACTTATTTTTGCCATCATAAAGTTTTTATTTTTATAGAACTACAGTTCTGTGAAGCTGAATTATTAAGTTCAGAGTCTTTATGCAGTTTTCAAGGTTTAAAAAAGTGCTACTCCTGTGCTCATCCAAAATTTATCTTAAATGTTCTACTAGGTGTTCAGTGGAAGAGATATAGGGAATAACAAGTAATGTAGTCCATTGCCTAGGGCATTAAAATATTTTATTCCATGCCAAAATAATACAGAATACATTTGCATCAGTAAATGCCAAAACACTCTACCAGGAAATGAGTTTGATTGGGTTCATATTCTCATTTTTTTCCCTGAAACTTCGATATGAAAAAAAAACTCCATCTCTTAAATTATTGCCCTATCATTGGCACTTGTTTTCCTTATCAATTGTATGAAGTTTCACCCAGAGCTTTCTAAATTATTTTAGTTTATATCTTAGTTTCATTTAAAATTTATATGATGGCACAATTGGTAGTAATTAAAATATACTTAGTTTTTATTTTTTATACTTTTTTCAATGTATTTGTAAAACAATGGTATTATTCAGAAATAACACTTAGATATTATACTCTTCTTTAAAATTTACTCTTTATATTCTCTTTTTATATGTATATAAATATATATATTTCTTTGTATCTATATTTTTTCTTTTTTTTAAAGATTTTTTTTTTAATTTATTTGACAGATAGCGAGAGATCACAAGTAGGCAGAGAGGCAGACAGAGAGAGAGAGGAGGAAGCAGGCTCCCTGCTGAGGAAAGAGCCTGATGCGGGCCTCGATCCCAGGACCCTGAGATCATGACCTGAGCCAAAGGCAGAGGCTTTAACCCACTGAGCCACCCAGGCGCCCTATATTTTTTCTTAAGTAAAGACTATTAATTGCCCCAAATCACTTTATCAGATGATATAAAAGGAATTAATGCATAAAGGATAATAAGGAATTGGTGGACCCCTAAAGAAGCACATGTGGGAGGGATATTCAGTCAGAGTCATTTTTCTAGATTAGCACTGATCGTCAAAAGCCACAAATATGAGCTACATATGCTATTTTAAATTTTTCTAGTAGCCACGTTAAGAACTAAAATGAGTAAAGTTATTTTAAATAATATTTTTTTATTATGTCCAAAGAATTACCATGCCAACATTAATAAATATAAAAGATGAACGAGATTTACCTTATCTTTTTTTTTTAAACATTTTATTTATTTGACAGAGAGATGACAAGTAGGCAGAAAGGCAGGCAGAGAAAGGAGGAAGCAGGCTCCCTGCTGAGCAGACAGCCTGATGTGGGACTCGATCCCAGGACCCTGAGATCATGACCTGAGCTGAAGGCAGAGGCTTTAACCCACTGAGCCACCCAGGCACCCATTCTTGCTAAGTATTTAAAACACAGTGTGTATTTTACAATTATAGCTCAGATTAATTTAGCCTCATATTAAGTGCCCAATATCTGTATGTGGTTAGCAACTATTGTATTGGACAGTGCAGATTTAGACACCTCTCCCATTAGACAACTTGCATCACTATGGGACAAATGGTGCCTTGTTCACTGAGACAATGAGCCACTGTCACTAGTGTTTTTAAATTCCTTCATACCTATTTAATGCTTTGATTAAGCATTAATCCGCTTCCCCCACTAACATATTTGGGAATCTAACCCTGGCATGTAGATCTAACAAGGACACTGAACCTGACTTTCTCACACTACCTCTTCCTTTACCTGAGTATCTTTCCACCAATAGAGAAACCTCCTCACTTCCTCCCTTGCGTGGAGGCTCCTTTATACAGCATTTTGAGTTCCCTCTGCCACTGATTTCTGGTAGACCTTCCAAGTCACAAATCTTGGATTTTTACATGCTAATATGGTTGTAGGAATTTCGAAAATACATTTCTCTCTCAATATCTGGTAGTAAGACTATGGTCTCTCTAAGGATTCAAAAAACCTATTAAAATAATTCTCTTTTCTCTTGTATTCCTGGTTTAACAATCTTAATCTTCTGTGTGGTAAATAGATGCATTTGGAGGAGTATGCTTATAGTTAACAACCTGGTTCTCTCTCTCTCTCTCTCTCTCTAGTGGGCAGTGTGTTGATTTGTAGTGATTGCCTATTTCTGTTGTATAAAAACCATTCTCCCTCACTGGATTGACATCAGATTAAACCCAGAGATGGAAAGAAGTGAGAAATGGTACAGCATCATACACTATTTTTGCCAGATCAGTAGTAGTACGTAACCTTAAAAACATAGATATTAATAAAATTTAAAATAATTAAGAGGGATTAGTTTGAGTATTTATTAAATTTATTTATTTAGATGTAAGTTTATAGAATTAAGCTTAACAACCAACAGTTTGCAAGATTCCTGAAAATTTAATCTTCATCTCCTACAAGCCTATAGAAGTCAGATCCAGCCTACTACTATTTCTGAATTACTAGAGGGAAATGATGTATAAAGAAATGCCAGGGCGCCTGAGTGGCTCAGTGGGTTAAGTCTCTGCCTTCTGCTCAGATCATGATCTCAGGGTCCTGGGATCGAGTCCTGCATGGGGCTCTCTGCTCAGCAGAGAGCCTGCTTCTTCCTCTCTCTGCCTGCCTCTCTGCCTACTTGTAATCTCTCTCTGTCAAATAAATAAATAAATAAAAATCTTTTTTTAAAAAAAAAGAAATGCCAATACTGCAATGAACATGGGAATGCAAATATCTGTTCGAAATCCTGATTTCAATTATTTTGAATATATGCCCAGAAGTGGGATTGCTGGGTCATATGGCAGATCTCTTTTAATTTCAGGATGCTCCATAGTATTTTCCATAGAGGTTTCCACATTTTACATTCCCATTAACAGTGTGAGTTCCAGTTTCTCCCCATCCTGACCAATACTTTTTATCTTTTGCCTTTATTTTTGATAGTAAGGTATCCTAATGGTGTGAAGTGATATCTGATTGTAGCTTGGATTTGCATTTCCCTGATAAGTAATGATATCGAACACCTTTTTATATACCTGTTGGCCATTTGTATATCTTCTTTGAAGAAAGGTCTGTTCAAGTCCTTTGTCCATTTTAAAAATCAGTTTTTTTTAATTGAGTTATAAGGAGTTTCTATTTATTTATTTATTTATTTTTTATTTATTCATTTGACACAGAGAGATTACAAGTAGGCAGAGAGTCAGGCAGAGAGAGAGGAGAGAGGAGGAAGCAGGCTCCCTGCTGAGCAGAGAGTCCGATGTGGGCCTCGATCCCAGGACCCTGGGATCATGACCTGAGCCGAAGGCAGCGGCTTTAACCCACTGAGCCACCCAGACGCCCAGGAGTTTCTTATGTATTTTGGAGATTAACCTGTTATAGGATATATGGCTTGCAAATATTTCCTCCCATTCTGTAGCTTGCCATTTCATTCTGTTGATCGTTTGCTGTATAGGAGATTTTTGGTCTGAGGTCCTCTCACTTGTCTATCTTTGTTTTAATACCTGTGCTTTTGGCATCATATCCAAGAAATTGTTGCCAAGACCAATGTCAAGGATCTTTTATTCTGTTTTCTTCCAGGAGTTTTACAATTTTAGGTCTTACATTTAAGCCACATTTTGAGAGGTTTTTTTTCTCTCTATTGTGTATTCTTGGCTCTGCTACCAAAGATCAAATAGGACCATATGTGTATGGGTTTATTCCTGGACATTCTGTTCTGTTCCATTGGTTTGCCTTATGCTACTGCCAAGCTTTGAAATCAGGAAGTCTGAGTCTTCCAGATTTGTTCTTCTTTGTCAATATTACTTTGGCTATTCTGTTTGTTTTGTGATCCCATATGAATTTTAGAATTGTTTTTAATAATTCAGTAAAAAAAAAGCCGTATTGGAATTTTGATGAAGATAGCATTTTTGTATAGCATTGTCTGTATGGTCACTTTGGGTAGTATGGACATTTTAACAATATAACATCTTCTAATCCATGAACGTAGGATGTCTTTCCATTTATTTACATCTTTATTTTCTTTCATCAATGTTTTGTAGTTTTCAGTGTGCATGTACCATGCTGAATAGAAGTGGTGAAAGTGGGCATCTTGCTTTTGATCTTAGGAAAAAAGCTTTCAATTTTTGATGCTAGCTGTGGACTTGTATGTGACCTATATTATGTTGAGGTACACTATTACTATACCTAGTTTGTTGAGTGCTTTTATCATAAAAGGGTTTTGAGTTTTGTTAAATGCTTTTCTTACATGTATTGACATGATCATGTAATTTTTATCCTTCATTTTGTTAATGTGATGCATCACATTTATTGATTTGTATGTGTTGAGCCATCCTTGCATCTAGTTATAAGTCTCACTTGGTCATAGTGCATAATATTTAAATGTGCTGTTGAATTCAGTTTTTAAGTATTTTGGGGGGCATTTTTATATCTATGCTCAGCAAGAATATTGGCCTATAATTTTCTTTTCTTTGGCTTCAACTTCAGCATAAGGCTGGCCTCATGAAATGAGTTGGAAATGTTCTGTCCTCTTCGATTTTTTGGAAGAATTTGAGAAGGACTGACATTAATTGTTTAGAGGTTTGGTAGAATTCTATAGTGAAGTAATCTGATCCTGGACTTTTATTTTTTGGGAATTTTTTGATTACTGATTCAATCTTCTTACTAGTAATTGGTCTGTTCAGATTTTCTATTTCTTCATTATTTAGTCTTATTAGGTTGTATTTATCTAGGAATTTATCCATTTTTTCCAGTTTATCCAATTTGTTGGCACATAAAGATATAGAAACAAACTAAGTATCCCTTGATAGATGAATGGATAAAGAAAATGTGGCATATAAAAATGATGGAATATTACTCAGCTTTTAAAAAGAGGGAAATCTTGCCATATATGAAAACATGGGCGAACCTGGAGGACATTCTGTTTAGTGAAATAAGCCAGTCACAGAAAAACAAATTCTGCATGATCCATTTATATGAGTTACCTAAAATAGTCAAACTTATAGAAGCAGATAATACAGTAGTAGTCGCCAGGGACCAGTTGTGGGGATTGGAATGGAGATTTGTTGTTAAGTGAATGTGAAGTTTCAGTTATGCTAGGTAAGTTCTAAAGATCTACTATACAATGTTAGTTATATAATGTTAGTTAACAATATGGTATCATGAACTTCACAGTTTAAGAGAATAAGTCTTAAGTTAAATGTCTTTGCCACAAAAAATGAAATTCAGAGGTACACAAGGAAACTTTGGGAGGTGTCGGATACATCTCTTATCTTAATTATGGTGACATATCACAGGTGTTTGCATATATCCAAACTCATCAAATTATACACACTAAGTGTATGTAGTTCTTTGTCTATCAATTATATCTCAGTAAAACTGTTAGAAATGTGAATGGAAAAATACATTAATATATTTCAAAATCCTCATTACACAAGCCGTGAGTTAGATAAGACAGGTTATTAAATATTCTTTGGAGTTAAAATTTACACTGGCTCCAATGTGGATGAGATCTACAGAAAGTGTAAAAGAACCTCAGGAGTTCTGGAAGAAGCAGTCTGGAAAAATTATCACTGGAGCCCAGTTCATGATATCAAGTTAGGTTTTACAATTTATTACTTAGATGATTTAACAGATCTGAGTCTTGGGTTCCTCTCTGTAAAATGAATATAAATAGTTCCCGAACAGTGGCTGTAAAGGTACAACAAATCTAATCATGAAAAATGAGGGGGCACTATTATTGTGAAATTGATGAAAATGCTCATTTTTCTCTTGACCAAAACTGTCACAGCATAAAAATGAACAGTGAAACTCACATTGTACAGAACTCACAGTAAATAAAGTTGAGATATTCCCCAATGATTATGAGGCAGTCTCTTGTGGATCTCACTGCACAAAGCCCTATGGGACATAAAGAATTTATTCTTCTGGAGCACTTTTATTTAACTTCATAAAAGTAGGGCACAACTTGATAAAATTCTCATGTTTCCCCAAAGGCATGTCTCCCAAGATGTTGTAATGATGACAGCAACATTAATTAATATTCAGTTTGATTATCCATTAATATTCTTCATAATATATAAGGCAATATATTTATCATATAATGAACACTGTATTTGCCTCACAAGATATAATTGTGTACTTCAAAACATTCATAGTGAAAAAATTGCTTAATTTTTATTTCAAAAAAATTTTTGTTTAATGGTTTCTGAAACATGAAATATTATTGTCTGATGATAAATTCTATTGGTATGAATTTTAAAATTATGTCCAGTATCCTCTTAATTTCCCCTCATAGTAGAGACTCTGGTATCTGAGCTCATGGACACCCCATTCAGGATAACATTTCTGTTATTAGTTTTTCTTCCCTTGTTCTGTCTTGCTTTGAGGAAATCAGAAACTACATCTTGGGTCACAGAAACTAGTGCCACACCTTAGGAGTGAGGAAACTTGAGCTGGAGGGAGGCAGAGGGAGCAGAGCTGACTTAGCCCTAAAATGCTTATTTTAGAAACTTCTGTTATTGAAGTACTTTATAATTTAAGTTGTTACTTGTGGTCATTTCTGTAGTAATAAAGCAGGTTTATGGTTTTAATTCTTATTTTTATCACATCGCACATCTGATTTTCGAACACTTCATTAAGGATTTTGTGACTGCATCTATAAAATAATGTGTTGGCTTTGTATAACTGCAAAAAATACTACATTAAAATGAAAGCACACATTTATTGATGATATATCATACATTTATTTAGCAATCCAATTAGTCACTTCAATATTTTTAAGGGAAATACCCATTTTTACTTTTTAAAGATATTGACAGGGCATCTGGATGGCTTAGTCATTTGAGTGTCCAACTCCTGATTTTGGCTCAGGTGGTAATCTCAGGGTCATGAGATCGAGCCCTGCATTGGGTTCTGTACTGGGTGTAGAGCATGTTTAAGATTCTCTCTCTCACTCTCCTTCTGCTCCTCCCCCATGCTAGTTCTCTCTGTCTGTCTCTCTCAAAAAAAAAAAAAAAGATATTGACAGATGTATTTTTATATACATATTATATTACATGTAATGATTTAAATGATACACAGTTCCCTTGGAAATAGTTACCAATAATTAGCTCTATAATTTTGTGGATATGAATTCCTAAATATGGCAAGATTTCAGTGAAGATGTTTACTGTGTATTCCCACGAGATAGAAAAATGGAGTAATTAAGGTTTATATTTCTACATTTACATCTTATGAAATTCATACAATATTATTTTTGTTTTATTTTAAATTTAATTTAAATTAATAAATTAATTTTAAAATTTTAATTCCAGTCTAGTTAACATGCAGTGTTATGTTAGTCTCAGGTATACAGCATAGGATTTCAACAGTTCCATAAATTATTTGGTGCTCATCAAGGTAAGTATACTCTTAATCCCCTTCACCTATTTCATCCAACCCCCACCCAATTCCACTCTGATAACCATCAGTTTGTTCTCTAAAGTTAAGAGTCTGTTTTATGGTTTGTCTCTCTCTCTTTTTTCCTTTGTTCATTTGTTTCTTAAATTCCACACATGAGTGAAATCATATGGTATTTGTCTTTCTCTGACTAGCTTGTTTTACTTAGCATTATACTCTCTAGCTCTGTCCATGTTGCTGCAAATGGCAAGATTTCATTCTTTTTTTATGACTGAATAATGATACTCCATCCATGAATATGAATAATATTCCATCATATATATATGTATATATACATATACATATATACCACTTCATCTTTATGCACTTAACTGTTGATAGACACTTGGGCTGCTTCCAAAATTTGGCTATTGTAAATGACATGGAATAAACATAGGGGTGCATATATTCCTTTGAATTAGTGTTTTCATATTCTTTGGGTAAATACCCAGTAGTGTGATTATCAGATTGTAGGGAAGTTCTGTTTTTAACTTTTTGAGGAAACTTCAATACTGTTTTTCACAGGGCTGCACCAGTTTGCATTCTCACCCACAGCACAAGAGGGTTCCTTTTTCCACATTCTTGCCAACGCTTTCTTGTGTTTTTCTTGTGTTTTAGTCATTCTGACAGGTGTGAGGGGATATTTCATGGTAGTTTTGATTTGCATTTATTTGATGATGAATGATGCTGAGCATGTTTTCATGTGCCTGTTGGCCATCTGGATGTCTTCTTTGGCGAAATGTCTGTTCACGTCTTCTGCCCATTTTTTTTTATTGGATTATTTGTGGTTTTGGTGTTGAGTTGTAGAAATCCTTTATATATTTTGGAACCTAAACTTTTATCAGATAGGTCATTGGCAAATATTTTCTCCTATTCCATAGGTTGCTTTTTTGTTTTATTGATTGTTTCCTTTGCTGTACAGAAGCTTTTTATTTTGATGTAGTCCCAATAGTGTAGTTTTGCTTTTGTTTCCCTTGCCTCAGGAGACATATCTAGAATGAAGTTGCTATAGCCAATGTCAAAGAAGTCCCTGCCTTTATTCTCTTCTAGGATTTTTATGGTTTCAGGTCTCACCTTTAGTTATTTAATCCATTTTTAGTTTATTATTGTATATGGTGAAAGACAGTGGTCTAGTTTCATTCTTTTAAATGCTGCTGTCCAGTTTTCCCAGCACCATTTGTTGAAAAGACCGCCCTTTCCCCATTACATATTCTTTCCTGTTTTGTCAAAGATTAATTGACCATATAATTGTGGGTTTATTTCTGAGCTTTCTATTCTATTCCATTGATCTGTGTGTCTATTTTTGTGCCAATATCATACTGTTTTGATTCCTAACATGAAGTCTAATTGTGATTCTTCTGTTTTGTTTTTCTCTTTCAAGATTGCTCTCGCTATCTGGAGTCCTTTGTGGTTCCATACAAATTTTAAGATAGTTGGTTATAGTTCTTTGAAAAATTCTGTTGGTATTTTGATAGGGATTGCATTAAATGTGTAGATTGCTTGAGATAGTATAAACATTTTAACAATATTCTTTCAATCCTTGAGCATGGAATGTCTTTTCATTTGTGTCCTCTTCAATTTTTTTCATCAGGGTTTTATCATTTTTAGAGTACAGGTCTTTCACCTTTTTAGTTATGTTTATGCCTAGGTATTTTACTATTTTGGTGCAATTTTAAATGGGATTGTTAATTTCAATTCTAGTAGTTTTTTGTTAGAGTCCTTAGGGCTTTCTATATATGGTACCATGTCATCTGAAAATAGATAAATTTTACTTCTTCCTTTACTGGTTTGGATGCCTTTTATTTCTTTTGTCCTGTGGCTAGGATTTCTAGTTCTATGTTGAATGAAAGTGGTGAGAACAGATATCTTTTTTTTTAAAACAGATTTTATTTGAGAGAGAGAGAGCACGAGCAAACATCAGAGGGAGAAGCAGACTCCCTAATGAGTGGGGAGCCCGATGTGGGACTCAATCCTGACTGTGGGATCATGACCTAAGGTGAAGTCAGTCACTTAACCAACTGAGCCACAGAGATGCCCCAGTGAGAGAAGATATTCTTGTCTTGTTCCCGACCTTAGGGGAAAAGCTCTTACTTTTTCCCCATTGAGTATGACATTAGCTGTGGGTTTTTCATGTAAGCCCTTTAATATGTTGAGGTATGTTTCCTCTAACCCTGCTTGGCTAAGGGTTTTTAGCATGAATGATTGTGTTACTTTGTCAAATGCTTTTTCTGCACCTATTGCAATGATCACATGGTGTTTATTTATTTTTATTATTGATGTGATAGCCTGTTGATTGATTCTCAAATATCGAATCACCTTTGCATCCCAGGAATAAATCTCACTTGATTGTAGTGAATGATTTTTTAAATGTATCATTGGATTTGGTTTGCTAATATTTTGTGGAGGATTTTTGCATCTATGTTCATCAGATAACATTGGCTTGTAGGTCTTTTTTCTTTTTTCTTTTTTAGTGTCTTTATTGGGTTTTGGTATCAGGGTAAGGCTGGCCTCATAGAATGAATTTGGAAGTTTTCCTTTCTTTTCTACTTTTTGGAAAAGTGAGGATAATAGATATTAACTCTTTAAATATTTGGTAGAATTTAGCTATGAAGCCATTTGGTCCTAGGCTTTTGTTTGTTGGAAGTTTTGTTTTTTTTTTCTTAAGATTTTATTTATTTATTTGACAGAGATTACAAGTAGGCAGAGAGAGGGCAGGAAGCAGTCTCCCTGCTGAGCAGACAGCCCGATGTGGGGCTCGATCCCAGGACCCTGAGATCATGACTTGAGCCAAAGGCAGAGGCTTTAACCCACTGAGCCACCCAGGCACCCTGGAAGTGTTTTGATTACTGATTCAATTTTATTGCTGGTAGTTTGTTCAATTTTCTATTCCTGCTTCAATTTTGGTAGGTTATGTTTCTTTTTTTTTTTTTTTTAAAGATTTTATTTATTCATTTGACACAGAGAGAGAGAGATCACAAGTAGGCAGAGAGGCAGGCAGAGAGAGAGGAGAGAGGAGGAAGCAGGCTCCCTGCTGAGCAGAGAGCCCGATGTGGGCCTCAATCCCAGGACCCTGGGATCATGACCTGAGCCGAAGGCAGCGGCTTTAACCCACTGAGCCACCCAGGCGCCCGGTAGGTTATGTTTCTAGGAATTAACCTATTCTAGGTTGTCCAATTTGTTGGCATATATTTTTTCATAATATTCTCTTATAATCCTTTGTATTTCTGTGTCTTTGGTTGTTATTTCTTCTTTTTAATTTCTGATTGTTATTTGAGTCCTCTTTGTATGTCTTTCTTTTTATGAATCTGGCTAAGGTTATCAGTTTTGTTGATATTTTCAAAGAACCAGTTCCTGATTTCATTGATCTGTTCTTTTTGTCTGTTTCTGTATCATTTATTTCTGTTCTAATTTGTTATTTCCTTCTGGTGGTTCTAGATTGTTCTTTTTTGTCGAGCTCCTTTAAGTGTAAGATTAGGTTGTTTACTTGAGATTTTCCTTCTTGAGGTACATCTGTATTGCTATCAACTTCCCTCTTAGAACCACTTTTGCTGCATCCCAAAGGTTTTGAACTGTTGGATTTTCATTTTCATTTCTCTTCATGTAGTTTTTTATTTTTTCTTTGATTTCTTGGTCAACTCATTCATTGTTTAGTAGCATGGTATGACTTTGATCTTTTTTAATTTGTTGAGGCCTTTTTGATGGCCTAATATGTGATCTCTTCTAGAGACTGTTCCAAGTGCATTTGAAAAGAATGTGTATTGTACTGTTTTAGGATGAAATGTTCTGAATATGTTAAGTCATTTGGTTCAGTGTATCATTCAAAGTCACTGTTTCCTTATTGATTTTCTGTTTTGATGATCTATTGAGGTAAGTAGGTGTTAAAATTCCATATTATTGCATTAGTATTGATTTTTTTAAAAGATTTTATTTATTTATTTGACACAGAGAGAGAGATCACAAGTAGGCAGAGAGGCAGGCAGAGAGACAGGGAGAGGAGGAACCAAGCTCCCTGCCGAGCAGAGAGCCCGATGCGGGCCTCGATCCCAGGACCCTGGGATCATGACCTGAGCCGAAAGCAGAGGCTTTAACCCACTGAGCCACCCAGGTGCCCTAGTATTGATTTTTATATTACTAGCTGTTTTATGTATTTGGGTGCTTCCATGTTGGGTGCAATAAATATTTATAGTTGTTATGTCTTCTTGTTGGATTGTTTTTTTTTATTATTATATAGTGTCCATGTCTCCTGTTTCTTTTGTTTTTTATCATCTATTTTGTCCAATAAAAGTGTTACCCACAGCTTTCTTTTTACATCCATTTGCATGATAAATGTTATTTCATCTCCTCACTTTCAGTCTACATATATCTTTAGGTCTGAAATGAGACTCTTGTAGGCAGCATATCGATGGGTCATTTTTTTTTCTTAATCTGTTCCATTACCTATGTCTTTTGATTGGAGTGTTTAGTTCATTTACCTTCAAGATAATTATTGAAAGGTATGTATTTATTGCCATTTGTCACTTGTTTTGTGGTTATTTTTGTAGTTTTTCTGCTCTTTTGCTTTTTTATCTCATGGTTTGCTGGCTTTCATTAGGTATATACTTGATTCCTTTCTCTTTATTTTTTTGCATATCTATTATAGTTTTTGGTTTGTGGTTACCACTAGGTTTATATATAATATGTGATGCATCTCACAGTCTATATTGAGTTGATGGTCGCTTAAGTTTGAACCCATTCTTTATTCTGCTATGTTTTAAGTATATGGTATTATAATTTACTTGTGAATCCCTTTTATTTGTGAATCCCTTAATTTTCACAGATACTTATTTTTTACTGATTTTGTGCTTCCTACTTTTCTTACTCTTGTGGTCTTTGCTTTCCATCAGAGTCCCTTTCAACCTTTCTTGTAAGGCTGGTTGAGTGGTCCTGAACTCCTTTACCTTTTACTTGTTTGGGAAACTCCGCAATTCCCTTCCTCTTCTGAATGATAGCATTGCTGGCTAGAGTGTTCTTGGCTTCGGATTTTTTTCTTTTCAGCGATTTGATTTTATTCTGCCACTCTCTTCTCATCTCAAGTTCCTGCTGAAAAATTCCACGATAACCTTATGTAATTTTCTTCTTTTCTCTTGTGGCTTTTAGAATTTTCTCTTTACCCCTACTTTTTGTCATTTTAATTACTGTGTGTCTTGGTGTGGACATACTTGGGTTGATTTTGTTGGGGGATCTCTGTGCTGCCTGGATCCGGATATCTGTTTCCTTTCCCAGATTTGGGAAGTTTTCAGCTACTATTTCTTCAATAATTTTCTGGTCCCTACTTCCCTCCCTCTCTCTCCCTTCTCTCTCTCTCTCTAATTTCTTCTTTCTCCTCCTCCTCCTCCTCTTCTTTTTCTTCTTCTTCTCTTTCTCCACCACCTCTTCCTCCTCCTCCTTTACTTTCTTCCTCCTCCTCCTGGGATCTATATAAATTTAAATATTATTATGCTTGATGGAGTTGCTCAGTTCCCCAAGGCTATTCTCATTTTACAGTGCTCTGTCCCCCGTTCACCAGAACCTGGCACTTCAGGGGTCTCCTATGTGTGTCGTGTGCACCCTGCCATTGCGTCTTGGCTACTTTTTCCTTCAACCTAGTTGTCTGCTCACTTTGCCTATTGTAGGCAGTATCTGGTTTCTTTGGTGTTAGTTGACAAGTCTGGGGCTGCCTTGGGCTTGAGTTTAATCAGACCAGGCATTTGCCAGAGATGCACTAGCCCCAAACTCTTGGGTGCTTTCTCTGGGTGGCTCCCCCCAGAGGTTTCTCTTGGTGGGTGTGACCTGCAACCTGACCAAATATCTGCCTCCAGATAATATGGCCCTACTACTGGGGCCATCCTTGGAGTGATGTATTTAGTTATCTTCCCCTTTCCCCAGGGCAGGAATCACTTTGGAGTGGTGCTGGCCCCTGTTGGGGCTGCTTACACATTGCCAGGCTTGTAGCCCTGGTTTAAATGGGTTCTGGTCAAGATCTTATTGGAGTGGGCAGGGCATGCCATGTTTGCTCACCTACAAAAGGGGATGTGCCCCCACTGCTAGGGCCACTGGCCTGGGTGGGGGTACAGTTTTAATAAGATTGCTTCCAGTCTTCTTGGACTTGCCAACACTGCCACTGGACAGCATGCATGGGTGTGGGTGTGGAATTTTAACAAGGTGCAAGCCGGTCTTCTGAAGGAGGGGGCCTGCTGCTGCCAGGACCAAGGCCTTGCAAGCAGACAGGTTGGGAGATGCAGTGTTGGCAAGGTTAGCACTGGTCTTCTGGGGGAGGGGACCTGTAGCAAAGGAACTGAGGCAGGCCTGCCTGGAAGGAGTGGTTCTGTGGAAGCCCCGTATGTGTGTATGTGGGGGCAGCGGCAGGGCTTAATGTAAGGCAGCCTTGTGTTTATGCTGGGGGGTGGGAAAGGGACACAGTGGCTGCTAGCTCCTTTGTTCCCGGAGCGGGCCCACAGCACACCCTGCCCCTCCAGACAAGCTCTGAGATTAGTAAATAACTCTCCTGTGTGCCCTAGGCATTTTTCTTACTGCTCCTTCCATGCTGTATCTTGGCAGGTTGTATGTCCCGTTGTCTCTGTAAGGGCAGGGACTTGGCTTCCTATCATCCTCTGGACTTTCCTAGAATTGAGCCCACTGATTTTAAAAATTCCAAGCATTAAGTCTCATTGATTGTAACAATGAAATTCGCAATTCAGCCTCTTTAGTTTTCAAAGACAGATGTTCTGAGCGTTTGTCTTTCCCTGGGCAGCAGTCTCCCCTGTGTGATAGTCTGTTTCTCTCTCCTCTCTGTGCCTGTGGTTCCCTCCCTCCTGGAGGTCCTGCAGGTCCAGTTAGCTCCCTGTCACATCTCTGCCCTTTTATCCTTCTTCGATGTGGCCTCCTCTCGACCTTTAGTTGTGGAGTTTCTTTTGCCAGTCTTCCAGTCATTTTCTGAGTTATTTACACTGATGTGTTATCTAGTCATACCTGTGGGAGGGGGTGAGCTTAGCGTCCTCCTACTTGCCATCTTCTCAGCCTTTCCATACAAATAATTTTAATTTAAAAACTTAAAAAAACGGAAGCCATTAAAGAAATAACCCCTTATATCAAGTCAAAAGAAAAACAAAATATTTTTATTTAGATCATTAATCAATGTTAGAGTGAAAACAAACAGGAGAGACTTGCAAGGAAGATATTTTGGAAACATTTAGTCTCTGGCTTGTGCAGGTAACATTTGTAAGTGGGGATAATGAAAGTCAAAGAGGAGAGCAAGCAACACAATGATGCCAGTGGTTGGTAAACGGGGTTTGAAGAGCTTAACGTTTTTGAGGGTTTTTTTTGTTTTTTACTTTGACATTTTACAACTACCATTGAGTGGGAGTATAGAAAGGCATCTTTCCAGGCCACATTTTCTGGCTACCTTGTGAAATTATGAAATTCTCTGTTAGGACAGAGTGACAGCTCCATCTGTTAGCTCCCTTCATAAAATAAAACCTGAACACACAGTATTGTGATGTCTGAGCAGTGCTAATATTATTTGCATATGCTATCCAGAAGAAACTTGTATAGAACATTTCTAAATATTCTTAGATTTTCATGAGAAGTCATCTTATAAATATTTCTTATTACTCTCAAACAAAACATCTTTTCTAAGAAAATATTTCTCTTCTTTGTCAAAGAAATATGCTGTTTTATGCTTTGATCAGTTTTGAATCTGTGGAAGGTGTAAATTCTCATACCTACAGATAAAATATAAATTGCCTGAATGTATTTATCAATATGTTGTAAATAAAATCATTATCCTGAAGAATTTATTATCTAATCTTCCACTCTTTGCTAAATGAATATTTAGATGTGTAGTTCACTACAGCTGGTTTGTAAAAGAAGTAATACATTAACCTGCGTTGGGATGGAGTGCTCCAATGAACTATGCATATAATTACCATTGAAGTATAAGTCACCAAATAAGACATCTACAAAAAAAAAAAAACAGGACTCTTTAATCACTATCTTAAAGGAAGAGCTACCAATAATTACTTGAGTGAAAATAGACAAAACCTAGACACAGGGCCAAGAGGAATGAAAAATACCTGAATTTTTTTTTTACTATATCTCCTATATTTTGAGATCTTTATACAGAAAAATGAAAACTGGCAATTATTAATAGCTATGAAAAGACTAGAAAATGGATGTAATAGAAACTGGTTGACATGGGGGCAGAATTTTCAAAAGATTTTGTAATTTCTTAGGAGGAAGGTAATATTCGGTAGCTGGAAAAAATATCAAATGTGTGTATGATGAAATACATTATAAAATTAAAGACTATAGACTTGTACCTCCCTGCCATTAATGCAAACAGATTTCATTCTAATTTCTTCATTACCTCTATGCCTAGTATTCCCTTCATCGGCTGCTTCATTTTTACCTATGGGCTAACTGAAATTAATGGAATTGGAGGTATGGCTACCACCAGGTAAATTTCTGTCTTCTATGGAGTTGTAGTGCATTTTTCCCCTTAAAACACAAGGGACCCTGGGGCAAATAATAAAAAAAATAAAATAAAATAAAACACAAGTGAAAAATTGCTAATGAAATGCCTCAGAAAAGGAATCAGGATTCCTAAGGATTTATGTGTAAGGAGTCTATGAGGTGAAGCAGAAATAAATGAGTTGTCAATGATAAGGTAGTTCAAGTACCACTTTCTGAATTTCTACACTGGGAACAACATTGCTTTAATCACTCGTACTCTAAGGATTTCTGTCTTCAAGGAGTTAGCAATCCATCAGAAAGGAGAGAGATAGACAAAGAAAATGTTAAATACGAGAAGGTAAGTATTGTGAGAGTGGAATGAATAGAGATGACATGCCCAGGGTTTCCTATGAACACACAAAAGTGGGAAAATTTTCCTTGAGAATGACACCTGAGCTGAATCTTAATCAAAGAGTAGTAATCAATGAAAAGAATGGGGAAAGAATCTGTAAAAAGATATTTGAGATAGAGGTAATAGAATAATCAAAGAATATATTTGATAGAGAAAATTTTGGAGTTGGGAAGTCCAGTGAGGAGGTTTTGAAGTAATTTGGCAAGACAAGACTGAGGACCAGAACTAAAGTCTTCTTACTATGGTTAGGGAAGACCTATTAGATTTGAGAAATGTTTTAGAAGTAAAATCACAAGGCCTTGATTGAAGGGATTGGTTGATATAAATGAAAAATAGGTGTTCAGGATGACTTGTCTATTTTGCACACCATTGTGAATGATGGTGCCAATATGTGAAATGAGGTTCAAGATGTGTAATCCTGGTGGTTAAGATAAGGTGAACTTGTTGATCAAGAAGCATTTGGAGAAAATACAAAGATCTATGTCTATCAGGTACTTTTATAGGAAAATATGAAACCCAGATGCCAGATTAGATTTACATATCATGTATAGATATAGACATTACTAGCATATAGGCTTGGTTAAAAATATGATGGCTCAACCAGAAGATAAAGGTAGATTAAAAAACAAACACAATGAATGTAAATAAGAGTTATGGAAATCACTAATATCTAATAGGAGGATAAAGAAAGAAGTTCACAAAGGAAACCAAGAAGAAAAAGATCTGAGGGATTAGGAGAAGAAATAAGAAAAGTTGTGGGGCGCCTGGGTGGTTCAGTGGGTTAAGCCTCTGCTTTTGGCTCAGGTCATGATCTCAGGGTCCTGGGATCAAGCTCCGCATTGGGCTCTCTGCTCAGCAGGGAGCCTGCTTCCCCCTCTCTCTCTGCCTGCCTCTCTGCCTACCTGTGATCTCTCTCTCTGTCAAATAAATAAATAAAATATTAAAAAAAAAAGTTGTAGCACAGAAGAAAAGGGAATAGTTTTCCAAAAGTAGGAAAAGACCAATACTGTGAAATGCATTAATGAGATCACTGTAGGATGAGGACTGCAAAGTGCCTAGTTGGTATGAAAATATGAAAGTTAATGATGACAGTTGCCAGAGAATTTTCACTGAAATGGTGGGAGAGTATAGGGAGTGAATTAGAAGGGAAGAGAGTGAACCTTGCATTTTCAAGACCATTGGCTAAGACAGAGAAGAACATAGGGATAGGGTGTCCTGTTACATAGTGTAGGTTCCGATAGGAGACTTGACTAGAGCCCCTGAAATCAAGTTTGTAATAGTCACTCTCACTTTCACTTTATGAAATCAATATATTCATAAAATATCTTCATTATCTTGAGTACATTACATACTTAAGTTTTTTGGTGAATTTTAGGAAATAATTTAAGCAATCTTCCAAAAATATTAATATACTATTTTTGTCATATTTATTTGTATTAGAATCTGTTCATTTGTAATAATTTAACTGATATAATGGTTAACTTTGGAATAGTCACTTAAGTTTCTGGCTGTCTACTCTTACTTTAGCACATTAACTGTCCAAGAATAGAGTTATTTCAGTAAAGATGTTTGTTATACTGTATATGCACAAAGTATAAGGATTAAGAACGTACTGATTTAACTCATAGTTTGTATTTTTTGACTTGCCCTTATAAGAAATATGCAAATCATTTTGTAAAAGTATATTTAAGTTTATGTAAAGGGAAGTAAAAACACCATTGCTTATATAAATCCCAAAATGAACAAAAGATGATTTTATTCATATTATCACCTCATTAATTTTGGAATGCAAGTAAGCAAAAGATAAACTGTATGGAAGCCATTTTAGAAATGATATAGAATGCCTGCCTTTGCCCAGGTAACATTTATAAAAGCAGCTAGAAAATGTAGAAGAGGAGAGGAGAGATTGTTCTTAGGGATTTGGTAAGTAAGGTTTAAAGAAATGAACATTTTTTGAGCTGCTTTTCTATGTTTTTGTCATTACACAACATTTATTACATTAGGAAGCACCTTTCCAGGCTGTATTTTCTGGCCATCATTTGTGAATTTAACCACATTGCCCTTCAAACAAATCTGTAGTTTTCCCCGGGCCCCTTAAGTTATAGAAAAACTGCAAAGTTCTTGTGTTTACTCTTTGTTCAGTTGTTTTTACAGTCACTTTTTTTAAAAAGATTTTATTTATTTATTTGACAGAGATTACAAGTAGGCAGAGAGGCAGGTAGAGAGAGAGGTGGAAGCAGGCTCCCCGCTGAGCAAGGAGCCCGATGCGGGCCTTGATCCCAGGACCCTGAGATCATGACCTGAGCCAAAGGCAGAGGGTTTAACCCACTGAGCCACCCAGGCGCCCTACAGTCACTTTTTTAATAAACCACCTCACTGTCTTAAAAATGCAGCTATGATGTCATAACCATTTTAAAGGTTCTCCAATATCTGATTTTCCTTTCTTTCTGTGCACAAAGAGATAGCACTTCTCAGCTCCCCCAGCAGATGGAGCAGGCCTTATGACTAACTCAGAGCTATCCAATGTGCGCAGATCTGGTGTTTGTCACTTCTTGGCTGAGGTGGTGAAGAACTCATGAGTCGTTTTTCTGTCTCTTCCCCTGCATTGGCAGTTGTTGAGGCAATAAATTAAGATATTGGGTCAGAAAAGTGGAAGCAGTCTGAATCATATAGTTGCTGCATGGGGACAGCTGTCATGAAGTTGTCCAGAACTGTAGCCAACTTTGTGTAAATAAGAAATAGACATTACAGGTGTGGAGTCACTGAGTTTTAGAGATTATTTGTCATTGCAGCGTGGCTATGTCTTTACCCAGAATGTCCTTATCATATCTGAAGCAAAACCTGTCACTTAATTACCTTTTTCTTTGGTTGAGTGTCTGTGAAGTAAAGTTGGGGGGCGGGGGGAAAAGAAAATGGGGTGGAGTCAAATGAGATGTTAGTAAAATCCTTAAGACCATTTAATGGACTACAGGTATCCACCATGTGTTTTTTTATAGTTAGCATAACTTAAATATGTATCTTCTTCTTGCCCTCTCCATGTCTGTGAAGAAAGGACTTGCCATGGTTGTTAGAGAAAATTTCTTACTCAGTCTAATGAGGTAGCTGTCTGACATTTCAGCTTGCTCGTAGTTTGTATTCTTTTGTTCACTTGTGCGTGTTCAAAAAAAAATCACTGCAGTCCTTTTTACTTGCAAATTTTGCTATGTGATTTTTGCTGTACGTGAAGATATTTCTCATTACTACATTCTTCCTCTTCCTATATCTTGCCCTGACTCTTTCATCTACTGGGTATTCCACCAAGTATTCCAATTCTCATTATATCCCTTCGGTTGCTTATAATTACAGAATGGATCAAGAGTACTGCCTTTGGACATCAAATGATTCTACCACCTATAAGATAAAAAATAGCCACCTTTCCGTGAAGGTTCACAATAATCTTAGACCATAAGAGTTTTTTCTAGATGGAGATCTCCTGTACGTGTGTGTCCCTGTGTCCATGTGCTCCTACATATGGTTAGCCCTGCGTATGTCAGTAAGTGGAAGTACAGAAGATTTTCTGTAAGGATTTGGGGGATCAGCGATCCATATTTCTAGTCATCAAAGAGTGAAATTTCATTTTGTAAAGGTACTGACAAGAAGTAACAAAATGAGAAGAGCAACGTTTATACAAAGAAAAGCAGTCTGATGATTCTGTCATATGTTCTTTGTCCACTTGAAGGGTTTTGAGTTGTGAGACAAATACCAATACTAGTTAGGTAGGTAATACATTCTCTAGGAGAACATATCTGCTTAAAGATAGGATTAAGCTATAACATGATTCCTTAGGATATCATGTATCCTGGTTTTATTATTACTGGTGGTTTTATTATTACTAATGGAGCTGTCATTCCAGTTTTAAAAAGTATCCTTGGGCACATTGGCATCATTTCTGTGTTAACTCAGGTGCACAACATTTCTCACTGTTCCCAGAATTTTTGGCATTGTGCTTTTGGCTCTCCCTTTCAGTGGTTCAGCCCAGCAATCTGTTCACTCTTCCAATACTGCTGCTTTTCTTTGCATCTATTATACTAGACCCCACCAGTGAATCCTTGGAATGTTGTCTGCATACTGATTATCATAAGCATGCTTAGTCTTTGATTGCTAGTTATATTTACGTGGTATCACCTAATGGATGGGGTCCCACTTGCTGTTCATTGTTTTGTGTTTTGCTGTTCATCCATTATTGGTTATTATGGCAAACATTCCTTCACTCAGAGAGTTGTAGATGTGCCAAGCCCCATCATACTCTCCTTGTTTTATGAAGCATGTTGGGACCAGATGGTATTCTAAATAGAGCTTTTAAAGAGAGCTTTTCTGCACGTCGTGTGTTAGGAGGTATTTTCCCCTCTTCTGGTGAATAGGTGATTTCTTAAGGGGGGTGTGAGCCCCTTGATCTTTATTTTTCTTCTTTTTCTAGACTCCTGAGACATCTTTATGATGGGAAGAAAATGAAAAGTATATCTACTGAAAACGTCAAAGCATAATAAGTAAAATAATACATCCAAAAGACTTTTATGTAACATGATCTCTTTAGTTCTATGATAACCCTGAAGATACATTTAAAAAAATACTCCATTTTAAGATGGTAAAACCTGAGATTTAGAAAGATTACATTCCTTGACTGCTTTCAGAAAGGAAGTCCATCACAGTACTAATGTGATACTCTTAATATTCATTATCTTATTAGTTTCTCTTTCCAAAGTACTTGTTAAATGGCTTCTATGTCAAGATCCAAACCATCACAACTTGCCAGAAATGATAGAGCAGAGAGGGAGTATATGTAAACTCAGGTTTTCATTTAACTTCAATTTTATTTTTCCAACCCAAGAACATGCATGTAAGAGTTCATGATTTATTAATGAGGAGGAAATAATGAATGATATGGACATCAGTTCCCAATACTTGATGAAGATAAGGAAATACAAAGAATACATGGAAACACACTTCCACCATCACCGTGTATAGCTTGCATTATATACCTAACTGAAAATACTTTTACTCAACCATCTTGTTGATTTGATGGGTTCTCTTTTCAAAACAAATATAAAATTATTTAACCATTAAATCACTTGATCAGAATTCAATTGATGTATTTGGTAGATACTGATTTTTTTTTTATCTGTTTGGTAGATTTTGTTATTTCCCTCTCCTAGACTACTTCATGCTACCATTTTTTTTTGATCTCTTATTTCTTCTTACCATAGATAATAAAAAGTCTTTATACCAATGCCAGTAAAACCCACAAATTCTCTTCCTGTTTTCACTGGATTGATTTAACTAAAATAATTAAAATGGCTTCTTTTCTGGGGCACCTGGGTGGCTCAGTTGGTTAAGTGTTTGCCTTTGGCTCAGGTCATAATCTTGGGGTCCTGGGATCCAACCCCATGTTGGGCTCCAGCCCTGTGTTGGGCTCCCTGTTCAGCAGGGTGGCTGCTTTTCCTCTGCCCCTCTCTCTGCTCTGGTGTTCGCTCTTTCTTCCTCTTTCTTCCTCTTTCTTCCTCTTTCTTCCTCTTTCTTCCTCTTTCTTCCTCTTTCTTCCTCTTTCTTCCTCTTTCTTCCTCTTCCTCTTTCTTCCTCTTTCTTCCTCTTCCTCTTTCTTCCTCTTTCTTCCTCTTCCTCTTTCTTCCACTTTCTTCCTCTTTCTTCCTCTTTCCTTTCTTTTCCTTCCTTCCTTCCTTCCTACCTTCCTTCCTTCCTTCCTTTCCCCCACTCTCTCTCCTGTGTGCACACATGCGCACTCTCCAATAAATAAATGAAATCTTTATTTTTAAGATTTTATTTATTTGACAGACAGTGAGAGAAAACACAGGCAGGGGGAATGGGAGAGGGAGAAGGAGGCTTCCTGGTGCACAGAGCCCGATGTGGGACTTGATCCCAGGACACCGAGATCATGACCTGAGCGAAAGGCAGATGCTTAACAACTGAGCCACCCAGGCGCCCAATAAATGAAATCTTTAAAAATGGTTCCTTTTCCAATTTGCCCACAGAAATAATTAAAAATCTGTAATTAAAACCCTAAATACAATACAAAAATGCAATGATGTGTTTTTAAAATTTTAACCTCAGTCAATTGAAATGTCATAAAATACCATAGAGGATAATCATTTTACAATAGAAACTTAAAATTAACTATGGAGAGTGTCTTAAGAGTGAATGAAAATTTCTGGTCAGGTTTTAGGAATATTTTACATTTTTTTCGGTGAGTTTATATTGTCATCATATACCATCTAACATAAAAGGCTGCTTTCCAACTGTATGTCTGAGCATGTCTTGAAATGTTCTAATTTGAAGGAATTAGGTTCCTTTAAGTTAAAGGATAAAAATGCATCTGAAGAGAGTCTGGTATTTTACAAATTTATGATAGAGTTTTTATTTTGAAGGATCTAAATTAGACCATATTGAGAAATTATTATCTGGAATACACATTTGTCTTCATCATTCTCCCACCTTAAAAGCTTACTTTTTTTCACCCTCATTTAAAAAGCCATCCTATGATAAATACCAGAACTGTCAAACCTTCAAATCCCCTTTAGGTGGCACACTCCCAGGGATACAACAGACCATCCAGGCAGTGACTGTATTCTTTAGACCTATATTTCCTTTACACCAAAAATTAATATCAATTTTTGTTATTTTTTTTGTTAAAGCAGAAAACTCCATTTTAGTCTTATGGCCAAAGGTCACAGCCAGGTGTTAAAACCCAACAATAGGTAGTTTTAGGGGGCAAATTCTTAACTAAAACTCAATTTCTCTCTCTCTTTTTAAAGATTTTATTTATTTATTTGACAGAAAGTCAGTGAGAGGGAACACAAGCAAGGGGAGTGGGAGAGGGAGAAGCAGGCTTCCCGCTGAGCAGGGAGCCCGACGTGGGGCTCGATCCCAGGACCCTGGGATCATGATCTGAGCTGAAGCTGTGAGCACACACTTAACAACTGAGCTACCCAGGGACCCCAAAACTCAATTTCTAAAACACAGTTGCAGCAACATTTTGACATGGGCACTTCTCTTTCCCCTCAAATCATATTTTTCTGGAGTTGCTTTATTACCACGTATCTCCCAGTAACAATCTTAAATAAAGGTCATTCTACAATGACTTGCAGGTAGAGACAAATGTAATTCCTTCTATTATGAATTGATGTACATTTACTTTTCTAAGACAACTACATAAGTATTTGGCTTTAGTTCAATGGATTTGTATACTTAATCAAAAGTTTATTGTGAACTGGCTGAGTTCTAGTCTCTGTGGGGCCTACAGATTCACTCCTACATTTCATTTATATTTCATATGATAATATGTAGGTAAGTATACTTCTCAGGTATTGGCCAAATGCATGTATTCCTGGTCTAGTAGGCAGTCTTCCATGTAGCATGCATAATTTGTGGCTCCGCCGGCCTCTACTTCCAGGGGGTCCTCTGCATGTAGGCAAGCAGATAGGAAAAATGCAACTGGGAAAAGCCCCACTAGCTGCATATAGGTCTTAGCCTGGAAGCGATGCTCTCTATTTTGTTCATATTTATTTACTGAAAACAGCTGTATGCCAGGTATTCTGGGAAATGAGAGATCAACTCCCAATGACAACTTACCACAGAAAAATGGAAAGTTATCAACAGACATCAATAGAGTGCTCGGTATTAGTAAATGATCTGAGAATGGAAACAGTCATGACACGTATTGGAAATTATGGTGTGTATTAATGTGATAATCTTAAGACATGTGAAATTTACATATCTTACAAAATTGTCAATGTCTTCTTCATCTTTAATTCCTGATTAGGGTATGTGTCTGAAAATTTTAGGGTTACCAGCAACAGAAATCATCTAAAACTTGCTTTAAAAAAAAAAGATTTTTTTTTTCAAGAACTTAGGAATGTGTGTTAAAACCCAGTAGCAGAAATATAGCAATATGAGGAGGACCCTGGAACCAGGAACAGATAAACCCTAAGAGCTGTACTGGTCCCTTGTCTCTAATGTTTTTGGCATATTTCTATCATCTCATCTCTCCAAAGACCAACTTTCAACTTCTCAGTCCACTGGCAGTTGTGGGTACTTACTCTGTAGTTCTCAGATTTGTACGTCCTATATTCTGGAGTACTGATGGAGTTAGGCTCCCTTAATTTCAATTCAAAATTCCAGAAGAAAGCATCTGATTGGTCCCATTTGGATCAGTTTTCTACCCCTAGACTAATCCATTGTAGGAAGACATATAGTCTAAATCTAAACTCAGTTATTTATATCTGAAATGTACCTTATGGGATACAGCTCAAGTAAACAACTAAAAAGCTTGCAGCTATTAGATATAAGAACCACATCAATGTGTCTGAATTAGAGGATGCATAGCTGATAGTGGGAATAGATGGAGATGACATAGGTGGGTTTGAGGGATTGTAAAGAGACTTGGATGGCACATTAAGTAACAACGCAACAGTATGATCAGTATGATGATTTGCAAAGATCGTTTTGAAGGCACTGCAGAAGCTGAATTAGAGCAAAAAGTATTCTCAAATTACTGTCAGTGATTGGCCTGGTTGGAACTGTGTAGGGAGAAGTATGACTATTTCAAATGCAATAATCCTCATATGACAACTCAGTGCAATTTTACTTTATTTATACTTTGTAGTCATAAGCTAAAGAACAAGATTTAGTCATTTGGGGGTGGGGTATTTAGCACATTACATTAATTACAATAGTTAAAAAATACACCCACAGTAATTAGTATTTGCAACATATTTGCTAGTTATTTTAGTGGATAAGATATTTTCCATAGCACATTTTCACAAGAGGCGACCTTGTTAAGTGGGTACTTCTTTACCTAAACCTTCATTATTTCACTTTTTGACATTTCTAGGACATTCAGGACACATTTAATACTTTTACATTTATACAGGAGCCATAGAAATATGTAAATAAGTGATATGTTCTTAAAAAGTCAAAATGTATAAAATTCATATACATTTCTGGTTATCTTCTTGAGGTAGAGTGCTTTTTTTTTCTTTTTTCTCAATAAGAATGCTGAAACCACAACAGAAATAACATTTTAAAAATATTTAATGTATATGCTTTAATTTTTGTATAAACTATACTTCTCTTCAGCTCTTCCACCATTAAGGCTAAATCACAAAATTTCTCACTTCAGGAAAGGAGAGGGCAGATGTTGTTTAGGAAAAAGGAGTCGTAGATCAGCTCTCAGTCTCAAAGCTCGCTCCCTTGAATGTAGGACACGCATATTTTTTTTTCCAAATTTAAAAAATTCCCTTTATATGTTAAAATTAAAACTTGCTGACCCTTTATAATAGGATCATACATATATCGAGTGGGAGAGACAAAGTCAAGACATGATTTAGAGTAACCCAAATCAGAGGAAGTTGAAGGATGCCATGGCCTCTGCCCTGGAAGGGAGAGTCTAGAGAGTTAAATAGAAAAGGAAAGGACACATGGGGAGAGGGAGATTAATTTTACTCTGCCATCACCTGAATTAAATGCAGTATTGAAAAGCAGAAAATAGAAAGTCTAGAAAAATATTGCTAAAAGCAAGAGTTCTTTTGTTTTCTGTTTTAAAATCTGTGGGGGACAGACTCATGGCTGTGCGGGACATGCCATTCTGGTAGAATTTGAGCAGAATAGGAATGGGTATGGGGTATGTTCAGGTAGAAGGTGGGTAAGGTGCACGTAAGTCAGAAGTTCTGTTCTCTCTATAGGAGATGTGAAAGGAAACAGACAAACGCCAGTGGGCCTGCGTTGGGGTAACCACGGTGAATAGAGTGAAAACGTGAGGGTGGTTAGCATAAACCTGGGGACAGGTGAAGAGCATAGCTGAGAGAAGTTCTGAGGTAGTGATGTGCTTGAAAATGATTCCCCAAATTGGCTCTCCAGAAAAGACAAAATAAAAAACAAACAAAAAAAGCACCTTGATTTGCAATACCTGTTGCTAATCTGTGGTGTAAATACTCCCACCATGAATGATTTCAAGCCATAGGAGGTCCACCATGGAGAACGGAGAAGATAGACAGGATGGGCTCTTACCAGCTGATAAAAGCCTGCTGTAGCATATTTCTGAAACATTTTAGGACACCTCCCATGCTGTCCCCTCCCTACGCACATGTAAGGTATACCGAACACAAATCAAGGAGGGGCACTGAGAGCTGTGAATTTTCTGTGGGTTTTGTGGGTGGGATGAGGCTGCAGGTCACAGAATCAAAGTTTATTCAAGAGAACTGGAAACATTCATCAGAGTTGGGGCCTGCAATTCTTCGATTATGGAGCTTCCTAACTGATGACTTCTCAGTTGGTGACAAGTACAGCAAGACCTCGATCACCTGAATTTTGGGAGCAACAAGCAGGGCTGGAGTGGCCAGAAGCCCAGTCTATTATCTCTACTTCTGAGTGCCCTAGGGCCATGAGATATTATCTTTATTTGTCACTCTGTGAGGAAGGTTTTCTACTGTAATTGTCTCCTTCATACACCCAATTCCATGGAGTTCTTCCCTGATGGCCAGGCACTGGTGTGGTTCAAGTAGAAATGGCTGCAGGGCTCTCTGCAGGCTATAGGAGCAGGCATGCGGCAACCTGGTGGAACTCAGCTGAGTCTTCTTGGGCCACTGGGGGCTTGTCAGTGGCTGCAGTGTTCTGGGTCACTTTGGTCTTGAAGACAATGAGTCAGAGTGGCAGAGCTAACAGTGGTGGATCTTAGATGAGGCCCAGATTCTCATGTATTGTTGTAGGAGATGATGTTTTTACTTCTAGCAAGATGTAAAAACTTTAATCATTAGAATTTTATTTGATACAGTTAAAGACAACTGGCCACTGGAGTTTCTGCCCTTTGGATAGAAAACCACCATTGTCTTCAAGATGCTTAGACTCCTATCAAATTACTTTGAGCCCTAGAATCAATTTGAATGGAAGCTAAACTTGAGAAGATATAATCAGAAATACAAACACTAGAAACAATAAAGACCTGGAAAGCTCTTTACCTGGACTTGAAATATTGACTTTTAGAAAAAGGACTGAAAAAAGAAAAATCTATATTATTACAAGTTTTGCTGGTGTTAAATACAGCAAGAAATATTCATTCTTTTAAGCTGTATCAAAACACTTCCACTTTCAAGCAGCTGTAATAAAAACAGACTTCAAAACACGTCAGAATAATAAACAGCTTAGACTTCATCCAAAAGAGACTTAATGAAAATTCTGATCTTCAGGGAAGGCTAAGACTGTTTTCACAAGAGAAAGGTGGAAAGTAAGAGTGAGTGAACTTAAAACGGTATGGAACAAGTTCTAAAAGATCAAGATCCAGATTAAGTCTCTGAGTGAACACTTGGAGAAGACATTCTGGATGGTGGTAACATGAATCCAAAGTAACAAATACATCAAAACATAGAAACTCCTTAGAAGATATTTTGAAGTAACAAATGGATGAGGCTGAGTAAAATACTGTGGTAGGTTGAATTATGGCCTCTCACAGAGGTCTATATCCTCATCTGTGGAACTTATGAATATGTTATCTTAGTGACAAAAGGAACGTTGAAGATATAATTAAGGAACTTGAGACAAAGAGATTATTTTGGATTATCCAGATGGGAACAATGTAATCACAAGAGAGGAAGCAAGAGGCTCAGAATTAGAAAAGATGACAACAGAAGTTAGTGATGTGGCCACAAGTCAAGGAATGTGGGAAAACTCTAAAACTTGGAAAAAATAAGAAGTGAATTCCCTTTTTGGGCCTCCAGAAAGCACACGACCATGCTGACAGATATTAGCCTAAACTGATTTGGGGTCTCCGATGTCCAGAAGCACAAGTTAAGAAGAAATTTGTGTTTATGTCTTTATGTCTGTGGTCATTTGTTATAGCAGCAATAGGAAACTCTTAAAAATTCTTAAAGAAAATGAGACCAAGTGTACACTAAATTACCTGAAAGAAAAGTTAAAAATAATCACTGGTAATTATTAATGCTAGCTTGTTTTCTGTGAGAAATAAATTCACAGTATCAGGTTGAGAGTGCTCATGCATGGTTAAGAGAAAACTTAATAATTTAAGGGAAAAAAGAAAAGGTAAACCGTAATTGAGGAAAAATTTAAATGAAAACAGCTTAAAGTATATGTCCCAGTTATGTCCCAGATGTTCCCAGTGTGCCACTTGGCAGAGAGGTCTTGTGAGGTTTACCAGGAACCAACCCTCAGATGAAGAGTTCCCCCAAGAAGGAGGGAAATCAGGCTGTGATGGCATAGGCATCCAGGATTTATAGACATAGATATAGAATGGGTATATAGAACAGGTGACACACAATAACTCATGACCCCAGGAGAAGGAACCCTCTCTCAGGCCAATACCATTCTCACGCATCAGGTCCTCCATAAGACAGCTTGTCCTGATGCTTCTTGTGCTGGGAGACCCTTTGGACCTCCTTTAATTCACTTATCTTGCCAGAAAGGCCTAGATGCTGATGCTTCCTGCAATCCTCTGCTCAAAGGGCACGTGTTACAGAGATCCCTTGGTATGCCTGTCCTTGCCCCTCTTACAGAAAGCAAGGGCAAACCTTCCCCAGAATCCTCTCCTCCAAGGGATTTCTCTAGCTTATTACATTTTCACTGGCAATAAGAAATACCACTGCACCAACCCCTGGACCCAGTCTGGTGTTCACATAGTTTGCAAATAGACATGAGCCACTCTCTGTGTTTACCTTTCCTTCTGGTGACTTTCCCAGAACCACATAGCAAGATGCTCTTTTATTCTTCATATTTTGATTTTTTCCCTCTTTGCACTTAATGCTATCTGTAAAGTGCCATTTTCTCAAATAGAATATTTATAGAATTATAATTCATAAGATAATTTTTATAACTAGATAATTTCATTGGAAAGCCTATGATTCAATTGCTTCCATTTAATTCTGTTGGCATTTTCTGTATTTACGGCAATTTTGTTTACAAATACATTAAAATAATCCAGACACACAGCAAAAATTTGTCTTCTAAAATAATGTAGGGGGCACCCAGGTGGCTCAGATGGTTAAGCATGTTCCTTTGGCGCAGGTCCTGATCTCCAGGTTCTGGGATTGAGCCCCACATTGAGCTCCCAGCTCAGCAGAGAGTCTGCTTCTCCCTCTTCCTCTGCCTCTCCCCCTGCTTGTGCTCTCTCTGCCTCTCTCAAAGGAATAAATAAAATCTTAAAAAAATAAAATAATGTAGAACCCTTTCTGTTTTATTTTTATTGCTATTATTTAAGTGATTATACTGTAGGTGAAATGGAAAGGTGATAGGATTATACTTAGTTTTTTTAAATATACATTATATAAATACAAATCTTGTTAGTGGGTTCTTTCTATTTTATTTAATTTCTAGATGGTTTAAGTAAAGTATTGTTATTGCTATTTAACAAACCCCTTTTGATCCACAATCAGATGAAATTTTGTTTTATTCTCAAGTATGAATTTTTCCATTTATGTTTTGCTGCTGTTGTTAATTGTACAATTGCTCAAATGAAAGTACAGTCTGAATTGTAATCCACAAAATAGTGTTATACAAATGCAGTTTTATTTAAAAGTGAATTTCATGAGGAAATTGTTTCCTTTTATTCTATTTGTAGAAAATGTTAGGATAGTATTTCATTGAGGTTTAACAAGTTACTAATAATATGAATTGCGGGAAGAGTTTTACATGATCAACTTCATGTTTGTCGACATTTGAAACTTAAAATCCATATCTGTGTCCTAAGTACTGAATTGACTCTGTTTTTAGGGCTAGTGTATTTACTCAAATACATTTTAGTTTAGAGGAAAAAATCTGACTGCTCTCAGTGTGCCTCCCATAAAACCCAAATCCAAACACTTTACTATGAACCATAAACTTCAGTAAGAGGCATTCTCCCTTGGGATGATTTTATGAATAAATGTGAAGCCAAGACTGTTACATAGATCAAAAACAAAAATAAAACTACTGCCCCACCATGAAGAATAGAGTCAAGGGAAGGACAGGGAAATGGAATTGAGCTCTTAGGTAAGTCAGTCCTAACCCCTACGCTTTATAGGCCAAATGATGCAAACCAATATATTTCCTTAATTTTTGAGCCCATTTGAGTTGGGTATTTTGTTGCTTGCAGTCAATTTCATACTGCTATTCTCTTCTAGTAGCATTTTAAGCTAAAGCAACATTAACTGTGTTGTTTTAGATAATTCCATGAGACTGAAATTCCCGTAGAGAACAAGTATAATAAATTCACTCTCAAATGAAGTTATTATTATTTTTTAAATTTTTATTCTTTGCCCAAGGGGTACAGGTCTGTGAATCATCAGGCTTACATCTTTCACAGCATTCACCAAAGCACAAACCCTCCCCAATGTCCATAACCCAACCACCCTATCCCTACCCTCCCACCCCCCAGTAACCCTCAGTTTGTTTTGTGAGATTAGGAGTCTCTTATGGTTTGTCTCCTTCCCGATCCCATCTTGTTTCATTATTTTTTCCTCCCTACCGCCCACGACCCCCTACCCTGACTCTCAAGTTCCTCCTATCAGAGAGATCATATGATAATTGTCTTTCTGTGATTGACTTATTTCACTCAGCAGAATACCCTCCAGTTCCATCCATGTCATTGCAAATGGCAAGATTTCGTTTCTTTTGATAGCTGCATAGTATTCTTTTTTTACTTTATTTTTTTAAATTATTATTTGCCCCAGGGGTACAGGTCTGTGAATCATCAGGCTTACACCTTTCACAGCACTCACCATAGCACAAACCCTCCCCAATGTCCATAACCCATCTCAAATGAAATTATTTCTTAATAACATTTCATATTCTGGATCTGATAGTTGTTTTGATGTGTCACCCAGAATGCCCTTCTGGAAGAAAGGCTCTATCTGCCTACCCTACCCTATCTGCCAAGAGTGCTGCCAGCAACAGAGAAGATCCACTTCATTCAAGTTATGCTCTCCTTCCCAGATGGCCTATATCCCATAAATGAATAGGGTGAAGATGTAAAGTCCTACCCCCTCCACCCCCACTCTAATCTTGTCAACTCCAAAGGATCATTTTAGCTTCGAAGCTCCTATTGGTTTGGCTAGGGTTTCTGTTAAGATTGCATCAGAGTCCAACTTTCCTCTCTACCCATTCAGGCTACATTCCCTTTCCTTTCTGTTCCCTCTCTTCCACAGGCGTTGATCCCAAAAGCACTCCCCAGTAAGCTTTTTCCAGCTCAGTATAGGAGTTCTTCCTAGGGAACTTGACCTTGAAGTACAGGAGAACACTGTTTCACATAATTAAAAGTGGTTATATGGAGGGGGCACCTGGGTAGCTCAGTGGGTTAATCCTCTGTCTTCAGCTCAGGTCATGATCTCAGGGTCCTGGGATCAAGCCCCACATCAGGCTCTCTGCTCGGCAGGGAGCCTGCTTGTGATCTCTCTCTCTCTCTCTCTCTCTGTTAAATAAATAAATAAATAAAATCTTTAAAAAAAATGGTTATATGGAGAATTAACTCCTTCCCCCCAATACTGGCAAAGTGAAATACCATTTGAAAAATCTGAATTGTTGCACTGTTGATTAACTTGCAATTCAGCTAGGATGAATGCTTGCTTGTCCTGCCCTGAGGTCTCCTTACCGAACTACTAAATTGGGTTGGTTAACAGGTCATCATCACAGGGAAGTGGTAAAAGGGTCAGACAGTTTCACTTACAGATATTGAAATTAGGAAAAAATAATGCAGTAGGGCTTTGATCCTTTTTCTTTTAATGCCCTCAATTTTAGACTGCCCAAATGCCCTAAATTGATAATTTTTATTGGTAAGGTTGGAGGTTCCCATGGTAAAATGTTTTTTCCCTTCCAGATTATCACTCTACAAAGTCACCCCTTCACAATGCCCATTACTACCTTATGCTTAATCACAATCTCTGTGGTCAGTCTGTCTAATATCAGTTATTTATTGTTCTTTTACTTTTTTTTCTTTCAATTTCTATTTTTCTTCTCTGTTCACTCTCCAAGGGCAATAATTTTTATGAGAATGAATCTAAGGTGCCATAGTAATATCTCAGATACTCACTACCACATGGAACACAGATCAATATCTTTGAAAATGGCTAATAATAGAATTTCTTTTCAAACCTAGACAAACCTGCCAGTTCTTAGACCACATCACGATGAATTTGAACTTGTCGAGTTTGTGTGTGCTGTCTTCTGTAATTAATACTATATTTTACAGATGCAGCATGCCAAGAATGTGCCTCGTGGAGGCTAATTTTGATGCATTGTACCAACTCACACAAAATTGGGGTAAGCCTAATGTGCCTGCTTAAATATCACTTTTAATAGGAGAATGGCCTCCTATCTGATTCTCCTTTGGCCTGGAAATTGGTAACTTGTTCCATCTGTCAACATTTGCATTTCCCAGACTTCCAGGCCATTTTTATTCAACAGACTATTTGCACAGAACTTGAAAAACTATAAAGACAGCTACTTTGTTTACAGAAGGTATTTTATGACCAATGAGGGAGAAAATGTGACCAAGAAGAAACCTAATTTTTGGCAATATTTACATGTAGGGGAATTATAAATGCAAAATTCTCAAGTCTTTATAACCCCATTTTTCTTTTTTCCAGATTCTCAAAGAGTATGGTTAGCCTAGATCCTAAATTATCAAGATATAATATCTAATCAAACCCATGTTCACTAAGAATATTCTTGGTTTACTCTCTACCCATCATAAATCCAGTCTTTGAAGAGGCACACCTTAGAAAAGAAATGACCTAAGAACTTAATCACTAGTCATAAAATCGCCAGCATCAATAGAGGATTTATATTCATCTGGAGAGGTGTCGAAATGCCTATCAACTCTAAATTGGTACTATTTCGCTTGGTAATGTAATGCTCTTAGAGATTCCCAGAGTAAAGATGGTCTTGTGCCTTCCAGATTTGCCTATGATTCACAGATAAATTCAGAAACTTTGGCAAATACTGAACTATAAACGAGATGAATCAGTTAATCTTAACCTCACTGCAATGGAGTGTGAAAAGCTGTCAATCTCTATAAGCTAATGCTGGCTTTGAGTTTATATAAATTTCAGTGAAAGTTGCCTAAAACTATAATTTCTTTAGATGAAACTCCTATCTTCAGCTCTCATAGCATATGTAATATTGGAAATGAAAGCTCATGAAAACTTAATAAAACACACTTTAAAATATTAGAAGAGTGACATATTAGCCTAATCAAAAAAAAATGTGAAGGGTCTTTACCAGAGAATGTACTTAAGAGATAATAATTGCCAAAGGATATTTATATCTATCAGAAACTGAAAGAACTGAACACATTGTGTAATAGTAGACAGGAGAGTGATAAACTAATGCTTGCAGTTAGCCCTTCTTATTGCTGCAACTGGGGCTTTATAATCATGTAATAATTTTTGGGGCCCAAGAGCGGTGCCATCAGATGGTTACTGTAATTACAGGACTGGTATAAACAAGGAACAATTAATAACCTCATTGCTGTTGAAGGGACCTTCCCAAGAATACTTGACTGGGGAAAAATTTGCTATCAAAGACATTATACAATTTCTTTCAAGACAGGTTAATAAATTTGTTTCTAAATGAATTAAAATAACCAAGCACAGTGGAAGGCCATTACAGAGAAAAATAACTTTTTCCAACATTTAATTGGGTTCATGGTTTTGAAACTCATCATGAACAATCTTAATATGTGTTGAGCATTTTCATAGCTCTAGTTAGAATAATGACAAAATGATGGTGAAAAAGCATCTTGCACTGTTGAAGGAAAAGGGATTTCAAGGTGCCTTAGGATATATGTGGACTTAATTTTATAAATGAGGAAGATAAGAGTTACACATATTCACTGAAGGCAGTTTGATATATATAAAAAAACTAGGTTTAAGTTAAGAGCATTTTAATCATTAGCTTTGTCTAAAGGCTTCTCANTATAAATGAGGAAGATAAGAGTTACACATATTCACTGAAGGCAGTTTGATATATATAAAAAACTAGGTTTAAGTTAAGAGCATTTTAATCATTAGCTTTGTCTAAAGGCTTCTCATGGAAATAATGTCAGTTTTGAATTAAATATGATCCAGATATCCTATAAAAGGAGGAAAGAGGGAGAGTAGGTAAAAATATGCTCTTTGTTTACCCATTCGATGGAAAGTACTTTCAGAATTGTTAACCCATTGGAAGTAATGCATCAGTTTGATTCATTATGACACAGTGGTAAGTGCATCAGGTTAACTTTATTTCTCCAGCTTTGAGATATAATTTGCAAATAACATTGTGTAAGTGGAAGGCTTACAACATGCTGATTTGATGCACTTACTTACTGCAGTATGATCACCACCATAGCATCATTATCTAACACCTCCATGACTTCACATAATTACCATTTCTTTTTTGTGGTGAAAACATTTAAAATCTCTCCTAGCAACTTTCAAGTATACAATACAGTATTTTTAACTATAATCAAAGAGCCATGCATTGGATCCCCAGTATTTATTCATCTTCTAACTGGATATTTGCATTCTTTGACCAACATCTGTCCATCTCCCCCATCCCTCCAGCCCCTGGTAAATGTCATTCTACTCTCTGTGCACTGTGGGTGGGGATGTAAATTAGTGTAGCCACTATGGAAGACAGTATGGAGGTTCCTCAAAAAACTAAAAATAGAACTACCATATGATCCAGCAATTCCACTTCTGGGTAAACACACACAGACACACACACACACACAAGAAAAACAGTATATCAGAGACATATTTGTACTCCTGTGTATATTTCAGGATTTTTCATAATAGTCAAGAAATAGAAACAACTTAACTGTCCATCAATGGACAAATGGATAAAGAAGATGTGGCATATACATACAATGGAATATTATATGACCACGAGAAAGGAGGAAATTCTGCCATTTGCAAAACATCGATGGACTGTGAGGGCATTACACTAAGTAAAATAAGTTAGAGAAAAGACAGATGCTGTTATGATCTCACATATATGTGAAAACTAAATGTATAAACCTAAATTAGCTTAGGAAAGTTGACTTATTGATTTATTAGTATCATTTGACTTATCATTTTTCATTGATATCTGATTTTTTTGTTTTATGGACAAAAGCATTTTGAACAAATATTAAAATGTATATAACTCATGTATTTGCAGAATCCTTTCCTTCCCCCTTCCCAGGGATTATAGATCTGTAATCTAGACCGGGGTAATAGAAAGGCTTAGTATTATTTCTATTCTCTTTCTTCTTCCCTCTTAAGGAGGACATCTCACTCATAGATTTGTGGGTCTTTCTCAGGGACTTCTGGTTTTCTTGATCATCACAAAGAATTTCAAGACATAGTCTACACAGTAACTGGAACCCCTGGATCCTTACAACCCTTTCCCTTGCCAGAATCAACACTGTCTCTACTAAGACACAAACTTTTTTTTTTTTTCTGAAGAAATAGGATGGATTTAGAAGGTAGCTACCTGTAGGAAGAATATGTTAAACATTCAGCTACCAGAACTTTCCCTTGGATCTCAGAAGATTATCACCAAACAGAGGGGACTTTTTAAAAATTCATCTTTTAAATTGAAATTTAGTTGACATACAGTGTTATGTTGGTTTTAGATGTACAACATAGCAATTTGACAACTCTATACATTTGGTGTGCTCATCACAAGTGTAGCTACCCTCTGTCACCATACAATACTATTACAACGTCATTCATTGTATTTCCTATGCTCTACCTTTTATCCCCGTGATTTCTTCATTCCATACCTGGAGGCCTGTACCTTCCATTCCCTTTCACCCATTTTGGCCATCCTTCTACATGTCTCCCTTCTAGTCACCATCAGTTTCTTCCCTGTGCTTATGGATCTGTTTCTGCTTACTGTTTGTTGTTCCTTTGTTTTTTAGATTTCACATATAAATGAAATAATATCTTAATTGTCTTTTTCTATTTGACTTATTTATCTTAATACCCTCTAGGTCCATCCATATTTTCACAGATGGCAAGATCTCATTCTTTTTTATGGCTGAGTAATATTCCATTGCATATATATATATATATATATATATATATCACATCTTTTTTTATCTATTCACTTATCAGTAGACACTTGGGTTGCTTCTATATCTTGGCTCTTATAAATAATGCCACAGTCAACAAAGGAGTACATATATCTTTTTGAATTTGTGTTTTGGTTTTCTTTGAGTAAATACCCAACTGTGGAATTACTAAATCATATGGTATTTCTGTTGGGCTGCCATAACATAATACTGCAGACTAGATGGCTTAAAAAAACTAAATTAATTTTCTCACAGTTCTGAAGACTACAAGTCCAATACCAGGTTTCTAGCTTCGTAAGTTTCTTGGGAAGCCTCTCTTCCTAGCTTATAGTTGGCCACCTTCTTACTATGCCCTCCCGTGGTCTTTCTCTCTGTGTATGCAGAGACAATAAGAGAACTCTTTGGTGCCTCCTACTTCTCTTACAAGGACACTAATCCATCAGATTAGGCTTCCATCCTTATGCCCTCATTTAATCCTAATTACTCAAAGGCCTTCTCTCCAAATTCCATCACATTGGAGAATAGGGCTTCAACATGAATTTTGGATAGGGATAACAGATTATAACAACTACTGACCAAGAGGATGAGTGTGGAAAGAGTTCCAATACTGAGAATTGGGGTACTTCATATTTAGAAGTTGAGAAAGTAAATAGGAGCTCCAAAAGGAGGAGTAACATGAACACCAAGAGAGTCTGGGTTTTGGACTCTGGGGTTTGGAAGGCCAACTAAAAGTGTAACAAGGAGAACAGGGTGATCTATTTGAAATGAAAAAAAAAATGGTACTGACAGGTTGGGTAAGATGGAGAATTGATCATTGGGTTTCATGCAGATCATTATTGGTTTTAATAAATGCAGTGTAATTGGATAGTAGAGGCTAAATACCTAACTAGAATGTGTTAGAAATGAGAGGGGAGGAATTGCAGATATAAAGTATAGGCAGTGTTTTCAAGACTCCTGTTATAAAGGGGAATAGAGAAATGGGCTGATAGCTAGAGGAAGACACGGTTTTAGTTTTTGGAGAAATTATACCATTTTTGTTTTCAAATAGTAATTATGGAAATGCAGAAGAAAATTTTCAGGTGAGAGAGGAGAGAATTTCTGGAGGGATATCCTTGTGTAGACGAGATGGAATGAGAACTCACTGCAGTTATTAACCTTCATAATAGGTAACAGATTGGGGGAAAAGTATTATCAGTAGGGAAGTTAGACATTCATAAGGTAATCAAAGATTGACTTTTTCATGTTCTGATTATGAACTAAATTCATTGGTCCTTACACATTACAAAAGATTCATTTTTGTCTCTAAAAATGTGCAATGGTTTATGTAGTTTAGTGCTCAATTCCTTTGTTCTGAGGTACATATACATTAGCAACATTGTATTTGAACATGTCAAATGAAGATAACATGTAGAAAGAAAATCTAATTTACTTACTGAGGAATAATTATGAAGGAGAGGGGCAGTCCACTTAGGGAATCAAAGTGGATTGGCAAATCAGTTAAAAGATTGTAAATTCTATCTGGAGTCTTATTTACTGGGGTTATGTGGATTTAGTTACTTAGTTAATTTAGAGTTATAGCAGGCAAAATTAAATTTTACTTTTAAGCTTTGTCTTCAAAGTACTAATGAAGAAAAGAAAAATGTTCATTCAAGGGAAAAAAAGAAATGTAACTCTGAGTCTGTTAATTATAAAAGAACAGTCTATTTTATTTCAGACCATTTCTTGGATTTTTCATGTGTTTTATAATGATTTGACATGTATCAGAGAAGATCATCCACAGTAAAATTAAACCATTTGAAAGCTACACATTTCCCTTTGGTAATATTCCTTTGAATATGTTGCTCAATGGCTATCATTAAGTATTAGCAGGTATAAAATGTGCTCTTTCTCACTTTTTCTTTTGTTTAACTCTGCACTCACATTTAAATTGGTAACTATGCGGCTGTCATTGACCCAAGAAGAAACTGTCACAGAAAGATTCAGTAAACCAGTCAGCGAATTCTTTACATTTAATATCAAAATCACAGTCCTCATTTAAGGAGGAAAATTTGGGACAAATGGAGATTATTCTCAGAAAGAGAGCAAGGAAGAGAGGACATGCACCTTCAGGGCAAAATTGAAAAAAGAACTCAGAGTATTAGGTGCTTGTAAATGTTTCTAAGAAAGGACTGGGGAGAGCTATCATCCAATCAACTGTGCTTAGTTTCAAGGGAGAAAGATATGAAGTTGGGTGTCTGAGCGTAGACCTTTGGAACCCTGGGAAATGGTGACCTTCAGTAACCTCAGTAACTTCAGTTACCTTCATGAACACAGAAATATCTACATTGTGAGTTTAGGCAGAAAGGACAGAAGAAAATGTCAATTCTTTAAGTCCTTGGTGTGTTGTGGAAGAGCATCACATTCTTTCTGAGGTAGTAAAGATTCAGTGGACAGTAAAGGTCTCATAGTTGTGGTAAGGCAATGCTATGGCAGAAAGCATCGAACCTTCTTTTGGGAGAACAAGTAACATTCAGATGCCTCTGTAGATACCAGTGTGGAGAGGTGATGAGGACTAAGAATCAGTCAGACAACATACCTCTCTCAGATATTAGTAAGAAAAGACACTAGCCCAAGAACAAACATCTCCCCCTAATGACTATGTAAGAAGTCCCACTTCACTGGGAACTAATGATNTTGGGAGAACAAGTAACATTCAGATGCCTCTGTAGATACCAGTGTGGAGAGGTGATGAGGACCAAGAATCAGTCAGACAACATACGTCTCTCAGATATTAGTAAGAAAAGACACTAGCCCAAGAACAAACATCTCCCCCTAATGCATTGACTATGTAAGAAGCCCCACTTCACTGGGAACTAATGAAACTGGAAGTGGGGAAAATACTGAGTTAAGAATTGCATTGAAATGACAGTGCTAATTCAGAAATGACAAAAATTGTTATCTGCTATTAGGTAGAAAGAGACTCAAGATGAAATTTATTTATTAAAAAATAAAGAATGTTATATTCTTCATATGTAAGCATATGTCTTCNATTCAGAAATGACAAAAATTGTTATCTGCTATTAGGTAGAAAGAGACTCAAGATGAAATTTAGTTATTAAAAAAAGAATGTTGTATTTTTCATATATGTAAGCATATGTCTTTTTTTTAAAAGATTTTATTTGTTTATTTGACAAAGAGAGAGAGAGATCACAAGTAGGCAGAGACGCAGGCAGAGAGAGAGGAAGCAGGCTCCCCGCTGAGCAGAGAGCCCGATGCGGGCCTCCATCCCAGGACCCTGAGATCATGACCTGAGCCAAAGGCAGAGGCTTTAACCCACTGAGACACCCAGGTGCCCTGTAAGCATATGTCTTGTAAATTCATTACCCCATGCATGTAAAGGGCATTCCAAAGTAACTGGGGTATTTTAAATTATGGTAAGACAATTCTTTAGAAATTATCACAAATCTTATAGATTTTTAAATTCTAGGTCTTAGTCTTATTTATACTTAACATGATGTTGGATGAAACTTTCCTTTGGATGTGAATGTTAGTCAAAGTGCTCACATGTTTTGAAGGAAGGTGTAGACTTAGCAAAATCATTCCAACAATGACAATCTTGTATACTATATAGGAAAAGATCAGGAATGGGAAAATACCCTTTGAAGAGAACTTCAGGAGTAGAGAGGACATTGTTTATTCTCCTCCTTCCCTGTGAATGTTAGAGACTGTTATCCCTTAGGGTGAGTAAAGTAAATCTGCTACTTTGAATCCTTTAGAAACCAGCTTCTTCAGTAATAAATAAGTCACATATACTGATAATGCATTTGTGACCTGCAAGGAAACATTAGTATTTTAACCCCATGAGCTAAAAATATTCACTCTAGAGAAATTCAGAAAACCATGTGAGATTTCTTTAACTCATTTATGATCTGAGGAGGACATTTGGAAATGAAGTTATTGAAAACCCTCAGAGTGTATGCAGCCTATTTGCCAAATGATTTGAGTAAAAAAAGTGAGTCGTTGTTCCAGCTGTTTTATTCGCTTAATACATTTTTACCTCCTGAAAATTCACAAGTTATCCAGGTTTCAGGGCTAATGCTATTTCTCTGATATAATTAAACATGTATGCCTGCATGCCTATACCACGTACTACAGGAGACTCACCCTTCTGTGGTATTTCCAAAGTGGCTTGAAGGAGGTGGGCTCTGAACATTTTTCCTGGTCCTCTCTTGCTCCAATTTCCTGCCTCATTTGACACCACACTTTTCCTTTGCTCATACAACTTTTTTTTAGTATGACAGATTTTTACTGAAGTCGTGGAAATTACTTAAAAATACACGTAGTAACTTAAAATTGAATAAGACACATTCCTTAAGGACCAGGATCTATTTATCTCTCATGGTGATCTCATTCCTCAGAGTTCTACTGCTTTCTTGTTGCCTACTCTCATTACCTTTTCCCACAGTTTCCCATTCGGAAACCTATCTCTATCTGTAACTCACCATTAAGACAATAGGTAAGCCTAATTTAATCTTTAACTTTTCATTTGGTTATGTGATACCATGTAAACATACCAATAACATTTATCTAAAAGAATTGGAACTCAACTAGCATTGCAAATTAAGTTTGTACAATCCATGTATTTTAAATTTAAATAATATAACCCCCCCCCCATTTAAGTACCTTTACCAAATTTGACATCTAACCAGTCCTGGGAAAACATAATTAGTATTCAATTAATTTAATTTAAATTTTTTTAAAGATTTCATTTATTTATTTGAGAGAGAGGGAGAATGAGAGGGAGCATGAAAGGGGAGAGGTCAGAGGGAGCAGCAGGCTCCCCGCTGAGCAGGGAGCCCGTTGCGGGACTCGATCCAGAGACTCTAGGATCGTGACCTAAGCAGAAGGCAGTTGCTTAACCAACTGAGCCACCCAGCACCCTCAATTAATTTTAAATAATTATTTCCTTTTTTCCCATGGGTTTAAATATACATGTAATATGGAGAGATTAGTTTTTACATCTGCTTTAAAATATTTCTATTCTCATTAATTATTTTCCAAGGGTTAAATTCTGAAGCATAAAATTCTGATACCATCTTTTGGCATCTGCTTTTATACCAACTTACAAAATCCTATGGTCTTCTCTCCTTATCTATCTACAAGAAAGCTCTCTTTCAAAGCACATGCCTCTTTATAACTGCTTAAATGTAAAACCGTGAATATGATATACACTCAGGAAATTTTTTTCTAAGTTTCATTGAATATTACTTATAGTGCTGGCACTTCACCAGTATTTAAAAACTAAAGCTCCAACCTATAATAAGATATATAATTTATGTAAAGTGTAAGGACCTTAAGGTTGATGAATTTTGATGCATCTCATTTGCTTATTATATGAGCAAAGGCATATGCTCATATAATCCACGTCCCCGTTCCTATAAAGATATATATTCTCACTCCAGTTTGATTCCCTTATGTGCCACCATCCCCTGAGGCAACTACTATTCTTTGTATCAACATGGATTGGTTCTGACTGTTCTAAAATTTCAAACACACAGAATTTTACAGCATGTGCCGTTTTGTGTCTGCCTTCTCTCAGCATAATGTGTTTGAGATTCATCCTTGCTGTTGTGTGTAACAGTAATTTGCTTTATTTTATTGATGAGAAATATTGCATTATATAAATGTATACTACAGTTTGCTTATCTATTTTCTTACTGATGTTCACTTGGGCTTTCCAGTTTGGGGCTCTTACGAATGAAGTTTCTATGGAGCTTTCTGTACAAGGCATTTGGGGACCGATGGTTTTATTTGTCTAAGATATCCTAGATATACCTACAGAGGAATTGCGGGGTCATAGTATGGGTATAAATATAACTTTATAAGAAGCTGCCAAACGATTTGTAAAATGGTTACCATGTTGCATTTTTAAAACAATGTTATGGGAATCAGAATTGTTTGGCATCCTTGCTAGCATTCATTAATGTTAGTCCTAATTTAGCCATTCTTGTGAGTGTGTAGCTGTACTCACTGTGGTTTGAATTTACCTTTTCATGATGACTAATGCTAGGTATTTTCACGTGCTTACTGGCCATTTTCATGTTTTCGTATGTTCATTTCATATGTGTATGACATTATAGGTGTCTTCTTTTATAAAATGCATTGAAGTCTTGCTATTTATCCACTGTTGAGTTTCTTTTGCTTATTGGTTTATAGGGATGTTTGCACTTTCTAGAGATAAGAGATGTATTGCAAATGTTTTGTCACACTTTGTGAGTTGCCTTTTCACTCCATTAATGTGTTTTTTGAACAGAACTTCTTAATTTTAATGTAACTCAACTTATTTTGTTCTTTGATTTGTGCTTTTTGTCTCCTCAAGAAATTTTTTTTTCCAAGAAATCTTTGTTGATGAACTTTTCCTAATGCTTACTCTAACAGTAGAGGATAAATTTGTACTTAGATCTGTAATCCATCTGGAATTTTTTTATAAATGGTAATATAGGAGTCGACATGAATTATTTTCCATATGAATGTCTAATTGTCCCAGCACTATTTGTTGAAAGCTTATCATTTCCCCTCTAAACTTCATTGACACCTTGTCATAAATTTGGTGATGGTCCATACGTAAATCTACTTCTAGGCTTGCCTTTCTATCCTTTTGGTCATTTTGTCTATTCTTTTACTGTTTTATTTTCAAGATTTTATTTATTTATTTGACAGAGTAAGAGAGTGCATGAGCAAGGGGGAGAGGCAAGGGGAGAGGCGGAAGCAGGGAGCCCTATGTGGGGCTTGACCCCAGGACCCTGGGATCATCACCTGAGCCAAAGGCAGACATTTAACCAACTGAGCCACTTAGAGCTGAACACAGTTGCTTAACGAACTGAACTACCCAGTCACCCCTATTCCTTTACCTTTTTAATCACCAAAGTTTTCTCACAGGTCTTGTTATCTGGTGGTAGTTCTTCCTATGCTGTGTTCCTTTTCTTTTTCAAATTGCCTTCGGTATTCTTAACTTTTACATTTCTTTATGAATTTTTAGAATCAATTTTGAAAACAAAAATAAAAACACTTGTTAAAACCCTCACTGGAATTACATTGAATATAGATATTAATCTGGAGACAGTTGACATCTTTACAATATTGAATCTTTCGATCTGTGAGTAAAATCAGCTAACTATAGTTTCAATAATATTATGTTACAACACTCAAAATTCTGGGGTTTAAAGAAACAAGACAGCAATTGATTCTGACAGATGTACTGGTTTGTTGGGAGGCTATGATCATTGGAGTGGCTCATCACCACTTAGTCTGCTCCATACGTCTCTTCATTTTCCTGAGACTGCTCCATACGTCTCTTCATTTTCCTGAGACTGCTCCATATGTCTCTTCATTTTCCTGAGACTGCTCCACATGCCTCTTACTCTGTGGGGAGTAATAGGCAGACCAGGACGTGGCCTTCTCATATCATAGCAGGATTGCAAAAGTGCAAGGCTAATCGCACAAGTATATTCCACGCCACTGCTTGAAGTCCATCTCCTAATATATTGACCCAAGTAAGTCATTTGGCCGAGCCNTACGTCTCTTCATTTTCCTGAGACTGCTCCATACGTCTCTTCATTTTCCTGAGACTGCTCCATATGCCTCTTACTCTGTGGGGAGTAATAGGCAGACCAGGACGTGGCCTTCTCATATCATAGCAGGATTGCAAAAGTGCAAGGCTAATCGCACAAGTATATTCCACGCCACTGCTTGAAGTCCATCTCCTAATATATTGACCCAAGTAAGTCATTTGGCCGAGCCCAAAGTTTGGGGTCAGGAGGTATGCTCCCCTATTGGTGGGAGTACTGCAAAGTAAATAGCAGGGCGCCTGGGTGGCTCAGTGGGTTAAAGCCTCTGCTTTCGGCTCAGGTCATGATCTCAGGGTCCTGGGATCGAGGCCCACGTCGGGCTCCCTGCTCAGCAGGGAGCCTGCCTCCCCCTCTCTCTGCCTGTCTCTCCGCCTCCTTGTGATCTCTCTCCCACTGTGAAAGAAATAAATAAAATCTTCAAAACAAAACAAAACAAAACAACAACAACAACCAAAGTAAATAGCAAAGGACTTTGGCATCAGGGTGAATGAGTAATTGGGCCTTGTCTAGGAAATGCAACACTCCAGGCAAGCTGAGAATCCTGTTTCTCTGATTAGTACTTGGTGTTGTCAAAGCTGCAAAATTCTTGGTGTACCAAATGTTTTCAACCTTCTTTTCAGTCCTTACTTTACCTCTGAATCTTTTGTTTCACAAATAGAGAGGAAGAGTTCATGTTTCCTCAGCTCTGCTCTACTTTATCACAAGAATCCTAAAAATTGTAGAGTGAATGTACCAAGTTTCCACACGTTCAACCCACTTTGTTTCTGCCTTCTGGCCTTATTCTCCTAGTTAGAGTCAAACTTGAACTTTTTAAATTATTAAAATGGGACAAGGGACCTGACATCCTCAGGCCTTTTTCATTTCCTGTCTACCTCCTCTCTGATTTCAGAGCTCATTCACAAATCTGTCTCCTTAAAATATCCTTATCACCTTCTTAGTTTATTCCTAAGTATTTTATTATTTTTGGTGCAATTGTAAAGGGGATTGTTTTCTTAATTTCTCTTTCTGCTGCTTCACTATTGTTGTGTAGAAGTGCAGTGGATTTCTATACATTGATTTTGTATTCTATGATCTTACTGAACTCATTTATCTATTCTAGTAGTTTTTTGTTAGAGTTGCTAGGGTCTTTTTTATATATAGTATGTTATTNAGAAGTGCAGTGGATTTCTATACATTGATTTTGTATTCTATGATCTTACTGAACTCATTTATTCTAGTAGTTTTTTGTTAGAGTTGCTAGGGTCTTTTTTATATATAGTATGTTATCGGAAAATATTTAAAGTTTTACTTCTTCCTTACTGATTCGGATGCCTTTTATTTATTTTTGTTGTCTGTCACTGGGGCTAGCCCTTCCGGTACTGTGTTGAGTTAAAGTGGTGACGGTGGACATCCTTGTCTTGTTCCTGACCTTAGGGGGAAAAGTTCTCAGTTTTTCCCCTATCGAGAATGATGTTAGTTATTGATTTTTCATATAAGGCCTTTAATATGTTGAGGTATATTCCCTCTAACCCTATTTTGCTGAGGGTTTTTAACATGAATAGATGTTTTAACTCGTCAAATGCCTTTTTTTCATCTATTGAAATGATCATATAGTGTTTATTAACTTTGCATTACTGATGTGATGTATCACATGGGTTTGCAAATATTGAACCACACTTGCAACCCAGGAATAAATCCCATTTGATCATGGTGAAGGGCTTTTTTTAAGTATTGTTGAATTCAGTTTCCCAGTATATTGTTGAGAATTTTTACATCTATATTCATCAGGGATATTGGCCTGTACTTCTCTTTTTTGGTGGTGTCTTTATCTGCTTTTCATATCAGAGTAATGCTGGCTTCATAGAATGGATTTGGAAGTTTTCTTTCCTTCTGTATCTTTTGGAATAGTTTAAGAAGAATAGGTATTAACTCTTATTTAAATGTTTGGTGGAATTCACCTATAATGCTACCTGACCCTGGACGTTTGTTAGGAGTTTTTTGATTACTGAATCAATTTCTTAGCTGGTTTTGGTCTGTTCAAATTTTCTATTTCTTCTTACTTCGGTTGTGGTATAGTTTATATGTTTCAAGAAATTTATCCTTCTACATATATCTATTTGTTGGCATATAGTTTTTCTTAATATTCTCTTATGATTATTTGTATTTCCGTGGTGTTGTTATTTCTCCTCATTTGTGATTTTATTTATTTGACTCCTTAGTCTTTTTTTTTTCTTAAGTCTGGCTACAGGTTTATACATTTTATTGATTTTTTTTCAAAGTGCCAGCTCCTCATTTCATTGATGTGTTCTATTGGTTTTTGTTGTTGTTGTTGTTCGTGTTTTTTAGTTTCTATATCACTTATTTCTGCTCTAATCTTTAATATTTCCTTCCTTCTGATGGTTTTAGGTTTTTTTCTTGTTCTTTTTCTAGCTTCTTTAGGTACAAAGTTAAGCTGTTTGTAATTTTGCTTGCTTCTTGATGTAGGCATGTATTGCTATAAACTTTCATCTTAGAACTACTTTTGCTGCATCCCATAGGTTTTGGACCATTATATTTTCATTTTCATTTTTTTCTGTGTATTTTTTAAAATTTCTTATTTTCTGATTGACCCATTCATTGTTTAGTAGCATGTCATTTAACCTCCACGTATTCGTGGTCTTTTCAGATTTTTCTCTTGTGGTTGACTTCTAGTTTCATAGTGTTGTGGTCAGAAAACTTGCATGGTGTGGTTTTGATCTTCTTGAATTTGTTGACGTTTGCTTTGTGGGCTAATATGTGATCTATTCTGGAGAATATAATGTGTGCACTTGAAAAGAATGTGTATCCTGCTGTATTAAGATGGAATGTTCTGAATATATCTGTTATCTCTCTGGCCCAATGTGTCATTCAAAGCCATGGTTTTCTTGTTGATTTTCTGTTTAGATGATCTATTGATGGAAGTGGAAATTTCCCTAATGGTATTGTACTATTATCAAATAGTTCACTTATGTTTGTTATTAACTGTTTTATGTATTTGGGTGCTTCTATGTTGAGTGCGTATATATTTACAATTGTTATATCTTCTTGTTGAATTGTCCCCTTCACTATTATATAGTGTCTTTCTTTGTCTCTTGTTACAGTCTTTGTTTTAAAGTGTATTTTGTATTGCTACTCTCACTTTCTTTTGTCAACCACTTGCAAGACAGATGTTTCTCCATCCTTTCAATTTTCATCCACTTTCAATCGGCAGGTGTCTTTAGGTCTCAAAAGTCTCCTAGAGGCAGCATATAAATGGGTATACATTTTTAAATCCATTCTGTTACCATATATCTTTTGATTGGAGCATTTAGTCCATTTGCATTCAAAGTAATTATTGATAGATATGTATTTATTGCCAGTTTATTACTTGTTTTATGGTTGTTTCTGAAGATTTTCTCTAATCTTTTCTTGTCTTTCTCTATGTTTTGCTGATTTTCTTTAGTGATATATTTGAATTTCCTTCTCTTTGTGCTTTGCATATTTATTAGTGGTTTTTGATATATGGTTACCATTAGGTTTGTATTTAACCTCTTTGCATATTGTGTATATTAAGTTGATGGTCATTTAAGTTTTAACCCATTCTTTTCTCCTCTCCTTCCCACATGTTAGGTAAATATTATTGTATTTTGTATCTTTTTTTGTGAGTTCCTTGACTGAGCTTTTTACAGAAATATTCATTTTTACTGATGTTATGTTTTCTACCTCTATACTGTCACTTTTGGCCTCTTCTTTCCACTCAGAGTCCCTTATAACATTTCTTGCAGAATTGGTTTAGTGGCATGAACTCCTTTACTTTTTGTTTGTCTGGAAAATTCTTTATCTCTCCTTCTATTATGAATGATAGCCTTGCTGGATAGAATATTCTTAGCTACAGAATTTTCCTATTCAGGACTTTGACTATATCATGCCACTCCCTTCTAGCTTGCTAAGTTTCTGCTAAAAAATCTCTTGCTAGCCTTATGGATTTTCCCTTATTAGTTACAAACTTCTGTAGTCTTGTTGATTTTAATTTTTTTCTTTATCACTATATTTTGCAAATTTAATTACATTATATCTTGTGGGTCTGCTTTTGTTGACTTTGTTGGGGGTTTTCTGTGCCTCATGGATATGAATATGTTTCCTTCCCCAGGTTTGAGAAGTTTTCAGCTATTATTTCTTCAGATAAAATTTCTGCTCTCTTTTCTCTCTTTTTCTTCTGTGACTCCTATAATATGAATGTTATGTTTGATGGAGTCACTGAATTCCCTAAGCCTATTCTTATTTCACATAATTCTTTTCTTTCTCTTTTGTTCGCTTGATTACTTTCCATTGCTCTGTCTTCTATGTCACTAATTCATTTCTCTGCTTCTTCCATCCTGCTGTTCATTCCTTCAAGCATGTTGTTCATTTTGTTTATTGTGCCCTTTATCTCTGCTATTTTATTCCTTTTATCTCTGATAAGGGTCTCACTCATGTCTTATACTCTTTTTCTCAAGTCTAGGAAGTATCCTTAAGATCACTGCTTTTAATTCTCTAACGGACATGTTACTTATGTCTGTTTCATATAGATCTCTGGCTGTAGCCTTGTCTCGTTCTTTCAATTGGGATAAATTTCTCTGTCTTCTCATTTTTTCTGCCTCTGTGTTTGTTCTGTGAAAGTCACCAATGTCTTCCACTCTTAAAAGTAGTGACTTTATGAAGAAGAGTTCCTTGAGTACCTTATAATGCAGTGCCCCTGTTTACCAGAACCTAGCACTTCTGTAGAATATCCTACATGTGTTGCTTGAACCATTTTTCCTTACAGTGCAGTCATCTGCATGGTCTGTTGTGGGGTGTGCTTGCTTTCTGTGGTGTTAGTGGGACCCAGGCAGACCAGCTCTGAGAGGTCATGCACACTGGGGAAATTGGGATCAGGTTGGTGGTATTAACAAAATTTGTATTGAGCCACAGGTCCTATGTCAGATCCCCTGTAGCTAGGGGCTGCATGTCTGGGTGGCAGGGACTGCTAGGCTGAGTGCAGCTGGGCCTGGCACACAAGCAGCTGAGTGTCTGAAGGCAGCTGGGAGGTGAGCAGTGGTAGCGGTGTACCTGGTGGCTGGGCCTGGTGCATGCATTTGCCCTGAACCCAAAGCTGAGGATAGCAGGCTTGGAGTGGGTGAGTCTTCAGGCGAATCCATGGGCATGGTGCATTACTAACAGGTTAGGTAACAAGTGTCTGTGCAGCTCTGCCTCCTGCAGGGGGCTCTGTGTTTTGTTGTGGGGCAGGGGAGGAAAATGTCTCCTGGCAGCTCCTTCATTTTCACAGACGTTCCCCCAAACACTCTAAAATCAGTATCAACGGATGTGTCTCCCATGTCTTTCTGTATTGTGTAAACTTCTATTTTTATAATGCTTTTCTGTGCAGGCTGTTTTCTCCATAAGGGCCGCGACCCAACTATCACTTATCCTTCCAGGTTGCCCAGTGACTTTTAAAGCTCCAGGTTCCAAATCCCACTGGTTTTATAAAGTCTGGTTTTTCTTAAAGGTAAATATTATGGAAAGTAATCTTCCCCCATGTGAGCTTCCTTGTGTGAGAGTTTGTTTCTCTGCCCTCTCCATACATGAATCTTCCTCCTTCCTGCAGGCAGCCTTCCTCTGCCATTCTGACCATCTTAAAATTTCAGCTGCAACTTATTTTCTATTTTTAGTTGTGGTGTTTGTTCAGGCTTCGGATAGCCCTTTGGTTTATTGACCTGGATGGGATGTGGATGATTTTTAATTGAAAACATGGGGTGGGGGCACATGGGTGGCTCAGTGGGTTAAGTCTCTCCCTTCAGCTTAAGTCATGATCTCAGGGTCCTGGATCGAGCCCCGTGTCCAGGCTCTCTGCTCAGCAGGGAGCCTGCTCCCCCCCCTCTGCCTGCCTCTCTGCCTACTTGTGATCTCTGTCAAATAAATAAATAAAATCTTAAAAAAAAAAAGAAAACATGGGGTGGGGAGAGCTCAGGGTCCCCCTGTTCCTCTACCTTCCCTCAAACCCTGACAGTGAATTTTTTACAGGGGGATGTGCAGTATAAATTTTCTCAATAATTTGCTAGTGAAACTTAATCATATCACACATAGTTAAACACATGTGGGGCTTGAATTTTCAGTAGATATTGGAAAGTCTTTTCATGAATTGATGGAAGCTTGACTCATTGTCTGTGTAAGCAGACACTCTCCATGGAGAGTTCCTCTTACACTGCTGTCTTCCTTCTGTCAGATTTTCAAGTCTCTTCTTAATAACAAGGTAGTCATTGGTGGAGACTTGATAACTTTAAAATCATTTCCTTTTATTTTTTGGCACATTTTAATAAAATTGAAGTAGGCTTTCAAAAATTTTATGGAATAAATGAAGAGATTAATAAATTAAAATATCCCCTGGGTTATTAATGTTGAATGTTATTTATGCTGAATATTATGTATTAGAAAATGGTTATATTGACAATATGAGATGAATATTTAAGAGAGAAATGTATCCATTATCACCATAACACCACAAGTATACATACTTGTGAGTGTCTCACTCACACACATACATTATGTAGAGCCGTAATTGTAGGGAATATTTCATACTTTTGTAACATTTATGGATTCACATAGATTCTTGAAATTTATTTTTTTCTTCCATACTCCTTTTTCTTAGGCTCTACCCTAGCCAGGCCTGTTAATTTTTAAAATTCCAAACTTCAGGGACCTGATGTGGTGGGGACCTGCTCTGGTCCTCTGAGAAAGGGCCTCACTGTGCTGAGGCTGATGCAGATTTGACCAAGAAGGCCAGTCATGCCAGAACACAGGAGCATGGGATTTGAAGCAAGCAGGCTAAACAGCCAGTATCCCTGTTAGCCGCCCTCAGCATGTGTCTGCACCTACGCTGAGGGGTGGGGGAGGGAAATGGTGCCCACTGGTTCTCTCGTCTCCAGAGAGGCAATGCCACACATCTCAGATGGTCTCCAAAAAGGGGAACCGGTCTCTCCCCTTGGGCCCCTTAGGCGATTTTCAGGTTGCACAGTCTGCCCCAATGTTTCCCTGTGTCCTCTCCGGAAGGAGGGCAGTGTCCTCAGGTCTCTATCCCAGCCACACCCAGGGACCTCTAATACTCCAGTCTGAGCCTCACTAGTTGCAAAAACTCATGAAAGTCAGCCCTTCTAGTTTCCTCAGCCAACGATTTGGGGGGAAGTATTCTCCTTGTGCGTATCCCTGTGCATCCCACTCTCTCTCATCTTTCTTCCTGACCAGGGCTCTCTACCCTCTACAGCACCCACAATCGGATTCTCCCCCACCCTCCCAAACCACGTCTCTGCACGTCCTATCTTCCTTGAAGTGACTTCTTCTCTCTCTCTAGTTGTGCAGTTTGTTCCTTCAGTCCTCCGGTCAATTTCTTGGGTTTTTAGAATAATTTGATAGTTCTCTAGCTGTGTTAGAGGGACAAGGCAAACCTAGGGACCTCTTACTTTGCTGCCATCTTAGCTCCCCTTCCTCTCCTGAGATATATTTCAATGTCAATTTTATATTTTATTGCTTTACTAGATTGGGTAAAATATGACTTAGTGAATCTCCAACTTTTCTTTTTTAAGTAGCATGCATTTTTATTTTTAAACACAATAGTATTTCATCAATATGGATTTCTCAGTTATCTATATAAGTGAAATTTACCCAATACCGAAGGTATATGCCCCCTAGTGTCCACATTTTTTGTATTTTATCTGTGTTAATAAAATTCTAAAATGTTTTGTACTCTTTGATGCATCCTTAAAATGAGTATACGGAACATATTTTCTTGGTAATTTCACACCTTTTAAGCAGCCATAAATTGTATTGTATAGATTCGTGATTCTGTTCTGTTTTTTTATTTTTCCCTCACTTCTGCCTTTGTCAGGTTGCTATTTGTCACTCTTCATGTGATTTTGGTAATCCTGTCCAGGGTGACCCATTTCCCTTTCTGTTTGCTTCTAATTTACTTTGAGCTAAAGGAACAGATAGACAATCTTATTATGGTTGTACATTAGTAAAGTGTCCATATGGCACTGATTGAGGAGAGCTTCAGGAGAAAATATCAGAAGATATTTGTCACTATTTTTCAGATGATCTTTTTGACTCCTGCTCAGAGAATGCTCTAAAAAAAGCCTTGAAGAAGTGAGTTTTATGCACCGATAGAAGTTTTTGAAATGGTTTTTTAAAAAAAGATTTGCATGGATTCTGGGTTCAGTTTGCCCTTTAATAATCATTATACATCTGCCTGTAGTGTGCACAGCTAAGCTGAAACATTTCTTGTATTAGCACAACGTCTTCATAGGAAAATTAACAAGATGCTGTTTGAGAAGATTCTTGGTTCTGTGGGCATTAAAAACCTAATTACTATTCTTACATGGTCATGGGCCAAGCAATTTCCAAGGAAATCCATAGTATACTTTGATTGTAAAACACTCTTCAGACTGACTGCAGCTCACATTTGATGCATTTTCCTCTGTTCTTTGCATGACAATTCCAGAAGTGAGATATCAGCAACATAAATATTTCTACTATGTTAGCCTATGAGCCTAATGCTACCTTGGTTTTAATAAGATAAAGATATTCTTTAAACTTATTTGATATTTGATATAATAAATATTTAGGTTTTTAAAAATAGTTATAATGGATATATATAAGACTTTACTAAAAGAATCAGAAACATATTTTTTTATATTTAGTCACTGATTTAATACAGTATCTTTCATTTGCTATTAAGCAGAATAGGTAGATTGCTATCCTGATTCTGAAAAGCAGACTGATAGACTTACCAAACTATGATACTTTATATGTCTTTGAATTTGAATATATTTATGAATAACTATTTAGAATGTTCCAAAAGTTTTGTAAATTAAAAGAAAATATGTGAGCAGAAAACTGTGAATACATTAATATCTCATTGACATAAGCAAGTCATTACTCTAGATGTAGTTATGTAAGGTTGCCCACCGAAAAAGGGCTTTTGCTTGGCCTGGGGCTGGAGGGAGAGAAAGGAACAAAGTCAGTTTACCTTTCTAGATGACCCAAAGTGAAGACCACAACTTAAAAATTGTAGTTTCTTTATATTTTAATACCTGTCCTATGACTGAAAACTGGAGAATCAAGAAAAAATAGAATGTAGAATAGCCTCACACAAATTAGATTTAGTTCTAAATTCAGGTAGGACTAAATATAAGGGTCTGTGGTTATTTTTGGTGACCCTCTTCCCATTCTAGTTGTCCTGGCTTCCACCAGGAAGTCCAGGAAAATCCGCAACCTGAGCCCCACCTGGTCTTACTCTCCCCAGACACCTCAAAGCTTTAGATCATTCCTCTTATATTCTCTTTTACTTGTAATTTACTCATAGCCCATCATCATTAGCTGAGGCTGTTAAAGTGGATGGGCATGAGGTAATCCATGAATTTCTTGAAATTGTATTAAATTGTGTGTGTGTGCACACATGTGCGGTGAATATGCCTGTGTGTCTGTGAATATGTCTATTATTCTAAGAAACTGTTCATACTGTTAATCAGATTTCAGAGAAAACCATAGTGATGAAATGATTAAGATACCCTCTTAGGTAACCGTCGAGTATCATGTGATATGTTAGAGATCAACAACCTGGCATTTAATGAGCGCCTTGAGCAAGAAATCTCTTAATCGTGAAATATATAATAAGCTGTAAATAGGCAGATGTTCTTCCCATTTGAAGACATTTACTTTTTTTTTTTTTAAGATTTTATTTATTTATTTGACACAGAGAGAGAGAGATCACAAGGAGGCAGAGAGGCAGGCAGAGAGAGAGGAGAAAGCAGGCTCCCTGCTGAGCAGAGAGCCCGATGCGGGGCTTGATCCCAGGACCCTGAGATCATGATCTGAGCCGAAGGCAGAGGCTTCAACCCACTGAGCCACCCAGGCGCCCAAAGACATTTACTTCTTATCCACTGCTTTGATTCAACTAATGTAAAATACAGAANTTCTAAGAAACTGTTCATACTGTTAATCAGATTTCAGAGAAAACCATAGTGATGAAATGATTAAGATACCCTCTTAGGTAACCGTCGAGTATCATGTGATATGTTAGAGATCAACAACCTGGCATTTAATGAGCGCCTTGAGCAAGAAATCTCTTAATCGTGAAATATATAATAAGCTGTAAATAGGCAGATGTTCTTCCCATTTGAAGACATTTACTTTTTTTTTTTTTTAAGATTTTATTTATTTATTTGACACAGAGAGAGAGAGATCACAAGGAGGCAGAGAGGCAGGCAGAGAGAGAGGAGAAAGCAGGCTCCCTGCTGAGCAGAGAGCCCGATGCGGGGCTTGATCCCAGGACCCTGAGATCATGATCTGAGCCAAAGGCAGAGGCTTCAACCCACTGAGCCACCCAGGTGCCCAAAGACATTTACTTCTTATCCACTGCTTTGATTCAACTAATGTAAAATACAGAGAATCCATTAAAAATGGTAGAGTGCAATGCTAAAAAAGGGACAGTGAAATTGTGTTTATGCCTGGAGGCAATTTCATTTGAATGACAATATGGCAGTGTATTCAAAGGGCTCTAGACAAAGTTTATGCCATTTGAACCTTTCTACTTCTGGAAATGCCCTTTAAAGAAAAACTCATATATACAAGAAAATATTTACAAGAATTTGTTAATTTAGGCATTTCATAGAATAAATAGAATTTAGGTATGCAACAAGATGGAAATGTTTAATTATATTAGGGTCTATAAACTGAGACATTAAAATAATAATTGTGAAGTCTTCACAGTAATATGAAGATTGTAGGTAAGATTGTAAGTAAAATCTGAGGGATTTTGAAGTTGAGCTTATCATTCTCTTCTGTTGAGGTATCCATTGCCATTAGAACTAACTGATTCACAACCTATAGTCCTTGAATTCTTCATCTTTTTCTTATTACGTCTTGGTGGTAGTCAACTGGATTCCCCAAACCTGGATTTTAAAGGGAACTAGATTTCAATTTCATTACTGATTTTTTTTTTTTAGATTTAGCTGGATTTTTTTTAAAAAAATCAGATATTCTTCACACTTGAGGCAGAAATAAAAGGAAAAATCTTACACATACAGCCTCAATATTTTAACTTGCTTATATCCATGAATAAGAATGATAAACATGAATCAAAATATAAACCAGTAAATTTTATCAATATTGAAAAAAAAACTAAAAAGAGAAAAATTCAGTAGAGGATGCATGGGGAATTTCTTAAAGTTGTCTTTGTGTTTTTTATGCTTCNAAAGAACTAAAAAGAGAAAAATTCAGTAGAGGATGCATGGGGAATTTCTTAAAGTTGTCTTTTTTTTTTTTATGCTTTCTGAAGGATGAGAAGCAAACAAACCTGTTTGTTTATGAATTGCATTTACCATGATAAGAAAGCACTCATATGACAGCTAGAATGAATAATTTAGCTCTTGGTTGCTAAACATTGTCTCACGGGTAAGATAAATTGGTGAGCAATAATAATTAGAATCCTGCTCCTAATGAATGTGTCTTAAGGATAAATAAAGCAGGAAAAAATACAATATTAAAAAAAAATCTCTAATAGTGTTTGCTTTAAGAGTNGCTCCTAATGAATGTGTCTTAAGGATAAATAAAGCAGGAAAAAATACAATATTAAAAAAAAAAATCTCTAATAGTGTTTGCTTTAAGAGTCTTAGGGAGATGGACCGAGGTGGTACAGACCTCATGCTGCAAGTGGGGAAAATAAGGAGTAAAGTGGGGAACTGATGAGTAGGAACTTTCTGCTAAATTAGATATTACACTTAGACCTCACTTAACATTTTGACTTTCTATTGAACAGCCCAAGTTCACAGAAATAAGTCCTAGTGGAGGTAAAAGTTAGATTGGATCTGTCCCCAGCCACCTTGTTGTCACAGAGAATAGCTGGTAAAGAGAATTACATGTTAGGATAAACTCTCGATGCTGCTGCAAACTCCTCTGCCCACTGTAACTGATAAATATGCCTCCTGACCTGTTTGAGTGACATTTTAGGATGTTCAAATAGGAATGCTAAGTGAGTTAAATATTTTTTTCTTCCCTTAATCTGATGTCCAAAATAGCTTTACTTTTGCTCTATCATAACCCTAATTAAATTGTAGTTTTCTTTCCTATAAGTTCAAGTTAGACATATATAGGAACAGCTGTTCCTCAGGAAGTATACATAACCATCTGGGCTCAGGGGAACATTTCAACCTTACTCAAGGTTTCCTTGTGTGAGAGTGGGCTTTACTGACCTGCTGGATACCCTGACTCTAGACATTTGTTAAAATATGGAAAATAACCTCTATTTAATTAAGCCACTTAGACATTGGACTTAAGCCACTCATTCAAATAAGATAAACTCTATTCTAAAAAGATGTTTAAAAAAAAGCTTCTTTATAATTTCTAGAACTTACATTGGAAAGATTTTGCCATTCAGAGAACCCCACACCTGCCAAGATCCCCACTGGAAGAAATCTATCTAGGAGAAAATGGCCTTTTCTAAAGCCAAATATTTTAGATACCATCAATAAATATGTATGCAGAAAGCATTGAGATTGTGGCAATATTTAGCCATAACAAAACACAAGGTCACCACCCTCAGCATTTGTAACTAAATGAAAGCCTGAGGGAACACAAAGCAAATTGTGTATTTTATATGCAAGATTGCAGAAAATCACAGAGCCTATAAATGTGGATGGGAGCGGGGAAAATCTGGATGCAATCAAGTTAGTATAAAAGGTGCTGGTTAAAATTCTTCTTGGGGGAAAGAAAAGTATATGTATAAGATAAAAGTGTTTTCTTGGAGGAGGTTTGCTATGACATGCCAATTCCATAATAATGCTTTTGGATTTCACAGGCTGAAGAAGATATTGCTTAGAATTAAAATTAAAAAAATAAAAAAAGATGTAGTTTGGATTCTTTACACATTCATTCATGCCAAATTGTGAAATCCTGAAACTTTTACAAGTCTTTGAAAGAATTTATTATTCTATTTTTTCAAAGTAAAGATAATTAAAATTCTCCATTAGCATAAGTAGACACAGAGGCAGTGTTTAAAGTATTTATCTTTTTAATCTACCCAATAGCATTTTATGAAAGATCTTGATTTCTTCTTCCAAAAAATAAGAAATACAGCTAAAGTATCATAGTTTGATCAAAAGGAAAACTGTCTGATATATACAGATGCCAATAACACCTGTATTTTCATGTCAGCCAAATGGAATCCTGCATGAAGTTAGTGTAGTGACAGAAATAGTCATATCTTAAAGTTTCTTCTCCCAATACTGAATATATTTCCATCCTTTTAAGTGCATTGGATAGTAAGGATACCTGATGTTATGATTGTTATGGTATTAAAAACCTTAAGAAGAATTCTTTTGAAAAAGTTTGCATAGGGTGCCTGGGTGGCTCAGTGGGTTAAAGCCTCTGCCTTTGGCTCAGGTCATGATCTCAGGGCTCTGGGATCGAGGCCCACATCAGGCTCTCTGCTCAGCAGGGAGCCTGCATCCCCCCTCTCCCTCTGCCTGCTTCTCTGCCTAATTGTGATCTCTCTCTCTGTCAAATAAATAAATAAAATCTTTAAAAAAAAGTTTGCATAGAGTTACCAAAGAGGTGAAAGAATTATACTCTGAGACTAGAAAACATTAATGGAAAAAAAAATGAGTTGGAAAAAAAATTATTGTTAAAATGTCTATACTACCCAAACTAGTCCATGCATTTAAGGCAATTCCTATCAAAATATTAACAGCATTTTTCACAGAACTAGAATAAACAATCCTAAAATTTGTATGAAACCATGAAATACCCTGAATAACCAAAGCAATATTGAAAAAAAAAAAACCTGGGAGAATCACAATTCCTGAATTCAAAAGTCATGTCACAAAACTGTGGTAATCAAAACAGTAAGACACTGGCACAAAAATAGACACATCGATCAGTGGAACAGAATAGAGAAACCAGAAATCCATGGTCAATTTTTATTGACAAAGAAGGAAAGAATATACAATGGAAAAAGATAGTCTATTCAACAAATGGTGTTGAGAAACTAGATAGCTACATGCAAAAGAATGAAAGTGGATCAGTTTCTTACACCATACACAAGCATAAGCTCAAAATAGATTAAAGGCCTAAATGTGAGAACTGAAACCCTAAAAATTCTAGAATAGAGCACAGGCAGTAATCTCTTGGATACCTGCTATAGCAGTATTTTTCTAGATATGTTTTCTGAAGCACGGAAAATGAAAGCAAAATAAACTATTGGGATTTCATCAAAATAAGATCTTCTGCATAGTGAAGGAGACAATAAAACTAAAAAGCAACCTACTGAATGGGAGGAGATATTTACAGATAGCCAACAGACACATGAAAGATGTTCAACATCACCTATCAGGGAAATGCAAATCAAAACTACAATGACATAAGTGGGTGAAATCAATACCTACATTAAAAAAACAAAAAAAATGACAGGATGTGGAGAAAAAGAAAACTTCATGTGCTAGGTGGTGGGAATGCAAACTGGTGCAGCCATTCTGGAAAACATTATGGAGATTCCTCAAAAAGATAAAAACAGAACTACCCTACGATCCAGTAATCACACTACTGGGTATTTATTCAAAGAATATGAAAACACTAATCCAAAAAGATATATACACCCCTGTGTTTATTGTAGCATTACTTACAATAGCCAAATTATGGAAGCAGCCCAAGTGTCCATCAATAGACAAATGGATAATGAGTGGAATATATATACATATATATATATAGAATATATATATGGAATATATATACATATATATATGGAATATTAGTCATAAGAAAGAATGAAATCTTGCCATTTGCAACACCATGAATGCAGCTAGATAATATAATGCTAACTGAAATAAGTCAGAGAAAGACAAATACCACAGGATTTCACTCATATGTGGAACTTAAGAAACCAAACAAATAAGAAAAAAGAGAGAGACAAACCAAGAAATAGACTTTTTAAAAGATTTTATTTATTTAACAGAGAGAGAGATTACAAGTAGGCAGAGAGGCAGGCAAAGAAAGAGGAGGAAGCAGGTTCCCCACTGAGGAGGCAGCCTGATGCAGGGCTCAATTCCAGGACCCTGAGATCATGACCTGAGCTGAAAGCAGAGGCTTTAACCCACTGAGCCACCCAGGTGCCCCGAAATAGACTCTTAACTATAGAGAACAAACTGGTGGTTAACAGAGGGGAGGAGAGTAGGTGAATGGGTGAAATAGGTGAAGGAGATTAAGAATACATTTACCTGTAAGCCTGATGATTCAGGCTTACAGGTAAATGTATTCATGTACCCCTGGGGCAAAGAATAAAAAAAAAATACATTTATCAGGGGCACCTGGGTGGCTCAGCCAGTTCAATGTCTGCCTTTGACTCAGGTTGTGATCCTGGGGTCCTGGGATCAAGCCCCACGTTAGACTCCCTGCTTCAAGCTCCTTGCTCCATGGGAAATCTTTCCTCTCTCTTTCTGCCCTACCCACCCCCATTCATTCTCCCTCTTTCTCTCTTAAATAAATAAAAAAATCTTAAAAAATACACTTATCATAATGAGCACTAATATATAGAATTATTGAATCATTGTACTAATATGCCAATACAGTATATTATACTATATATATGCCTATACTAATGTAGATATACTATATTGTACACCTGAAATCTAATACCAGATGTTAACTAGAATTAAAATAAAAAATAATAGAAAAAGATTGCCAAAAAGAGGTCGAAAGAGTGGCAATCTGATAATAGTACAGGGATATTGTGATTTAGACAGGATTTTGTGTATATAGTATAATTGAGTCGATTAGTATGTTTTGTGCCATTGTGCTGACCCAAGGCATGAGAAAACTTTCTGTGACCATATTTTTAAAAAGTCAGTAGTAAAACAACATTACAATTTATCACGTCAATTAAAAGAGTCTTACCTCTATGTAAATTTAAACTGAGTGATAGATACAAAGCTTCTCTTAGAATTATTTAAAATTACTCTGTGTTGGGGCGCCTGGGTGGCTCAGTGGGTTAAAGCCCCTATCTTCGGCACAGGTCATGATCTCAGGGTCCTGGGATCGAGCCCCGCATCAGGGCATCAGGCTCTCTGCTCAGCAGGGAGCCTGCTTCCTCCTCTCTCTGCCTGCCTCTCTGCCTACTTCTAATCTCTTTCTGTGTGTGTCAAATAAATAAAATCTTAAAAAAATAAAGAATAAAATTACTCTGTGGGCGATAAAATTTACAAATGAAATACTCTGGATATTGTTAGACTTTGTTGGATATTTAATCATAGACTCTGCAGTCAAGAGTATCATCACTAAGAAATGTCAGCAGTGGAAAATTTCTGTGTATTAAAACTGAAATCTGTAACAAACTGAGTTGATGAGTGAAACCTGTAAGAAAATATAAACCTGTAAGAAGACAATTTCATTATAAAGCAACGATAATCCCTTTTGTGTGGAAATTTTTTTTCAATGCTTTTCTATGTGAAATCAGTAATCCTATTAGTTTTTTTCTAACATTTTAATTACCAAATAAAATGCATTAATCATAGAAAAAAACATGGGGATAAAATGAAGTTAAAAAACAGTCTCATTCAGAGGGAACAACTATTGATATCAATGTTGATATTTACTCTATTTCCTATTTATATTATTTTATGAAAAATGTTTTAAACATTTAGAACCTATCGAGTTCTTTTTGTTTTCTACATATGCTTTGAAAGAACTTGTTCTCTAAAATATATCTTTCATAAGAAGTTTTAGTACTGTTGTGTTTTTTTCTTCCATCTAAATCTTAATTTCATTAGAAATGTATTTATATGAGGTGGTTATATAATATTTTATTACAAATACTTAAATAAGTTTCCATAATGTCATTTATGTTATCACATTATTGATTAGTGTACATAAATGCACTTTGACTTATTTCAGGGCTTTCTATTATTTCCACTGATCAGAGATTAGTATCACACTGCTTTAATTATTATGATTTTATAGTATAGTTAGTATTCGGTAATATGTGATAGGAGGGATCTCTTCACATTCTCTTTAAACAAAAGGAAAATTTAGCAGGAGGGAATAAGCTCTCGACTGATGGCCGCAATAGCAATGTATGAATTAGCTCAAATCATGAGAATTCATGAGTTAGACCAGTCTGTGAGAGTTGATGAGTGAGATCAAATTGTAAGGGTTTGTGGTTAAGTAAATTTGAAAAGGAAGAAGAAATTATGTTGTAATGTACAATAGAAGGTGAGGAAGCCACCAATTCATTGTGGGGAAATTCAACACAGAAAATCATAGAAAACAGTATATTGAAGAATTGTCTTAAATCTGGAATAATGACTTAGTTCCAAAGTCAGAACTCTACTTCAACCCCTGGTTTTGTTGCTCTTGAAATTCTCTTTTTCCAACTAAATTCTATAAGTGAGATCTGATTGGTCATCCTGGGGCAACTGCCCACTTAACTGACACTGTTGTAACAGAAACTTTTGAGCTGAACAAGAAAATCTTTTTCTTGCAAACAAAAAATTTCTAAATAAAATAACTGAAAGAAAGCCTATAAACTCAAATAGAGGTTCTGTATGTTTTTAAAATGAAATTTGCCATAGAAACCATTTTTTTCAGTTGCTCTTACACAAAGAAAATAACACACAATGAAAATGTCAAGTCTCTACAGAAGGAGCCAATGGGAATGTTAAGATTTCCTTTTTAGCCACCTTCAGTTTCACAGGATAGCAGGAAACCAAATAAGAGAAGCTGAGACTAGAAAAGGAAACTTTGAGTCTATTTTGAAGAAGCATTTTTGTGATTACTTTCATGTTGATGAAAGGAAGTATTTTTTGACCTACCCAAGTTGTGACCCATTTTTTCTAAATTTTTTTTTTGAAGATTTATCTTCATCAATACACGGATACTTTCCTTTAGGCTAGACTCTTATCTTGTTGATTTTATTATTAATATTTATAACGATCACCTTATATTAGTGATTAGCCAGAAATGCTGTGGATCAATCAATCGGTTTCTGAACATCCTTCAGGGGGTTATGTGGGTCAGTGTCTTACATGGGTCTTTGCTGACTACCATAGCCTTTTCCATCTCTAGATTTATATTAGTATGAACCATATATGTAATCATAAATATATATTGTGTTTACATATTTTGTTCTAATTATGTTTCTATTTTCTACCAACTAAATTGTTAGATCCTTAAGGAAAGGGACCATGTCTTATAAAATTCTACCCCTTTGGGGCGTCTGGGTGGTTCAGTGGGTTAAAGCCTCTGCCTTCTGCTCAGGTCATGATCTCAGGGTCCTGGGATCAAGCCCTGCAGCCGGCTCTCTGCTCAGCAGGGAGCCTGCTTTCTCCTCTCTCTCTGTCTGCCTCTCCGCCTACTTGTGATCTCTCTCTCTGTGTGTCAAATAAATAAATAAAATCTTTAAAAAAATAAAATAAAATTCTACCTCTTCTGTTCAAACTTTTCTAATCTTTCCACACTAAGCAGAGTAAAATGATTGCCTACTCACTATCTACCAAATCCTTTAGATCATGATTGCATTTCTTTCTTTTGGGCTTACTTTTTATCCCCTTGAGGGTGAATGTTCCAGATAGTACCTCATTGGTTGTAATGGAAAAAAAAACAAACTAGAAAGAGTTTCAGAAAAAAAAATGTGTTATAAGATCCTTAAAAATCTAACAGGGTCCAAGGGAAGAAGTGAATTTGGACTTTAGGATCTACAATTAAGGCTGTTATTCTCCAAAAAACAAATTTCTAAATGTATCTTACCTTGCGTGCCCTTTGAATATCTTTCTTCCTTTTAATTGCTTTTTTCTTATACTTTAATCTACATGGTGGAGCTTTGGGTCTGGACATCTCTGGAGCTTTAAATACTATGATCCCATTAACACAAAGTTTGATTTAGGGTGCCTCACCTAGGATCCAATCCAAATTCAGAAAGAAGGGCTTCTCTGGCCCCAATCTTTTTGGAGAGCAAGAATTTCTGTCCCCTTCAAGGGACCTTCTAGCTGGACTAAGAATGAAATTGATAGGAGACAGATAAACAGGTGAAAATCAAATTTAGTAACATATGTACAGAGAATCCACACAGACATGGAAATGCCTAGGACAGGCAAAATTAAGATGCATTTTTTCCTTAATTGGATTTTCAATAGAACCCAATACATTGTCTCACTGGCACTTATCAAAATCAATGGTCTAAAAGAAAGATCTCTGTTCTTTCTGATTCATTTAAATTTCTTTCTCTGAATTCTTCAATTTTTTTCATTTGTTATGTATAAATTTCAGGTATACAATATAATGATTCAATACTTCTATTAAAGATTGCCAAATTGTAGTAAGATTTTTACAATAAAAATATTTGTAGGTCTGTACACAGAAATTACTCAACAGCATTTATATCAATCTCAAAATTTGAAAAAGTAATATTACATTTTAAAAACTAAGAATTATCCCTCAAAATTTCCACAAAACTATCAGCAGTTAACCTATTTAGTATAATTCTATCTATTTACAAGGACTTCTTTCTGTAAAATGAAAATTTTGTACTAATTCAAATGGGCTCTAACCTCAACCCCCAAAATAAAAACTAGGACCCCCTGATTTTGACCCCCTTATATACCTATATATGTGTTTAGAGTAATTGAGTTGATATTTGTGTCCAATCTGAATTTTAGAAGGAATAAAAGAGGAGCCAAATTAAAGCAACATAGAAGAAAAAAAAATAGGGGCTTTCCTGAAAAAGGAAATGCATCATAAAAATAATCAGCAGTTGAATAGCTGAAGGAAGTGAAAGACATGCTGAGGTGACAAAATCAATCCCTGGCACAATCCATGGATTTTTATTTTGTCTTTGCCTTTTTTACCTATTAATTGGTTCTGACTCACCTCCCAGCTGAGACTACATGGAAGAAAGGAGAAAATTTCTACTACTTTCACAAACTCAAATTTCATTGTTCAGGTGGAGGAGGAAATACGTTTTGACCTATTGAGAACTTTTAATTAATTTTGAAGAACAGTGATTACAGTGATGCAAATGTGAAAGTATCAGACACTTCCTCCCGTGCTCAGGTAATGACTTTGCTTCCTATTTCACTTAGAAAATACAAGTAATCAGAAGAGGGTATACACAACTTCCCATCAGCAAATACTTTTATCTACTGTCACCATGTACTTTAGTCCCTCCTGGGACATTGGTTTGGATGCAACCTCTGTATTATAAATAAAACAAATTCTTCACTTAAAAACTAGATGCTACCTCCTCCAGCCCACTTCAAGGAGCTGGATTCCTTGTTAGCAAACTGTTCACCTCATCATTCAAACAGATGTTTAAATACCCTTCCTGTTACCTACATCCTCCTTTAGCTTCTGTTCCCTTTCTCTGGTTCTATTATATAATGTAGTTCAAAATTACATAGCACTAACTCTGTGTCAGACATAGCCACAAGAGCTTCATATTTTAATTCTGTTAACTCATTTAGTTCCCTGATACTTTTTTTTTTTTAAGATTTTATTTACTTATTTGTCAGAGACAGAATGCAAGCACAGGCAGGGGGAGAGGCAGGCTCCCTGCTGAGCAAGGAGCCTGGGACTCTATCCCAAGACCCTGAGATCATGACCTGAGCCGAAGGCAGACACCCATCTGACTGAGCTACCCAGACATCCCCAATTTCCTGTTACTCCTATGAGAAAAGTTCATCTTATAGATGAGAAAACCAAGGCAAAAAAGGAATGCATAATTTATGCAGTATCACACAACTAGTACCTGGTGGACACAGGATTTAAATCCTTGTATCCTGGCTCCAAGTTTATTCTAATTTCTATATTACATTACTTTTAAGTAAAATTCCTAGAAAATGTTGCCTATACTGGCTATCTCTAATATCTGTCTTTCCGGGCTTCTTAAGTGACTCCTATCAAGCTTTATCCCCATTACTCCATTGAAACTTTTTTATCACAATGACTTAAATGCTGAAAAATCCAGCGGTCAATACTCAGTCCTCCTCTTTTGTGATCTCTCAACACTATTTAACACACCTGGTCACCTTCTCTTTGGAAACTTCTTTTCATTTGGTCTCTCATATTTCCCATGAATCTGGACTTATTCCTGTCACTGTCTGTTCCCCTCATCCCCCAGACCTTTGAAAATCATGTTCTTTGGTCCTTGAATCACTTCTCTATCCTCAGTGGCCACATTCAGTGTCATGGCTTTAAATACTATCTATTTATAAGCTAATGATACCCAAATTTGTATCTTTAGCTCATCATCTTCACCAAGGTTATTTGGTAGTCTATGTGCTAAATTCCATGTTTCATGTTTTCAAAGACTTTAAAAAATGATTCGGGGAAATCATTTTGTAAGTAAATGTCAGAGTTATTTATTTTTGTTACTTCGTGAAAATATATACCAGTGCAATATAGAATTTAGATTTTGAAATGTAATCCTTTAATGGATAATCAAAAATACTTATATACTCAAAATTATCAAGAAATACTTTAATTCTTAATCAAAACAAATCATAAAGTTGACATACTTTGAAAAGAGCTATTTTGTATAGTAAATATGTGTATATTTATCCATATGTGACATATGTAATTATTATAGATCATAAAATCAATGTTACTAAACCCCAGGAAACAAACAAACAAAAAAACCCCAAGCAACTATAAATAAAACATAACCAAGATAGAAAAATAAAATATAGATTTATGGAAATAAAAATCATACAACATATCTGCATAGAATAACTATTGATATGAAAATAAAGATATTTTTTATTTTTATTAAATAATTTTTATTTTAAACTTTAGTATAAGCTATAGTGTTATATTACTTTCAAGTTTATAATAAAATGATTCAATAATTCTAACATTACTCAATGCTTATCATCATATGTGTACTCTTAATCCCCTTCACCTATTTCACCCATCCTTTCACCCACCTCCCCTCCACCAACCACCAGTTTGTTCTCTGTAATTAAGAGTTTGTTTTTCAGTTTGTCCTTTTTTCTTTGTTCATTTGTTTTGTTTCTTCAATTCCACATATGAATGAAAGCACATGGTATTTGTCTTTTTCAGACTGACTTATTTCACGTAGTATTATTTCTAGATCCGTTCATGCTGTTGCAAATGGCAAGATTTCATTTTTAGTATGGCTGAGTAATATTCCATTGTGTGTGTGTGTGTGTGTGTGTGTGTGTGTAAGTGTAATATATATACCCCACATCATCATTATCCATTCAGCTGATGGACACTTGGCTGCTTCCATAACCTGGCTATTGTAAATAATGTTGCAATAAATATAAGGGTTGATATATATTTTTAAATTAATGTTTTTGCATTCTTTGGGTAAATACCCAATAGTAGAATTGCTGGATCACATGGTAATTCGATTTTGATTTTTTGAGGAACCTCTATACCGTTTTGCCACAATGACTGCGCCAGTTTGCATTCCCACAAATAGTGTACTAGAGTTCCATTTTGTCCATATCCTTGCCAACATTTGTTTTACTGTGTTTATTTTAATCATCCTGACAGATGTGAGGGGATATCTCATTATGGTTTTGATTTGCATTCCTCTGGTAATTAGTGATGTTGAGCATGTTTTCATGCGTCTGTTGCCCGTAAGTGTCTTTTTTGGAGAAATGTTTATTCATGTCTCCTGCCCATTTTTTAACTGCATTATTTGTTTTAATGTTGAGTTGTATAAGATCTTTATATATTTTAGATACTAATCCTTCATCAGATAAATTATTTGCATGGATATTTTCTCAATCAGTACATTGTCTTTTAGTTTTGTTGATTGTTTCCTTCACTGTGCAAAAAAAATTTTTTTAAGAATATTATTTGTTAATTTTTTAGAGAGAGAGTGAGTGTATGCAAGGGGGGCTTAGGGGCAGAGGATGAAGGAGAGAGAAAATGTCAAACAGGTGTGGAGCCCAACTCAGGGCTCAGTATCGCAAAACTGAGATCATGACCTGAGCCAAAATCAAGAGCTGGGCACTCAGTCAACTGAGCCACCCAAGTGCCCCCATGTAGAAGCTTTTTATGTTGATGTAGTCTGAATAGTTTATTTTTGCTTTTGTTTCCCTTCCCTCAGGAGACATATGTCTGTAGCCAATGTCAAAGAAATTACTGCCTGTGGTCTAGTCTAGGATTTTTATGGTTTCAGGTCTTACATTTAGGTCTTTAATCCATTTAATTGGCCTTAAAACTGTGGGTTTATTTTTAAACTCCCTATTCTGTTCCATTGATCTTATGTAATTATTTTTGAGCCAGTACCATATGTTTTGATTACTACAGCTTTGTAGTACATCTTGAAACCTGGGATTGTGATACCTTCAGCTCTGTTCTTCTTTTTCAAGGTAGCTTTGGCTATTTGGGGTCTTTTGTGGTTTCAAATTTTAGGATTATTTGTTCTAGTTCTGTGAAAATGCAGTTGGTAGTTTAATAGGAATTATATTAAATCTGTTGGTTGCTTTAGGTAATACTGAGATTTTAACAATATTTGTTGTCTGAATCCATACTTTTCATTTGTTTGTGTCATCTTCAGTTTCTTTCATCAGCATTTTATCATTTTCAAGGTGCAGGTTTTTCACCTCCTTAGTTTATTCCTAAGTATTTTATTATTTTTGGTGCAATTATAAATGGGATTGTTTCCTTTATTTCTCTTTCTGCTACTCCATTATTAGAGTACAGAAATGTAATGAATTTCTGTATATTTTGTATCCTGTGACTTTACTGAATTTATTTATCAGTTCAAGTAGCTTTTTGGTGGAGTCCTTAGGGTTTTATATGTATATTATCATGTTGTCTGGAAACAGAGAAAGTTTACTTCTTCCTTACCAAATTTGAATGTCTTTTATTTCTTTTTGTTGCCTGATTGCTGTGGCTAGATCTCCCAGTGGTGAGACTAGATATCCTTGTCTTGATCCTGATCTTAAGGGAAAAGTTCTCAGTTTTTCATGGTTGAATGTGATGTTTTTCATGTAAGGCCTTTATTACATTCAGATACATTCCCTCTAATCCTACTTAGTTGAGGGTTTTTATCATGCGTGGATGTTATATTTTGTTACACTTTGTTAAATACCCTTTCTGCATATATTGCAATGATCATAAGGTTTTTAATCTTTTCTCTTATTTAATATGATGCATCATGTTGATTGGTATGTGAATATTGAATCACCCTTGCATCCCAGGAATAAATCCCACTTGATTGTAATGAATGATTTTTTGTTTAAGATTTATTTTAAGAGAGAGAGAGAGCAGGGAGTGGGAGAGGGAGCCTTAAGCAGACTCCATGCTGAGTGTGGAGCCCAACTCGGGGCTCAATATCATAACCCTGAGATCACAACCTGAGCCAAAACTAAGAGTCAGATGCTTAACTGACTGCACCACCCAGGTCCCCCAATGATGAACAATTTTTAAATGTATTTTTGGATTCAGTTTGCTAGTATTTTTTTGCATCCATGTTGATCAGGGATATATGCCTGTAGTTATCATTTTTAGTGGAGTCTTTGCCTAGTTTTGGTATCAGGGTAATCCTGGCCTCATAAAATGTATTTTGAAGTTTTCCTTCCTCTTCTATTTTTTGGAATAATTTGAGAATAGGTATTAACTTTTTAAAATACTTGGTGGAATTCATCTGGGAAGCCACCCTGGTCCTGGACTTTGGTTTGTTGGGAGTTTTGTTTTTTCCATTTTTTATTGTGTTCAATTAGCTAGCACATAGTACATCATTAATTTTTGATGTAGTGTTCAATGATTCATTAGTTGCATGTTCAGCGCATGTTCCAGTGTTCACCACCACACATGCCCTCCATAATGCTGAGCACCCAGTTAACCCATCCCCATACCCCCCTCCCTTCTCTAACCCTCAGTTTGGTTCCTTGAGTCCAGAGTCTGATTCAAGTTCATTTCTAGTAATTTTCTGTCACATTTTCTATTTCTTCTTGATTCCATTTTGGGAGGTTATATGTTTCCAGAAATTTATCCATTTCTTCCAGGTTGCCCAACTTCTTGGCATTTAATTTTTCCTAATAGTTTCCTAAAATCCTTTGTGTTTTTCTGGTGTCAGTTCTTTTTCATTTCTGATTTTGTTTGAGTTCCTCTCTCTCTCTCTTCGATGAGTCTGGTAGAGGTTTATCAGTTTTTTTTTTTAAAGATTTTATTTATTTCACAGAGGGAGAGAGATCACAAGGAGGCAGAGAGGCAGGCAGAGAGAGGGGGAAGCAGGCTCCCCGCTGAGCAGGGAGCCCGATGCGGGCCTCGATCCCAGGACCCTGAGATCATGACCTGAGCCGAAAGCAGAGGCTTTAACCCACTGAGCCACCCAGGCGCCCGAGGTTTATCAGTTTTGTTGATCTTTTCACAGACCCAGCTACTAGTTTCATTCATCTGTTTTATTATTATTATTAATTATTATTATTTTTGTTTCTATTTCATTTATTTCTGCTCTAATCTTTATTATTTCCTTCCTTCTGCTGGTTTGAGTTTTCTTCTTTTTCTAGCTTCTTTAGGTGTAGGGTTTTATTGTTTGAGATTTTTCTTGCTTCTTGATGTAGGCTTGTATTGCTATCAACTTCCCTGGGATGCAAGAACTTTGTGGTTGGAAAAGGTCCATGGTATGACTTCAGTCTTTTGAAATTTGTTGAGACTTCCTTTATGGCTTAATATGTGATTTTCTGGACAGTGTTTCATGTACATTTGAAAAGAACATATACTCTGCCTTTTTAGAATGGATGTATCTTTTAGAATATATCTTTTAGATCCAACTGGTCCAATGTTTCCTTCAAAGCCACTGTTTCCTTATTGACTTTCTGTTTGGGTGATTAATCCATTGATGTAACTGGTAGTTAAATTCTCCCAGTAGTACTGTATTATTATTTATTTCTTCCTTTATGTTGGAGAATAGTTGCTTTATGTATTTGGGATCTTCCATGTTTGGTGTGTAAATATTTACAATAGTTAAATCTTGTTGGATTGTTTGCTTTATGATTATGTAGTGTCCTTCTTTGTCTCCTGTTATAGTCTTTTGTTTTAAAGTCTACTTATCTGATATATGTATTGCTATCCTAGCTTTGTTTTCATTTCCATTCGCATTATAAATGCTCTTCTATCACTTCACTTTCAGTCTGCATGTGTCTTTAGATCTTTTGTTGGCAGCATTTTGTGGATCTTTCTTTTTTATCCATTCTGCTACTCTGTCATTTTATTGGGGCATTTAGTCCACTTAACATTCAAAGTAATTATTGGTAGGTATGTACTTATCACCATTTTGCTACTTGTTTTACAGTTGTTTTTGTAGTTCTTCTCTGTTTATTTCTTCTCTTGCTTTCCTCATTTTGCTGGCTTTATTTTTTAATATACTTGGATACCTTTTTTTTCCTGCATATCTGTTATCAGTTTTTGATTTGTGATTACCATTAGATTTATATATAACATCTTGTGCATATAACAGTCTATATTAAGTTGATGATTGCTTATGTTTGAACCCATTGTGAAAGCACTAAATTTTTACTCCTTTTTCCCCAACATTTTAGGTATATAATGTCATATTTTACTTCCTTTTATTTTGTGACTCCCTTGACTGTTTTTTATAGATATGCTTAGTTTTACTGCTTTTGCATTTCCTACTTTTCTTATTCCTGCTGTGGTCTTTCCTTTCCACTCAAATAATAACCTATAACATTTCTTTTAGGGATGGTTGAGTGGTTATGAACTCCTTTAGCTTTTGTTTGTCTAGTAAAGTCTATCTCTTCTTGTATTCTGAATGATAGCCTTGCTGGATGGATTATTCTTGGTTGCAGGTTTTTCCCTTTCAGCACTTTGAATATGTCATGCCACTCCTTTCTGGCCTACAAAGTTACTGCTGAAAAATCAGCTGATAGACTTCTGGGGTTTCCCTTGTGTATTACTGCTTTCTTTTCACTTTTTCTAAAAATTCTCTTTGTTACTACTTTTTGCTATTTTAATTACTATGTGTTTTTTTTTAAGATTTTATTTATTTATTTGACAGAGACATAAAGAGTACAAGTAGTCAGAGCAGCAGGAAGAGGGAGAGAAGCAGGCTCTCTGCTGAGCAGGGAGCCTGATGTGGGACTCGATCCCAGGACCCTGGGATCATGACCTGAGCCGAAAGCAGTGGCTTAACCAACTGAGCCACCCAGGTGCACAATTACTATGTGTCTTGGTGTGGACGCTCCTTAACTTGATTTTATTTGAGGCTTTCTGTGCCCCTTGGATCTGGATTTCTGTTTTCTTTCCCAGATTAGGGAAGTTTCAGCTTTTAGATCTTCAAATGCATTTTCCATCCCCTTTTCTTTCTTCTTTCTGGGGTCACTATAATGTGGTTATTGTTACCTTTGATGGTGTTGCTGAGTTTCCTTAATCTATTCATATTTTTTAGTAATCTTTTTTTTTCTCCCGTTTGGTTTAATAATCCCTGTTACTCTGTCCTCAAAGTCACTGATTCATCTTCTGCTTCCCCTAGTCTGTTTATTCCCTCTAGTGTATTTTCAATTTCAGTTATTGAATTCTTCATTTGTGATTGGTTCTTTTTTATGTTTTCTGTCTTTTTGTGGAGGATCTCACTGAAGTCCTCCACTTTTTTCTCAAATCCAGTGAAAATCTTTATAACCCTTTAAATTCTCTATAAGACATATTACTTGTCTCCATTTCATTTAGCTCTCCTGCCATGATTTTGTCATATTCTTTCATTTGGGACATATTCCTCTGTCTCTTTATTTTGTCTAACTCTTTGGGTCTGTTTCTATCTGTTAGGAAAGTCAGCTACATCCCCTGCTTTTGCAAGTAACATTCTTATGAAGAAGTGGTCCTATGGTGGCCTGTAATGCAATGTCCCCTGTTCACCAGAACCTGGACCGTCAGGGGTATCTCCTTTGTGTGTTGCGTGTGTCCTATTTTTGTGGCTGAGCCACATTTGCCTTCAGTTCAGTCCTCCACAATGTCTCTCTTTGCCTGTTGTGGGCAGGGTTTGATTTCTGGGTTGTCCTAGGCTGGTGTAAGTTTGAGTTGGATCAGACCAGGAATTTGTGAGAGATGTGATCCTACCAACCTTCCAGATACTGTCCCTATATTGTCCTATGGGAGGCTTTCATTGGTTGATAGGGCTGGAAATCAAACCATATGTCTGGCCCCAGTCCACAGTTGGGGCCACAGCCAAACTGGTGTGTGTGATTGTCTTCCCCCCTCCCTGGAGCAGGAGTTACTTTAGAGTGGTACTGGTCTCTGTCAGCTGCTTGCACAATGCCATGCTTGTGGCACTATTTTGGATGGACTTTTACTGAGATAAATTGGAGAGGGTAGGTCACTCTGTTAGCAAGTTAAATGGAGTGTTTGTCCTGTGCTGATTGCTACAAGTACCCATGTATCTAGGCTGGGGTCAGGGGAGGGAAATGGTGCCTGCCTGCTCTTTTGCTCTTGGAGAAGTCTTCTAAAGATCCCTGCCCCTCTAGCATAGTCTCTAAAACTACAAAATAAATCTTCCCATATACCCCAGGCATTTTTCAAACTCCTGTTTCTATGCTGTACTGCAGTGGGGCTGTTTGTTGTGGTGTCTCTTTAAGGGCAGGGGCTCCATTTCCTATTACCCTCTAGTTCTCCCAGAGTCTGGTCTGCTGATTTCTAAAGTCCCAGGTGTTAAGCTCCACTGGTGCTAAAACTTTGTGATGTTACGCATTTCTGGTTTTCAAAGTCAGATATGGAATTTGTTTCCCAGTTTGGGTCCCCTGTGCCTAGGGTTCCCATTGGGGTATGCTCCTCTCCTCTGCTTATGATGGCCCACCCCCCCCCCAGATAATCTTCTAGACGAACTTGGTTTCCAACTGCACCTGTGCCTTTCCTACTATTTTTGATGTGGCCTCTTCTCTATGTTCAGCTGTGGAAAATCTTTCTGCCCATCTCCAGGTCATCTTCTAGGTTATTTGCAGTGATGTGGGTGTTATGTAGGTGTATCTGTGGGACAAGTTGAGTTTAGGATCTTCCTACTCTACCATCTTCCCCAAAAGCCTAAGGATACTATTTTAAATATCAGTATAGGAATAGAACCAACAAAGAATTTCCAAGGCCATTTGGGGGACAAATACAAAAAATTTTAATGCACTAATTTTAAAATATGTACAGGAAGAACAGATTTCTGACTGTCAAAACCATATTTAGAAGTAGAAAAATATGAGATATTATAAATATATAACATTTAAAGTATTTTAGGACAACCACAGGATAACAAAGAGAACAGAAACCGAATATAGATTCTAGAAACAGATCAGTGCGTAAATGTGGTAGGATGTTGTTACCAATCAATGGAGAAAGGATGTGTTGCTTAGTAAGTGATGTGAGGAGGCTTGGCTCAGTATGTGAAGGAAAACAAAGTTGGATTTAAAATTCACACCAAAAATAAATAAGTTTGAAGTAAATTAAAGATCTAAATTTTAAAGTAAAATTTATAAAATAAAAAGAATAAACATATAAATGCTTTTGTGACCTTACAAAATAGTTTCTTAACAGTGATGAAGTACAAACATTACATGCAAAATATTGATGTATATGATTACATTAAAATTAATAATTTGTGTTTAGTGAAAGACTACAGGGAAAATGTTGACAAGTGAGAAACATGGAAGATGTTTGCAATAACACTGCTGATAAGGGATTATAATATCTAGGAAACAGAAGGAATCCCTGCAATTCAGAAAAAAAAATCAGAAACCCAACAGAATGGGGAATATGGGTGGCTCAGTCAATTAAGCATCTGCTCAGGTCATGATCCCAGGGTCCTGGGATTAAGCCCCACATTAGACTCCCTGCTCAGTGGGGAATCTGCTTTTCTCCCCTCCCCACCCCATGTCAAATAAAAAATAAAATCTTAAAAAAAAAAGAAAATAGTCCACTGTTCATAAGATACTCACAAAAGAGAAAAAATTAAATATCAGGTGAATATATGAATAAATGTTCATCATTAGGGAAATGCAACTCTAACCAATAGGTACCACTCAGAACCTATAATTACAAAAAAAAGAAAAAAAAAAGCCAGGCTCTTCTTGAAGAAGCAGAACTATTGTAACTTTTCAGCAAACTTTCAGTATCTAGTGAAATTAAAAACTTAAATACTGTACAACCCAAAAATGCCATCCTTGGATGCATACACTGAAGAATTGCTCACACGGGTCTTCAAGTAAACATCATTAAGGATATTGCAATTTATTTCACAACCTAAATGACTGCAGTCAAATGCTCTACCACTGTAAATGACTGTAAATGGGAATGAAGACTAAGTGTTCATCATTAGGGGGATAAATATGTAAATTCTGATACGTATATCATATAACAGAAGAATGCAATACTCAGAAACACTAGACTTATGTATAACAAACATAGGTTTTTAAAATGTAAAGATAAGGGCACCTGGGTGGCTCAGTGGGTTAAAGCCTCTGCCTTCGGCTCAGGTCATGATCACAGGGTCCTGGGATCGAGGCTCACATCGGGCTCGTTGCTCGGCAGGGAGCCTGCTTCCTCCTCTCTCTCTGCCTGCTTCTCTGCCTACCTGTAATCTCTCTCTGTGTGTCAAATGAATAAATAAAATCTTTGAAAAAAAATAAAATAAAATGTAAAGATAAATGATGACAGCATAAAATAAAAGGTCTTGTATCCAGATTTCAAATAAATAAGATGGAAAAATATATAAAATATCTAAACAATTTTTGTATTGATTACATGTTGAAATGACAATGTTTTTAATATATGGGGCTAAGTACAATGATCATTAAATTTAATATCTGTTCTTGATATGGCTACTGGAAAGTAAAATTTATAAGCATAGCAATCTATTGGACAGCACTGATACAGATTATCACTCTAAGTAACAATCGATGATTTCTTTCCTGAATTTTTGAGATCTAATTCTAAAAAGCTTTTTAAAAATTCTAAATTCAATTCAAGAATTTCGATTCAAGAATTTTGATTTGAGAATTTCTTTTCTGCATTTTTGAAATCTAATTCTAAAGAGCATTTTAAAAAATCTGGTCAAATTTGTTTGCAAAATAGTACCTGAAGTGAAGCTGCTTGTAGAGTTTCTGGTTACAGATTGCTGCCCCGGACCCCTCCGGGGATATGATACCGTACAGGCCCACATTCTCTTACATGACCCTCTGGGGACAATTTTTCAAAAGTCAGAAATCTTTAAATGCGGGTGCCTGGGTGGCTCAGTCAGTTAAGCCGCTGCCTTCCACTCAGGTCATGATCCCAGGGTTCTGGAATCGCGTCCTGCATCGGGCTCTCTGCTCGGCAGGGAGCCTGCTTCTCCCTCTCCCTCTGCCTGCTGCTCTGCCTACTTGTGCTCTCTACCTCTCTGTCAAATAAATAAATAAATAAAATCTTNGACCCCTCCGGGGATATGATACCGTACAGGCCCACATTCTCTTACATGACCCTCTGGGGACAGATAATTTTTCAAAAGTCAGAAATCTTTAAATGCCTGGGTGGCTCAGTCAGTTAATCCACTGCCTTCCACTCAGGTCATGATCCCAGGGTTCTGGAATCGCATCCTGCATCGGGCTCTCTGCTCGGCAGGGAGCCTGCTTCTTCCTCTCCCTCTGCCTGCTGCTCTGCCTACTTGTGCTCTCTACCTCTCCGTCAAATAAATAAATAAAATCTTAAAAAAAAAAGAAATCTTTAAATGCTATGTACATAACTCAGTTTACCATATCAACACCACTATCTGCAGAAGCACCCTGAAATCATCTGAATTGCCGAGCACGGTGTATGAATATTCACTCCAAGTGGAGTAATTAAAGACTATTAATAGTATCTCAGCTTATATAGTAGTATATTAAATATAATATGTAAAGGATTTTGTGTTGTTTTAATGAAAACAAAATTCAAGCATGTATGCAATTTCAAGATAAGCTGAATTGTTGGATCTATATATTCAATAAATTATGATTAAATCTGAGAATCTTGGAAAATTGTGTATAGTACTTTCATTATCATTTTGTTGGACTTGGACCTCTGAGAACATGGCTAAGAGATTCTTGAGAGATGAACTATGACTTAGCCTTTCTTTTTAAAATCTCTGTTCAAATATTCACATGTTGTACAGTTCACTCATTTAAAATGTTCAGTTCAATGTGGTTTGGGGTATATTCATAGGAATGTACAACCATCGCCACAGTTGAATTTTGAACATTTTCATCATGTCAGAAAGAAACTAAATACTTCGGCTATCATCCCTATCTCCCCATCTCACCTAAACCCTGAGCAAGCACGAATCTACCTTCTGTGTCTATAGATGTTCTTATTCTGGACTTTCAAATGAATGGAATAATGTAGTATGCGGTCTTCTGGGACAGATGTTCACAGCACAAAGTTTTTAAGGAACATAGCCTTATAAAGCTTTTTTCAACGTTGTCTGAGCTATTAACATGGGGTTCTACCCCAGCAGATTTTCTTTAATTGATTCAACTGTTCTGACCTCGTGTTTTATTCAAGGCCAGCAGTTAACTGATTACAGTTTCACCATATCATCCAGAGAATTTTTTTCCCCACTGTCAGCATCATCCTCACAATTATCCACCTGCTTCACTATGTTTTAAACTATTTCAGTAATATTCCCATCTCATAATTTTCCCTCGAAGGAATGCACAACAGGCACAACGTTGTTAATGTTCAGCATTTCTTCAATGTGAGCCTTTTTCTAGTTTAATTGCACTTCCACTGATGCATATTTGGTGAACTAATAAGGTTTAATGTAGTCTTTTCATTAGTATCAGGAAACCCTTTAAAGTCCAACCGCATGCCTTTTTTGAAGCCTCTGCAATATCCTCACTTTGTGCCCTCTAGATATTGGCAGATGCCTCCTTTTCTATTTCTGTCACCTACAGGGGCATCTTTAGCTATTTCAAACTGTTCGTGTTGTAGTTAATTACAAAACTATAAAATAAAACAAACAATGAAACATCAGGGAATTGCAGCATCACTTATGGCCGAGAGGAAGCAGAGACACACCCATGCTTCATGGAAGGTCAGATTCTGCTTCCAAAAAAGCTTTGGCTCCAAGCTGACCAAAAATTTAGTTTTCAGAGATTTTTGGGTAATTATGAATAAGAGAATGTGGACCTGAATATTATATGTGCTAAGTAATCTTTCTAAAGATGCAAATAGTCCTGGATTCCAAAATGTATCTGCCCCAAGAGGTTAAAGTAATCGAGTGGTTTGGTGTTCTATTCTATAAATACCAGTTAGGTGAAGTTGGTTGATAGGTTGTACCTGTCTTCCATATCTTTACTGGCTGTTCTATCCATTTTCAAAAAAGGGTATTAAAAATCTTCAAATATATTTGTGTATCTTTTTGTTATTAGGTATATATACATTTAGAATTCTAATATCCTCCTGATTGATTTTTTAAATTGAGATTTCATTTGCATTTAACATTGTGTAAATCTAGTGTACAACATGTTGATTTGATACATTTATGTACCACAATATGATTACCACTATAGCTTTAGCTAACATATCATGTCAATCACATAATTATCTTTTTTGTGTGTAAATGGTAAGAATATTGAAGACCTAGTCTCAGCAATTTTGAAGTGTATAATACAGTATTGGTGCCTATAGTTACTATGCTGTGGTGTTTTTATCATTATGAAATGCCCCTCTTTATTTCTGGTAAGACTTCTTGTTTAACACCTACTGTGTCTGATTTTAACATAGCTTACACCAGCTTTATTATGTTTGGTGTTCGCCTGGTGTATCTTCTGGATGGTATATCATGAATCTGTGTCTTAATGTATAGACTATCCTTTCAAAACAGCATAGAGTTGTATCTTTTCTCATTTTTATTTTTGTTAATTTTTTCATTTAAAGAATTTATTTCCAGTATAATTAACATACAGTGTTATATTAGTTTCGGGTGCACAACGTAGTGATTCAGTGCTCATCGTGGTAAGTGTACTTCAGATCCTCTTCACCTATTTCACCCGTCCCCCTCATCCACTTCCCCTCTGGTAACTCTCAGTTCTCTATAGTTAAGTCTGCTTTTTGGTTTGTCTTCTTTTTTCTTTGCTCATTTGTTTTGTTTCTTAAATTGCACATACGAATGAAGTCATATGGTATTTGTCCTTTTCTGACTGGCTTATTTCCCTTAGCCTTATGCCCTTTAGATCTATCTATATTGTTGCAAATGACAAGATTTCATTCTTTTGAAATGAATAATATTCCATTGTGTCTAGTCTACCAGTCTCTGCCTTTTGATAGATGTTTTCCTTCCATTTACCTTCTTGCTACTTGTTTTCCACCTACTCCCTTTGTTTTGTTTTGTTTTGTGTTTTAAGATTTTATTCATTTGAGAGGGAGAGAATGAGAGAGAGAGCGTGAGAGGAGAGAGGTCAGAGGGAGAAGCAGACTCCCTGATGAGCAGGGAGGCCATGTGGGATTCAATCCCGGGACTCCAGGATCATGACCTGAGACAAAGGCAGTTGCTTAACCAACTGAGCCACCCAGGCACCCCTGCACCCTCTGTTTTTGTTTCTTTGTTTCTCCTTTCCTGTTTTCTTATGGAATTATTTAATATTTTCCTGTTCTATCCCCTGAATTAATGTTTAAAATCTTATTATTTTTAAGTAAATTTCACTATGGATTACAGTATTCTTATTTAACATATTCTAGGTCAAAATAATACACTATTTCATGTATAATATACTGCACTTAAAAATAGAACTCTATTAAACCTGTTCCCACCCTTTGTGTTATTGTTATCATTTGTTTTTTTTCTCCTTACGTTATAAACCTCATCAGCATCACTATAATTTTTCCTTTAAGCAATCAGTTGCCTTTGGGGAATTTAAGGAAAGAAAGGTGACCTTTTATGTTTACTCATCTATTCACCGTTACCAGGGCTTTTCAGACTTCCTATAATCTGAGTTTCCATCTGGTATCATTTGCCTTCAGCCTAAATAACTTCCTTTACTGGCAACACAATTTCCTAATTTTGTTTATCTGGAAATGTTTTTCCTTCACCTTCATTTTTTCAAGATATTTTCGTGCCATAGAGAATTTTAGATTGGCAGGCGTTTTCTTTTTCACCAAATATTTTAAAGGGGTCATGTCATTATTATCTTGACCGCAACTTTTTCTGATAAGACATAGGTTGCCGGGCGCCTGGGTGGCTCAGTGGGTTAAAGCCTCTGCTTTCGGCTCAGGTCATGATCTCAGCGTCCTGGGATGGAGGCCCGCATCCGGCTGCTCTCTGCTCAGCGGGGAGCCTGCTTCCTCCTCTCCCTGTCTCTCTGCCTGCCTCTCTGCCTCCTTGTGATCTCTCTCCCTCTGTGAAATAAATAAATAAAATCTTTAAAAAAAAAAAAAGAATTCAGTTGCCATTCTTTTATTTTTGTTTCTCTCTGCAATGTGTTTCTGTAGCTGTTTTATTTTTTTTTAAAAGATTTTATTTATTTATTTGACATAGAGAGAGAGATCACAAGGAGGCAGAGAGGCAGGCAGAGAGACAGGGAGAGGAGGAAGCAGGCTCCCCGCTGAGCAGAGAGCCGGATGCAGGCCTCCATCCCAGGACGCTGAGATCATGACCTGAGCCGAAAGCAGAGGCTTTAACCCACTGAGCCACCCAGGCGCCCTCTGTAGCTGTTTTAAACAGTTTCTTTACCTCTGGATTTCAACAATTTGATCGATGGGCCTACTTAACAGTTTTCTTTGTGTTTTTCCTGTCTGTAGTTAGCTAATCTTTCTGCTATGATAGGTTGCTATCTGTAAACAAATTTGGAAAATTTTTAACCTTATCTTTCAGTTCGTCTTTTCTGTGTCATTCTCTCTCCTCTTCTGGGACTCTGATTACATGTATGTTAGATTGTTTGACATATTCTCTCAGGTCATTGAGGCTCTTTATAATTTTTTGCAAACTCTTTTCCTCTCAGTGCTTCAACATGTGAAATAGATTTACATGTCTTCAAGACAATTGGTCTTTTTTTATTGTGCCCAATATTCTATAAAAATTATCCAGTAAAATTTTTATTTTGCATTATGTTTTTCAGTTATATTTCCATTTAGTCCTTTACTATAATTTCCAAAGATCCTGAAATTATTCATCTTATCACCCATTATATCCATTTTGTCTTTTAGAATATTTAAATACTATAGTTATTTTTGGTTACTATAAATTTGGGGGTACCTATCAGATCCAGTGGCGCAGGGGGTATAGTTGATTGATGGCCCTCCCTACTATCTACTGAAAATCATTACCTTGTTCACACTGAAGGCAAAGGTCCTATGAGACAGTCCATAAAATAAGATCTAAAAAGGAGAAAAAAGACTGAACTTGATTTATAGATGGATTCCTCGGCATGTGTTTGCAAGGCTAAAACAGACCGAGGTTTCATTATAAAGCACATTTAAGAGCTTCTGTGAAAGACAGCAGGGAGAGAAAATCTTCCTAATGAGCAGAACTGCAAGTGTGTACTTAGTCATCCACTTTGATTGAAGAGATGGCCCAATACGAGTATATATATAGTTTCCTGGTTAGGGCATTTAAATGAAAAGGACTAGAATATCGGAGGTAAGAAGATACAGAGTATATAGAGTCTTTTGGACAGAAATGTGCGGTGGTCATGAAAAAAGATTTTTGTATCCTACCAGAAAGCACCCATCACTGAAGAATCATTGGTCAATGATATACAGATCAGTTGATGTTAGCCAGCCTTCATCATTGGTCCAAACCAGCATGATGGGCATGTGAATGCAGTGTCATGGTGGTAGACACAGAAACTGTTATGAATCCAACGTCACTGGGCTCTCACTAAGGCCTTCTTGCCACTTCTGCCTATGAATATTCATGTTAGCAATAGAGACAAATATGGCACCCTACATATGACAGAATTCCTCAAGGATACCATTTGGCCATGAGTGACAACTCAAAAACACAAGCTCCTTTTATTCCAGAAGGACCAGCAGTTCATACTCAAAGTGATAGATTACCTATTTCAGGTATGAATTTTTCTCCCCCATCTACAGAACTTCAGTCTATGCAGGGACTTCTCAGTCTTCACACAGCATAACACATGACCCAGGGAACCCACTTCAAAGTGAAAGAGATACAGGAATAGATACAGGACCATGGGATTCACCGATTATAATACATATAGCACCACCCAGAGACGTTGGACCTCATAGAATGCTGAAACAGTTTTCTAAAGGTACAACTATAACAACAGCTGAATGACAACAATATGGAAAGACAGGGTGTACTTCAGAATGTATTAAATCAGAAACCTTGTTATGACACTGTGTCCATCATAAAATAATACATGATTTCAGATATAACCAAGAGATGAAAACAAGAGTAGTCTTTCTTACCAGTACTCTCGGTGCATCACTGGGAAATCTGTGCTTCCAATCCTGATTGTTCTGGGCTCTGTAGGAGCAGAGGTTTTGTTTATGAAGGAATTACACTCTTCCCAAAGGACATAGTAATGATCCTATTGAACAAGTCAGGCTGCCAGTAGGGCACCTTGCATTTCTTGTATCCAGGCACCAGCAGGTAAGAAGTCACCATAACATCAGAGGTCATTGACACTGATTGGCAGGAAGAAGTGGGCTCCTTTTATATGAGGACAGAAAAGAATCAGTATGAAACACAAGTGGTTAATTTGTGTTTTGGCAACCTTTTTCCTAAATGACGTGGTCATTCAATACATACAGCAATCTCCGATTGAGAAGAAAAAACTGATTTTCAGTAGTTCAAAAGGCTTAGGATTGAAGGTATGGATCACACAATCAGTTAAGACAACTAGACTTGAGCATGAGAGGAATTTCAAATGTTAGTGTAAAAGACAGAGAATGGATATTAGTTACAAGAATAATCAGCTGCAATCACAAAGGCTGTAGTTTGTCCTGCTAACTAATTTTCTCCTCAAGAGAGGTGTGTGTTAGTACCACAAAGGAGCTGCTCTTCAAACCTATGTAAAGAAGTAATCTCTATGGTGGAAGAGTGGACTGTGGCAGCCATGAAAATATGATATGCAGATCTCTGACTATGGAGAGTGTAATAGATTTCCTACAAATGGCTCCCAGCCAAAGACTAAGCATAACAGGGGTGCTAAGGGAAACCTTTCCTGGCATGTCCAAGGCTCTTCTAATGGGCAAATATAGCTGAAGGACAGTCTCCCTTAGAACTTCACTTCAGTCTAAAATGCTATCACCCAATCTTTCATTCTCTTTCTCCCCCACTCAGAATCAGACCTGCATTAATCCTGTGGCTCTCCAAGGATTTCTCAATTCTCTCCCATTTTTTTTCCCTCATAGGTCTTTCCCTTAATAAATTCCTTGCTCATTTAAGTTCATCTTGGTGTTTGCTTGATAGAGGACCCAGACAAACATATTATTTCATAGTACTTATATACTTATTCTAATATCTGAGTTATTTGTGGATTTTTTAACTGGTTCGTTCCTTAACTATGGGTCATATCTTCTGCTTATTCACATATCTAGTAATTACTTCATTATATCCTTGTACATTGTTCATAGGTTATAAACACTCTAGATTCTTATATTTTCTGCTGAAAAATGTTGAATTTTGTTCAGTAGGCTGTTCAGTAACTGATGGACTGCCTTGAACATAAAAATGTGTGGTTTTATGTTCTGCTAGGCAAGTCAATTTTTGTTTTGCTCTTAGTCTTAAGATGAATTCTTTAGTACTGAGAAATCATTTTAAAGTGTGTCCTTTCTGGAGTATCAGCGGAAAACTTCAGATGCTTGCAGGGTTTCTCTAATTTGGCAAGACTTGGACTCAATACTCTTGTCACCTTTGTGGTGGGAACTAACTAAATTTCCTCCTCATCTCCATTAGTCTCATACCTGTTGCTTCCTACCAGGCTTCTTGGAATTTTGTTTGCACAAACAGAACAGTTCTGGAGTTAGCAAAGAATTTGAGGAGACTTATATGCAGAATCTGGTATTCCCCAATATGGTTCATTTTTGTTCTAGGACTTTGCCCTTCAGTTTTTAGTCATTCTAGCATCCCTGAAGTCCATACTCTATATAATCAAGTCAATAAAAGTATGGCATTCTGCTTAAAATTTATCAACTATTGCTGGAGAGAATACTTGGGTGAAAATATCCCCCATGGTGTTTCCTTTGTTAAAAATGTTGGATTCTCTCTAGTTTCTGATTTTTGACTGATCTCCAGGTCTTTCAGTTATACTTTATATTATTTTCAGTGTTGAATATTGCTATTTATTAGAGTCAGTTCAGTAACAGAAGCTCCACAATTACTAGCAGCCCTAACTTCCAGTCACCTTGGGAGTTACCCAGGGCAGCCCAAACCTAGGGCAATTTGTTTTTTTCTTTAGTCACTACCTTATAGAACAAAGTTGTTTAATATACAATACAGTAGGTGCTCAATAAATATTTGTTGAATTAATAAATATGACTGGATATTCAAGGATCATTAAACAATTCTTTAAGAAACCTAAAACATGGGGTTCCTGTGTAGCTCAGTCAGTTAAGTGTCTGCCTTCGGCTCAGGTCATGATCCCAAGGGCCTGGAATAGAGCCCCATATTGGGGTCCCTGCTTAGTGGGAAGCCACCTTCTCCATCTCCCTCTGCCTTTCCCTATGCTTGGGTTCTCTCTCTCTCTCTCTCTCTCTCTTTCAAATAAATAAGTAAAATATTCAAAAAAAACCTGACAAAACCTAAAACATGAAAGAAAGATCAACACAATGAAAAGAGCCAGGGGAAATAATACATATTGCCAAAAGATAAAGAGAGATATTGTATCTATAAAACAAGAAAATCTATACATGGAACAAGTAGATAACAAGGTAATAAGAAAGAATTCTTGGAAATTTAAAATAGGTAAAATATACTTCATCCTTATTGTTGGGAAATAAACTAAAGGAGACCTTCTAAAAATGGAATAAAAGGAAGATGTTAAAAATAGACAAAGATGACATTTAAATGGTCAGGATATTCAACAGCTTACTAACCAGTAGGATAAAAGACAATATAAGGGAAAATAAATAAAGGCAATAAAGAAGAAATGAACAAAAACAAAAGAATAATACCCAGAATGAAATGATGTAAAACTTTATATTTAGTGAGCTGGTGCCTAGAACAATAAATTGGGGGAAATTACATATAAACCAAGGCAAATCAGAGCATAATTTAGAATGCAAGGATTAAAGCATTCTTAAATCTTCAAGAGAGTGTAAAAGAAGTTACATACATGAGATCAGTAGTTCAAACAGCAACCAAATTGAAAACTATAATACAAGAATGGATTATTTCAAAATTCTGTGTGAAATTATCTTAAGTTTTTATTTATTTAAATTCCAGTTAACATGCAGTGTTATGTTAGTTTCAGCTGTACAGTTTAGTGATTCAACACTTATAACACCCAGTGTACATGACCATGACATGGGCACTCCTTAATCCCCATCACCTATTTAACGGACCCCCCCAACTCATCTCCCCTCTGGTAACCATCAGTTTTTTCTCTGTAGAAAAAGGAAAAAATTCTGTTTCTTGGTTTGCCTCTCTTTTATTTCCCCATGCTTATTTGTTTTGTTTCTTAAATTCCACATATAAGTGAAGTTATATGGTATTTGTCTTTCCCTGAATGACTTATTTTGCTTAGCATAATGCTCTGTAGCTCTATCCATGTCACTGAAAATGGCAAGATTTCATTCTTTGGTATGACTGAGTAATATTCCATTGTATACATACATCACATCTTCTTTATCCATTCACCAGTTAATGGACATTTGGGCTATTTTCATAATTTGGCTATTGTAGGTAATGCTGCTATAAACATTGGGTTTCATGTATCCCTTCGAATTAGTATTATTTATTTATTTACTTGAGAGCGCACATGAATGGGGGTGGGGCAGAGGGAGAGGAAGAGAGAGTCTTAAGTAGGCTCCATGCTCGAGACAGAGCCTTACTCAAGGCCTGATCTCACAGCTCTGAGATCATGACCTGAGTCAAAATCAAGAGTTGGACATTTAACCAACTAAGCCACCCAGGCACGCTTGAATTGGTATTTTTGTATTCTTTGGGTAAATACCTAGTAGTGCAATTACTGGATCATAAGATAGTTCTATTTTTAACTTTTTGAGAACCTCTGTACTGTTTTCCATAGTGGCTAGACCAGTTTGCATTCCAACCAACAGTATAAGAATGTTGCCCTTTCTCTACATTCTTGCCAACACCTGTTGTTCTTGTGTTAAGTTTAGACATTCTGACAAGTATGAGGCGATGCCTCATTGTAGTTTTGATTTGTTTTTCTCTGATGACCAGTGATGTTGAATATTTTTGTATGTGTCTGTTAGCCATATGTATTGCCTTCTTTGGAAAAATGTCTATTCATGTCTTCTGCCCATTTCTTAACTGGATTATTTGTTTTTAGCTGTTGATTTTTAGATGTTTTTATATATTTTGGAAAATAAACCCTTTATGAGATATGTCATCTGCAAATGTCTTTTCCCATTCTGTAGGTTGCCTTTTAGGTTTTTTGATTATTTCAGTGTGTAGAAGCTTTTTATTTTGATGAAGTTCCAATAGTTTATTTTTGCTTTTATTTCCTTTGCCTCAGGAGACATCTAGTAAGAAGTTGCTACAACCAATGTCAAAGAAGTTACTGCCTCTCTTCTCCTCCAGGATCTTGATGGTTTCCTGTCTCATATTTAGGTCTTTCATTCACTTTGAATTTATTTTTGTGTATGGTGTAAGAAAGTGGTCCAATTTCATTCATTTGCATGTAGCTGTCCAGTTTTCCCAACACCATTTGTCGAATAGTGTCTTTTTACCATTTGATATTCTTTCCTTCTTTGTCAAACATTGATCATATAGTTGTGGGTTCACTTATGGGTTTTCTATTCTGTTCCATTGATCTGTGTATCTATTTTTGTGCCAGTACCATACTGTGTTGATCACCATAGATTTGTAATATAACTTGAAGTCTGGAGTTGTAATGCCTCCAGTTTTGCTTTTCTTGTTCAATATTGCTTTGGCTATTTGGGGTTTTTGTGGTTCCATACAAACTTTAGGATTGTTTGTTCTAACTCTGTGAAAAATGCTGGTGGTATTTTCATAGGGATTGCATTAAGTGGGTAGATTGCTTTGGGTAGTATGAGCATTTTAATAATATTTGTTCTTCTAGTCTATGAGTATGGAATGTTTTTCCATTTCTTTGTATCATCTTCAATTTCTTTCACCAAGGTTTCATAGTTTTCAAAATATAGTTCCTTTACCTCTTTGGTTAGGTGTATTCCTAGTTATCTCATGGGTTTTGGTAGAATTGTAAATGGGATCAATTCCTTGATTTCTCTTTCTGCTGCTTCATTATTGGTGTATATAGAAATGTAACAGATTTCTGTATGTTGATTTTATATCCTATGACTTTACTGAATTCATGTATCAGTTCTAGCAATTTTTTGAAGTGTAGTCTTTTGGGTTTTCTGTATATAGTATCATGTCATCTGTAAATAGTGAAGGTTTTTGCTCTTCCTTACTGATTCGAATATCTTTTACTTCTTTTTGTCATCTGATTACTGAGGCTAGGACTTCCAGTACTATGTTAAGTAACAGTGGTAATAATGGACATCCTTGTCTTGTTCCTGACTATGGAGAAAAACTCTCAGTTTTTCCCCCATTAAAGATGATTAACTGAGGGTTTTTCCTATATGGCCTTTATGATGTTGAGGTATGTTCCTACTAACCCTAGTTCTTGAGGATTTTTAACATGAGTGGATGTTGTACTTTGTCAAATGTTTTTTCTGTATCTATTGAGAGGATCATAGGGTTCTTATCCTTTCTTTTATTAATGTGGTGTATCCTGTTGACTGATTTGCAAATATTGAACTACCCTTGTATCCCAGGAATAAATCTCACTTGATTGTGATGAATTATTCTTTTAATGTACAGTTGGACTTAGTTTACTAGTATTTTATTGAGAATTTTTGCATCCATGTTCATCAGGGATATATGCTTATAGTCATTTTTTTAAAGACTTTATTTACTTATTTGACAGTGATCACAAGTAGGCAGAGAGGTAGGCAGAGAGAGAGGGGGAAGCAGGCTCCCCGCTGAGCAGAGAACCCCATGCGGGGCTTGATCCCAGGACCCTGAGATCATGAGCCAAGTTGAAGGCAGAGGCTTAACCCACTGAACCAACCAGGCGCCCCACCTGTAGTCATTTTTAGCAGAGTCTTTGTCTGGTTTTGGTGTCAGGGTAATGCTGGCCTCAGAGAATGAGTTGGGAAGTTTCCCTTCTTTTTCTTTCTTTTATTTCTTCTTGTTTGTTTGTTTGAGACGAATAGGTATTAACTCTTCTTTAAATGTTTATAAGATTTGTCTATGAAGACATCTGCTCTGAACTTTTGTTAAGAGATTTTTTTTTAAATTACTGATTCAATTTCTTTGTTGTTTATTGGTCTGTCCAAGTTTTCTATTTCTTCCTCTTTCAGTTTGGTAGTTTTTGTTTCTAGGGCTTTATCCATTTATTTCAAGTTGTCCCATTTGTTGGCATATTATTTTTCCACAATACTCTTTTATAATGGTTTGTATTTCTGTGCTGTTGTTATTTCTCCTCTCTCATTAGTGATTTTATTTATTTAGCTCCTTTCCTTTTTGGATAAGTCTGGCTAGGGGTTTATCAATTTTTTTTTTCAAAAAGCAGCTCCTGGTTTCATTGATATGTTCTATTTTTTAGTTTCTATATCATTTATTTCTGCTGTAATCACTATTATTGCCTTTCTTCTGCCGGCTTTAGGCTTCATTTGTTCTTTTTCTAGCTCCTTTAGGTGTAATGTTAGGCTCTTTGAGATTTTTCTTATTTCTTAAGGTCCTGTATTGCTATATACTTCCCTCTTAGGGCCATTTTTGCTGTATCCCAAAGGTTTTGGACCATTGTATTTTTGTTTCTATGTATTTTTTTATTTCTTCTTTGATTTCCGGGTTCACTCATTCACTATTTAGTAGCATGTTGTTTAACCTCCATGTATTTATGGTCTTTCCCAATTTTTTCATGTGGTTGACTTCAAGTTTCATAATATTGTGGTCAGAAAATATGCATGGTATCCTCTCAATCTTTTTGTACTTGTTGAGCCCTGATTTGTGACCTGGTATATTATCAGCTCTGGAGAATGTCCCATGTGCACTTGAAAAGAATGTGTATTCTGCTGTTTTAGGATGGGGTATTCTGAATATATCTGTTGAGTCTTTCTGATCCGTGTCTCATTTAAAGCCATTGTTTCCTTATTTTCTGTTTTGATGATCTATCTATTGATGTAAGTGGGGATGTTAAAGTCCCCTACTATTACTGCATTATTGTAATGAGTTCCCTTAGGTTTGTTAGTAATCATTTTATATATTTGGGTGCTCTCATTTTGGGGGCATAAATACTTACAATTATTAAATCTTCTTGTTGCATTGTCATACTTATTATGATATAGTGTATTCCCTCATCTCTTGCTACATCTCCTGTTTTAAAGTTTTACTTGTCTGATTAAGTATTGCTACTCTGGCTTTCTTTCACATCCAGTTACATGATAAATGTTTCTCCACCCCCTCACTTTCAAACTGCGGGTGTCTTTAGGTCTAAAATAAGTCAGCATATAGATAGGTCTTGTTTTTGTTATTTTTACCCATTCTGACACCCTATGTGTTTTGGTTGGAGCATTTAATCCATTTATATCCGTAGTAATTATTGATAGATAAGTATTTATTACCATTTTATTACTTGTTTTGTCATTGTTTATGGACATTTTCTCTGTTCCTTTCTAGTCTTTGTTGCTTTTGGTGTTTCCTTTCCACTGAAAGAGTCCCTTTTAATATTTCTTGCTGAGTTGATCGCAGCTTATTGATTGCAAGTTTATTGATCACAAACTCCTTTAGTTTTTGATTGTTTGGGAATATCTTTATCTCTCCTTCTATTGTGAATGATAGCCTTCCCGGGTAGAGTATTCTTGGCTGCAGATTTTTCCTATTCCGTATTTTGAATATATCATGCTACTCTCTTATGGCTTGCCAATTTTCTGTTGAGAAATCTGAAGCTAGCCTTATGGGTATTCCCTTGTAAGTTAGGGATCTCTTTTGTCTCGCTGCTTTTAAGATTTCTTTCTTTTTCATTATATTTTGCAAATGTAATTTATCTTCGTATTGGCCTGCTTTTTTTTTAATTTTGTTGGGAGTTCTCTGTGCCTCCTGGATTTAGATTTCTTTCCCAGATTAGTTTCAGAATCCTTCCCCAGATTAGGGAAGTTATCAGCTGTTATTTCCTCATTAACATTTTCTGTGCCCTTTTCTTTTTTCTTCTTCTGTGACTTGTATAATGTGAACGGTATTATGTTTGATGGAGTCACTGAAGTCCCTGAGTTTATTCTCGTGTTCCATAATTCTTTCTCTCTTTTATTCAGTTTCATTACTTTTCATTATTTTATCTTCTGTATCACTAATTCATTCCTCTACTTCTTCTAGCCTGCTGTTCACTGCATCAAGCCTACTTGTAATCTCAGTTACTGCACTCCTCCTTTCTGACTGGTTTCTTTTTTAATTATTTTATCTCTGTGGCAATGGTCTTCCTGAAGTCTTCCATTCTCTTCTCAAGCCCAGTGAGTATTCTTATGATTGTTGCTTTAAACTCTCTATCAGGCATATTACTTATACTTGTTTCATTTAGATCTGTGGCTGTGAACTTATCTTGTTTCATTTGGGATACACTCCCCCATCTTGGCATCTTGTCTATGTCTCTGCCTTCTCCTGTATGTTAGAAAAGCCCATTATGTTTCCTGCTCCTGAGAGTTATGGCTTTATGAAGAAGAAGTCATACAATGTCCCGGGTCTGGCACTTCAGCAAGCGTCCCTGGTGTGTGCTGTGTGCACTCTGCTACTGTGTTTTGGCTGCTTTATCCCTCAAGTCAGCCTTCTGAAGAGTTTCTCCTTGCCTGCAGGCACCATGTTTGGTCCTTGGTCAGAATGTGGTGAATTTTATGACAAGGTGTGCTCTGGTCTGTTTGTGAAGTGAGAACTGATACTCCTTCCAGCAGAGCTGAAGCCCTGCCTAACTTTCTGGTCAGGAGACACTGTGTGGGCAGGGATTTCTGCTGCTCTTCTTGGGAAGGAGCCCCTAGCATTGGGACTGAGGCAAACTTGACAGAGAAGGACAAACCTAGTGGAATGCTGGGGTGTGTGACTTCATATAAGCAAGTTAGACAGCCAGTGTACGTGCTGAGCTGCTTTCCACAGGTGGCTCTGTGTTTATGCTAAGGGACTGGGGAGGGAAATGGTGCCAGCCAGCTCCTCTATTCCGAAAGAATGTCTCCATGAATGCTGCCTCTAAGGGAAGTGTTCCAAGAGAGTGAGTATTGGGCCCACTCTGTGTCCCAGTTGTTTTACAGATCACTGTTTGCACACTTTCTGCCTCCAGCTTGTTTGCCTGCCTTTTCTCCAGGAGCAACACAGTGCCCTCTGGGCTCTATCCCACCCAGCCCTACTTATTTCTCAACTCCAGACTTGAGGGATGTGGTTTGGGCAGGGGTTTGTGCTGGTATTCTGGAGGGGGGTGGCACACTGGGACGGAAGCAAGCTAGACCGAGAAGAGCAGTCCTGCCAGAATGCAGGGGAGTGGGCCTTGGTGTGGGCAAGCTAGACAGCCAGTGTCGGTGTTGTGTGGCTTCTCGCGGGTGGCTCTGTGTTTATGCTGAGGGGTACGGTAGGGAAATGGCACTGGCCAGCTCCTTTGTCCCTGGAGAGTCTCCATGAATGCTGCCTCTCAGGGAAGTGCTCCAAGAAGAGCTAATACTCTCCCCCACTGTGTGCCTTAGGCCTTCTTTAAATTGCTATTTCCACACCATCTGCCCCTGGGTTGTTACCTGCCTTCTCTGCAGGAGCTGGGCAGCTACCTGAGGACTCCATCCCAGACTAGACTCTAACCAGCCCACTGACCTTTAAAACTCCAGGCTTTAAACTCTGTTGGTTTTAAGAACTCACAAAAATCATTCCTTCTCATTTTCCCATCCAACGGCTTTGGGGAATTGTTCTCCTTGTGCATTCCCCTGTGTGCTCCCCTCTCCTGTCAACTTTCTCCATGACGTGGCCCCCTCCCCTCTGCAGCACCCACCATCTCCATTTCCCCTTGACCACATCGCCACACCTCCTATGTTCTTCCATGTGGGTTCTTCTCTCCCTTTAGCTGTGACGTTTGCTCTATTAGTCTTCAGGTTAGTTTCTGGGGTATTTAGAATGATATCATATTTCCCTAATTGTGTTCATGGGACGAGATGACCCTAGGGTCCTCCCCCTCTGTCATCAACTTCCTCTTGGAATGGAGGTTCCTGCTTTAATAATTGGAGTGAAATTATTTTCAACATAGAGTTCTATACCTATCAGTCAAGTATAGAGTAAAATAGAATAAAGCATTGAGACATGTGATGACTCAAAATGTTTATTTTTTAAATGTTCCTTCTATTGGGAACCTGTTGAACAGTGTGAACCATAAAATGAGGATATAAAATTTAAGATTTGGCAAGAAAAGAAATCTGTCACAGAGGAAAAGATAATATTCAGTTGATGGCAATTGAAGAAGCCTAAAACACAGCCAGTCTAGATAGGAACTGAAGAAGACCATGGGAATGATGACTCCAAGAAAAGAGAATGGAATTGGAAAATAGCATAGGAAAAATATTTTAGATAGGCAGGTAGCAGAACTTTTTGGGACTTGGAAAATTATAGTGGGTACATTAAAAATGTCAAAAAAATGAAATAATTGTTAAATTCAGGGGAAAAAATTAAAAGGTGCATAAAAAGAAGGCATAGGGCGCCTGGGTGGCTCAGTGGGTTAAAGCCGCTGCCTTCGGCTCAGGTCATGATCCCAGAGTCCTGGGATCGAGGCCCACATCGGGCTCTCTGCTCGGCAGGGAGCCTGCTTCCTCCTCTCTCTCTGCCTGCCTCTCTGCCTAGTTGTGATCTCTCTCTGTGTCAAATGAATAAATAAAAAAATCTTTAAAAAAAAAGGCATAGACATTTATTCCTTGATTCAAGAGTAGAAAAAAAATATATTGAGAAAAAGAAAGTGAAGTTATCACCTACAAGATGGAAAATCAAGTTATCACCTATAAGATGGAAAATCAGTATGCCTAAAATACTTTTGCCAACATGTGTTAAAATAAACATTATTTAGAAAAACCTTTGTAATTGAGAAGTAGCTGAGTTGAGGATGATTTATGAGTTGAGGATGGTTTATGCTGGCAAGCAATATTTTGGATGAAATAGAAAAATATAAGATATTGCTATTTTCACATTTTATGTTCTTCAATATTTTTACGTGTATTACTTTGATAAAAATTTTGTATTTAAAAATTTTGCTTAATGAAAAGAATTGGAAAAAAGAAGTAAATGTCAATGATTTAGATAGGGAAAGAACATTTTAAAAGGCAATGAAGATACAAGCCTGATAGGAGTAGTAGATATGTGTGTGTGTATGTATGTATGTGAAATAGTAGGACATTGTGTTGGAAAGGATGCCAAAGTTTCCTTTGCCAAGATGAACTTCATCTTGTAGCTTATGGGCAGCTGGTGACCATTTCTGATTAGAGAAGTTGTTCAGTGAATTTAAATGGGCATCACTGTGAAATAAGAACAAACTGTAGGAAACTGGATGTAAGGTCATTGAATAAATTTGGCTTTGGAAAGGAAGAAGTCGGTCTCAGAAAGTCTGAAGGAATAACCATCAGATAGGACGTCGAGGACTGGTTGACTATTCAATCTAAAGAAAGCATGAACAAAGAAGATCCAGAAATCTAAGTTTGTAGCAAAAATACAAATACACATGCATATATCACACATACATGCAAAAAAAAGCAGCTGGTCTTGGATGTAGCAGATTTTGTTTGGGTTTTCAGAGTGTGGACTGGGGTAACAGAACTATTCAAAGAAGCATTTTTTCGAATAGCTTAATGCATACTTAAAGCAATGAAGTGATTTAATATAACAATTTCCCTGAATATTTTAAAATAACAAAAATAAATAGCTAATGGATTTAGTTATTTTTCATTCTAACCTTCCCTGTCTTTATATTTGCTGATGTAGAACCTTTATTCTTTCATTAAAAATATGGAGAAGAGTTCTATACAAACATAAAAGGCATCCCCTTGAAAGAAAAGAGCATCCTAAAAACTCTTTTTACTGCTAAGAAAAACAGTCTACCTTTAAGCCAATAAAAAACTGAGATAAATTAAGTCACTAAGTGAATTTGTAAACATGAGCTATTCCTAAATAGAGTACCTAATGCTCCATAACTATCACAGGTCCATCAAAGGCTATAGTCTCAGATAAACCTAGAGTTATCAGAGCACAGAAAAGATCCATTTGTTTCCTTTTTTTTTTCTCCCAAAGTGAGATAAGAGAGTATCTGATTGTTTATGAGGAGGTCAGGAGGCAATGAAATCTGATATGCCTTTTTTTATTTAGACAGATTAGTTTACTTGAACTCCAAAAGGATGCTCTAAAACAAAATGGTAAAGCATGGAGCCAGGCAACTCTAGATGTTTGTCCTCTGCAAGTGAAAACACTTCAGAAAAGTGAATGATGCATAACAGCAAATGAAAATTTAAAAAACCATGAAGGAAACTGAAAATGGATTTTTCAATAATTGCCTGAGAGAAAAGTGAGATTAGAAATAACATGTAATGGTGAACTCAGACCTGAAGGGCCAGGATAAGATTGTCCTGCATCCCTGGGTTACTTGAATATATACAACAATTTTCAGAAGGCAAACAAAAACAATAGCCGGGTAAGGGCTCTCAGTACTGATAGGAGTCCATACACAAACAAATAAAAGACCATTTTTGAAAGACAAAGAAAAGACTATAAACAAAATATAAAGGAGTACCTTCCATTGGTTGCTAAAGCTTTACACAGAGCAGTCTTTCCATAATTTTCAGTAAATGTCTGCTAAGTTCTACATCATTTCTAAGGGCATTATGATTGCTAAGATTGTATTCTTTTCTGCTCCCAGGGCATTCCTGGTCATGTCACCATCTGTGAGCACATGGATCTCAAAGGAGTCTTATGTTAAAGAGTTAAACTTGTATCTCCCATTACATTTCTTAGAATTTCATGTTAACCATATATCTGGAACTCAATAAAATATTGTTTTGACATTTTTCAATTTGCAAGTGAGACAACATTTAAAAAGGGGAGAATAATAAATTCCTACACATGTATTTCTAGGAAGGAAGAAGCACACGTGTATTTTTTATGTTGACTTTATTATCTAAAACATAGGTATTTAACTGATATTAATATCCAAGACAATAAGTAATGCTTTGGAAAGAGTTTTAAATTATAAAGCACTATTCAAATAGAAGGTGTTAATAATCTACCAACCTATAAATAACTTGACTGTAAGACTAGCTTGCGATTTTGTGATTTTCTGTATTAAAAAATCAATAAATATTCAATCGCTTTCCAATGCTATGATATAGGAAGAGAGCTATTGGGCCTATTTTGAAGGAATCTTCTATAAATTATTACATAGAAAAATGACCAGCATTGAAGACGTATGTCAAAAGGAAACAAATTTTTTACTTCAAGAGATCCAGTTCTTTTTTATTGAGCTAGCCTTAAAGCAGCTGTCCATTACAGCGCTGGTATTCAGAATATGAAGATCTAAACCTTAAGAGAATCATAGAATATGCAGGACAAGGAAACAAAGTTTGAATTTAGCAAGTCATTCAATGTCAAGAGTATGGGAGAAAGAAAGAAAACTATCCTGGCTTGAGTTTACTGATTCTCAATACCATTGATTAATTTGGCAGTGCAAGACCAAGGCTTGTAAGTACAAAAATAAGCCACTGGAGGAATTAAAGTAAGGCAGTGATACAGGAAGCTCACTCTTGCTTGCTTTAGGAAATATGGATTAGAAGTGACCGTATGAAAGTGGTAAGAAAAATTTCCATCGTAGTCATCCACATGAAATGGACAGTGATTCTTCCACTCCAGTGTCTGTATGCTCTCATTCTTCCTTTCTGGTCCCCCCTCTTTTCTGACTTTTAATTTTGGAGGATCCTATTACTTAGTCATTACCTTTTTTATTTACACTCACTATTTTGATGATGTCATCAAGCTCCACGGTTTTAACTATCAAATATTTTCCAGTAATTCCCAAATGTATACGTCCATCTCAGACATGTCACCTAAACTTCAAGCTCATCTACATGACATATTTGCTTGGAGATGGAATGGATGCCCCAAATCCAAATTCTTAAAATGCAACTCCAGGGGAAAGGACAGACTCTTCAATGAATGATGCTAGGAAAACTGGAAAGCTATAAGTAAAAGAATGAAACTTGATCACTATTTTAAATCATAAGCAAAAAAATAGCTCAAAATGGATTGAAGACTTAAATATAAGGCCTGAAACCATAAAACTCCCAGAGGAAAACATTGGTGGTAAACACCTTGATATAGGTCTTAGAGATGTTTTTTGGATTTGACCATGATCAAAGGCAACAAAAGCAAAACAAAACAATTGGGACTACATTAAACTAAAAAAAAAAAAAACTCTGTACAGTAAAGGAAACCATCAAGAAAATGAAAAAGTAACCTACTGAATAGGAGAAAATATTTGCAAATCATATAACTGATAAGGGGTTAATATCCAAAATATTTAAAGAACTCATACAACTAAATAGCAAAACCAAAACAATCTGATTAAAAAATGGACAGAGGCTCTGAATAGACATTTTACCAAAGAAGACAGACAGATGGCCAACAGACATGTGAAAAGACCCATAAGATCCTCTTGTGCAATCTGACCTTCCATTGAGCTGTACATAGTTGAAGATCAAGTGCCACAAGGCTTCATTCCCTGATGAATTTTAATATTGGTTAGTATTAGTAATCTGTTGCTACATAATAAAGTAACCAAAACTTAGTAGATTTAAACAACAAACGTTTATAGTAAATAAACGATTCTGTCTGGAGACTGCTTAACTGGGACATTCTGGCTGAAAATCTTTCCTGGAGTGGTTGTAAAGCTCTCCAGTTCTGGCTTCAGACTCATCTGAAGAGCCAGCTGAAGAAGGATCCATTTCCAAGATCACACATGTCTTGGTTGGGAGGGCTCAATTCCTTGTGGGTTGTTGGCCAGAGTTTTCATTTCCTCACCACATGAATCTCTTGATAGGTTTCCATGAGGGCTCTTGTAAGACAGTATCTGGCTTCCCAAGGGCAAGTGATCAAAGAGAGGGGGAACATGCAAGAATTCCCAAGACAGAAGCTTTAGTCTTTTTGTAACGTACTTTTGGAAGTGACATAACCTCAATTCTGTTGTATTCCATACTAGAAGCAAGTCTCTAAAGGCAGCTCACATTGAAGGAGAGAGGAATTAAGCACAATTTCCTAAAGGAAAGAGTACCAGATTGGCTAGGTGGTAGTCGCAAACTTAATAGAATCATTGTCTTTTTTCCCTGGTAAAAGTATTCCTCCTTTTATTATTATAATTTCTAAACCAGATGAGTCTGAACTAGTAGGGGCAGGAAATAAAATTGTTAACAGTGAGAGGAATCAGCCTCATTGCCACATTTTGACTCTGAAGCTATGAGTGCTGGCTATGGACATAGGTCTTAGTAGGCACTGAATTCTTGAACAAAGGAAACAAAATTGCCATAAGAGCTTCCTGTCAAGAGTTTGGTGTTCATCAGTCCCATCAAACTATAAATTTGGTTGTATGCAGCAGTAATCCTTCACCAAAATGAAGTGGTATATACAAGACATGCTCAAACAGGCCTCCAAGGAACAAGTAGGTTGCATGAGGAAGTGGCTCAAATACCATTAGCCCCTCTGTTAGCTATACATATCACCTTATCTCTCCAATGCTCTCCTATTACGTTATGAGGAATTCTTGATAACCAGTGACCAAGTAAACAACAACGCAGGCTTGGTTTATAGATGGTTCAATACAGCATGCCAAAACCATCCCAAAGTGGACAGCTGCAGCATTACTGTCCCACCTGGTCTTTTTGTTGTTGTTTTCATTTAAATTCAATTAGCCAACATATAGTACGGCATTTGTTTCAGGTGTAGTGTTCAGTAATTTATCAGTTGCATATAACACCCGGAGCTTATCACATCATGTACCCTCAATGCCCATCACCCAGTTACCCCATTCCCTCACAACATTTGGATGGATAGTCAGGAACTTCAAAGCAACATTGTTGGAAAATTATCAACAAGTAAGTTTAGGGAAGAGATATGTGGACAAATACCTCAAAATGGTACAGAATGTGAATATTTTGTGTGCCTAGTGAATGTTCACCAAAGGGTGACCTCAGGAGAGGAGGATTTTAATAAGGTGGTTAGGATGGACATCGATCAGACATTTTCCTCACCTTCTCCCATGACTGGCCAATAGTCTCATGAATAAAATGGCCATAATGGCAGGAATGGAGGTTATGTGGGATCCCAGTAACCTGTACTTCCATTCACCAGGGCTCATTTGGCTATAGCCACTGCTGAATATCTAAGCTGCTAATAGCAGAGGCTAACACTAAATTCCTAGTATGGCATCATTACTGAGATGAATCAGCCAGCTACCTGATGTCAGGTTGATTAAAATTGATTGCTTCCATCATAGAAGGGGAAATGCCTTTTTTCTTACTTGAATGAATTTATTCTGGAAATAGTTTACTTTTCTTAACCACATTGCCTTTGCCAAAACTACTACCCATGGGATACAGAATGCCTTATCCACGATCATAGTATTCCACTCAACATCATTTCTGATCAAAGAACCAATTTCACTATAATTGAAGTGCAATACTAGGCTATATCATAGAATTTACTGGTCTTACTTTGCCCTGTCATCCTTAAGCACCTAGATTGATAGAATGGTGGATGGCCTTTTGAAAACTCAGTTACACTACCAGCTAGGTGGCAACACTTTATGGTGCTGGAGCAATGTCCTCTAGGACGTGGTTAGCATATGCTGTAAATTAACATGGAATATGATTCTCCGTTGGCTAACATTCATGAGTTTGGAAATCAAGAGGTGGAAATGGAGTGACTTCTCTCAGTTCCCACTAATGAACCACTAGCAACAGTTTTGCTTTCTTTCCCCAATGTATCTATTTAGAGAAATATACCTATATAGTAATATAGGAATAATACTTTCTTTCCCTACTCTATTTATATATAGTAATATACCTATATATAAGATTTGTGTGTGTGTGTGTGTGTAGTATATATGTAAAGATTCCTAAATACTAAATATATCCCATACAGAAGGCAATGGTCCAATAGAGTTTAGGGTCCCTTGATTACTAGGTGATTTCTAGCAGCTATGAGTATACTGGATCAAGGATATTTCATGTGTACCTCAGCCAATATATTCACAGGAATTGGTTTTGTTTGAACCTTACGTTTTCCTGAGATTAATTTCCCAGACAAAACTATGGAGATGCATCACTTCTATACCTAGAGTCTACTGTACTTCTTTGTATTAAGTATGATGTTGGTGTAATAATATACTGTGGCTAGTCGGAGCCCTGCATCTTCCTTCAAGTCTTAACATAGAAATGTTATAGCAGTTAAAAAATAATGATTTATTACACTTTCATGGTCATAACACAAATGTGTATTCAGTCTCCTCTTGGCAAATTAATTTTGTTCCTCATTCATTACTTCATATTTACCAGGATGGGGAAGGAAGCATTGATTCACTCAATTGCAGCCCTCTCTGTCTTGGTGATATGTAGGGTTGTGACCTCAGCAAGGTCAACTTTAGTTAATTCCCTATTTGCTTTGTTTCCACATTCAGGTAACCTGCCCACAGCCCAACGTTCTCTGCACTTCTACCATAATAAAATGTATTAATTGCCCCTTCTCTTTGATCATATGTTTGCAAAATTTAGGTTTCCAAGCACAGCTCCTCAACTTCTCCCATTGGCTGTTTCCTCATCTTTGCTTTGTTCAACACTCCTATCATTATAATCTCCCTGGGGATAGTTAGGTCTCCACCACTTTTCTTCTGGCTTCAGACAACCCAACTGCTTAGATTACCTGAAAGGGCCTTATGTTTTTTGTTGTCAATGGGTGACTGATGCTAAGCCACTGTGAGATTCAAGATCGCATACATACTTACACAATTAAAAAGATTTATTTATTTTAGAGAGAATGAGAGAGAGCTTATGCTTGAGCATGGAAGGGGCAGAGAGAGAGGGAGAGAATCTCAGCCTGACTTCCCACTGAGCATGGAACCTGATGCTGGGCTTCATCTCAGAACCCTGAGATCATGACCTGAGCCAAAATCAAGAGTCAGATGCTCAGCCAACTAAGCCACACAGGCACCCCCATACTCACACTTTTTAATCTGTGATGTCTTGCATCAGTTTTCAAAGCTAGTATTTGCCAGTATCTTGTTTCTGACATGAGTGAATGAGACTCACTGGTGACTGTGTGTAATCACATTATACCACACAAAACTTATTTAAATTGCCATCTGTATGAACAATAAATTCAAAGGAATCCTATTTCAACAGAACATAAATGATATTGACTAATCTATGCTTAATGAGTAAAATTCTGGAGTCTCTCCTAATCCCCTCAGAGGAAAGTCCTTATAATCTACCCATATTGTTCAGAAATTCCAGAATTAGTTACTTCCTATGATTGCAAATACTGTTTTGTTGAGCCACATTACCCAGCTCTAACTTCTTGCATGTTGACATTTTTCTTTCCAGTACCATTTTTCTGGTTATCTATAGGTTATAGTTTCCAGACATCACAAATAGCTGCTAGGTTGGAGCTGTAAAATGAACATCTGTACCGTCATCTGTCTATGGAGCCTAGGACAGGGCATAGCTGTCCTGGTCTTGACTGACTACAACATGTGTACATTCAGATTTTATTTTCTGCTAGATAGGTAGATAGATACCGCCAAAATGTTCATTGAGGTCACTTTTCAAATATTAAATAAAATCACTTTTCTAAAATCCTTGAAAAAAAAGATATTTGTGACACATTTTTGTTTTCATTCGACAAATAAGTAACGAGTGCCCTTTAAGTACAAGGCACTGTGTTAGAGGCAGGAATAGAGGAGTTGAGAGGACAGTTCAATGATAAATAAGACAGCCAGTCTCACCCTTCACGAACTTTACTTTAGCTCCAAAGAATAGAAGCAAATATGAAAACTACAGTGATAAATGGTGATGGCAAACTCTCGGCTTCCTGATGCCAGGAGCACATCTGTAGCCACAACTTCCTGTTTCCCTTGAAAATAATGATTTGATATAAAAATAGCTCCTGTTTTCAAGATATATGAAGATAAAGAATATATTCAATATAATACTGAAGGAAAATCAGAGTGGCATAATAGATTAAACATTAGGAGACCTGTGTTCCAAAAACTTTTCTCCTTTAGTCTCAATCCTAATTTTCTTGAAATTTTCCTTTTGATGAAATTTTGCGGCTAGGAAATATGAAAAAATGAATTAGTAATGAATTGAATTCAGATGATATTGCTGCCATTTACAAATTACCACCAATGTAGTGACTTTAAATAGCATGAATATATCATCTTACATTTCTGTAAGACAAAATTCCAAAACAGGTGTCCCTGAATAAATAGTTAGCAAAGCTACATCTTTTTCTATAAGCAGCTCTAGAGGAGGATCTATTTCCCTGACTCTTCCAGCCTTTAGAGGCCTTTCTATGATCTTTCCACATAAACCCCTACCTTTTAGAACCAGCAATGAGATAGCAAATCCTTCTCAGGCATGCGGCTCTCTGACCACAGCTGGGAAAGATTAGTTACTTCTAAGCACTCATGTGATTAAACTGGGTCCACCCAGGTAATCCAGGATGGTCTCCTTATCTCAAGGTCCTTAACCTTAATCATATTGGCAAAGTCTCTTTGGCCATGTAAAGTAAGCTGTTCAAATGTTGCAAGGATTAGGGTGTGGATATCTTTGGGGCCATTATTACCCCTCATAGACATTTTAAAAATAAACAGTTAAATTTGGGGATCAATTAATCAATACATACAGAAATACAAGGACATGTTAAAATAACTCTTCCCAGAATCTATAGTCCCTGTGATAGGCCAATAATAGCTCTCCGCATCGTAATGTCAGCTCCAATTTGGTCATATACTCTGTGTTCCTGGCAATGGATTAGTACCACATGTCCAGACACCAATTTTTAACAGCCCTCTGATATGATAGTGTCCAAATAGAAGCAAATAAAGGTAATATTAATGTTTATTAATTTTAAGTAAATATGAGAAGTATTAATTACTTAGATTGGCTGTCTGTAACACTCTATCCCAGAGAGCTGCCAAATCTACCACTTAATTCTAACTTTTGATGGGAGTGGTGGCATACATAAATTAGTTTCTCTTAATTTTCTAAATCATAAGGTATATGGTACTTTTCTTTTTTTAATAAAGTATTTAAAACTGAGTCTGAAATTTAATTTATCTGGTAGTGGAATTTAAATAAGTCAAATTAGCAAATGTTTATTGAAGCTCTACTACCAGGAAAGGAATTTGCTTGACAGTTAATTTAAAAAACAGATAAAAACCCCCATAATTAATATGTGCATATAGTACATGTTTTATTAATAATAAACTGCTGTATCAAACTCTTTAGTCATCTTCATTCCACAAGATGGATGTAGAAAACATGGTAATAGTTGACTATGAGACAAAATTTGGTTGTATTTGATGCATAGCTGTCTATAATTCTGAGGACGAATGGATGCCATATGCAAGGTCAATTTGCGTAAGCAAATCACAGATCAATGACATGAATTTTCTTTGTTTTTGAACCCTAATGACTCACAGATGGAGGAAATCTTTAGGCCCTGCTTTTTATATAGAATGTGAAGAAAGCTGAAGAGCAAATTCCTTTCATCTTCTTTCACCCACCTAGACCTACTTCTTGGTAGAATTCCATATCTTGTATATTTTGGTCAGAAACAAAATGTCTCTGAGAAATAAAATCTAGCTTTGCATAAGCAATATGGCCACCAAATGATCCTCCATATGCTTGTTAGTTTCATGGTAAGTCTGCTTTGTCCTGAAACGGGTAAAATCCCTCCAAGGCTACCAGTACTGCTGGGAGGCTCATCAAGCTGTAATCAATGTAAGTTTTGATCTTTTAAGTTCCCCACATTGGACATAATCCTCCTAAAGTTTTGAAATCCATGCTGTTACGGTTGCCAACTAAGAAAAGGAGATTTGACAGTAGATGAGAAAATTGGAGCTATGATTATTTCTAATATTCTGACTGTTCTAATCGGTTGTCCCAGGAAATGAAAATTAGTGAACATATTAAATTGTGAAGCATCATTGTTTGTTAGCTTTAGTTTTTCAATTTGGCCAGTAAATTAAGATTGGAGGTTTAATTCTAAAAACAATATCTGATTGGGGAACTATCCTGCAGACATGTGACAAATTGCAGAAGCTAAGAAAGCTTTGGCCAACAAAAGAGGCATGAGAAAGAATAGTTAAGTGATCTAATTAAGAAATGCACTTAGGAAAATATTCACAACTTCACCCAGCTTGACATTCTGAAACCCAAACTTCTCATATTTCAGTAAAAGTGAAGTCAATTTGGAATCTAAAGATCTACTTTTTTTTTAAATGTGTTCACTTGTCCTTTTGATTAGAGAGCAACTTATACTTGCTGAACTTTTCATTAAATGGACTATCACTTAAATTTCTAACTTTGGACTCCCATTACATATATAAGTATTTTTCCTCTTGATAGTCTAGCACAGTACTTTAGCATGAGGCATATAGATCATGTTACTCTATATACTAAAATAAACCAATGATTCTGCATTGCTTAATGCAGAGATTTTTCACATCAACTGTATTCAAACTGAAGGGAGGTAGGACATGTGTGGCTCAGTTCTACACTCATGCTAGGCCTCTTTGTCCCTGGAACCATTCCTCATGTTTTTCCTGCTATTTTGGCTTCCACACGTCATAGGAAACATTTCCTAGACTCAAGTCAGCTGCGTTCTGGCAATGTTGCCTATTGGAAGCACTGGCAGGAACTCCTGGCAAGGGCAGTCTACTGCAAAGACTACTTTTTCTTTTTTTTTTTAGTTCCAGGTACACAGAACAGATTCATTTGGTTTCACATTCTCTTTATCCTGCTGGCTCCTTGGTGCCAACTAACACCACCTTCTCCCTACAGTTCTTTGTCCTAAATGTGATCATGGTTTCCAAGTAGCTTCCAGGTACTTCTCCATCCCCTCTTTGAGTCTCAGATTTTCAGCACCTATGTATCAAGTCCCTGTACCATATTCACCCCATTACAAATACTTGCAGTGTGTTCCCCTTTCCTGAGTAGCCTTTGACTGATCCAGGACCCTCACATGCTTTGTAACTAGATCTGCTCCTTGTTTACACATTGTGATGCTGGATTTCTAAGGAATCCTTTGAATGAAGAGGAAATTCTGATCCACATAAAAGATTTGAAACTTAGCTTAGATGCGAAATCCACATTCCCCAAGAATTAAATACTTCTGGTCCGTATTCCCATCCTGATTTGGCATCCTAATTCCTGGTTTCTGCCTAAAATGTACTCATGGAACTCTAGCTTAGCCATGTACTTACTTGCCCATGATCATAATTTTGTTGATACCATTGTCTCTTAACAAATACTCTTCCTTCTCAACTATCCATGTTAAAATCCTACCCCACATTCATGGGCATGAACAAATATTATAGTTTCTCATTATTTACAAACTTCATATTGCAAATTTCCCTGCCCACTGTAATTTATTTATAATCCCCAAGTCACTCTCACTGTCATTTGCAGACATGGGTGGAATGGGGAAAAACTAAGCTTTGTTCAGGCATGAGTTATATGATGTTGACCATGAATTCAATGTCGATGAAATCAAGATACATATTAAATAAGGTGTTTTTACTTTTTTTAAAAGATTTATTTTAGAGGGGGGAAGGACAGAGGGAGATAGAGAAACTCAAGCAGACTCCTCACTAAGCACCGAATTGACACGGCTTAGTCTCACAACCCTGAGTTCATGACCTGAGCCAAAATTAAGAGTCGGAGGCTTAAGCGACTGAACCACCCAGGCACCCCATATTAAATAAGGTGCCTCTAAAAGGAAATATACATAAAATAAGATTGTGTATTAATTGGTTGACAAAAATGCCATGATTAGATGCTCACAGTAAACTAACCCAGTTTTCTCCTAGAAGCAGTGGTTTAATATTTGCAAATTCATTGCTCACGGTGGCTCTATACTACATAACTAACCAAGAATAATGTGGATCTACTATATTCTCCTGTCTAAGAAGCTTCTTCCAGTCTCTCTTCCTTCCAGTTTCCTCGGCTTTAATTTCCTATAACCCTTCTGTGATTCCTTCCCCTCTTCTAACTAAGACATGCTTAAATATTCAGGGTGAACAATAGAAATATCCCTTAACAAACTCAAAGATGAAAAGTAAGCCAAGAATAAGTGGGTAGCCAAAGTCAGTAAGCCAGAAAAAAGAAGGATAAATACTGTGTCAAACCGTGGAGGCATGATGGAAGATTGAAAGCTTAAATCTCCAGCCAGAATTAAGGAAAGCTCAGAGCAAATAGCAAATGAGGATTCTAGGGAGGGAAAAAAAAAAAGCCTCCAGTTGGTGGTGTTATGTATGACCAGTTTTTATGTACTCACTATAAAATGGTTCTGAGGAAGATTGATTGCGTTGAAAGTGCCAGAAATTAGGCAGACACCTGTCATCACTTTGTGCCTTCTATTATGACTCTTTATGGCCATGTCATAGTCTAACTAGACTGTAAGCTCAGGATATGAGGATGATTCATTTGTGTTAATGTCTAACAGTCTCCCACACATAATCACTATAAATATTTCTTGAATAAGTACAAGCAAGAATAGATCCTATTGTATGCTCCATTAATGTAAAAACTGAAACTTTAACTAGTTAATAATAATCTGATTTTCAGGGTGAAATTTGTATTGCTTAAGTGTCAGTCACAGGGCTCATGATTATTTTTCATTTACTTTTTGAAAGTCTAGACAAACTTCTTGTGTACCCTAATACAAATCAAGTGTAATACCACCAGTATGAGTATTAAAGAAATTGCAGTTGTGTTACCAGTTTTACAGAATTTTCGCAAGAAGTTTAGTAAATATAAAATGTATTATTATTGTTAGTATATAATGCTTCTTACAGAAATCATGAGTTTAAAGTTTATGAAATGACTCCAAATAACTAACATGTTCATAAGGAAATGACACTGTTGGCCAATGCCATTACTTTATCTTTATACCTATCACAGTTTCTCAAAAGTATTTTCGGCTTCAGAGAATATAAAATACTAGGTATAGATCAAATTTTAGCCAAAGGTGATCATTACTAAGATGGTTATTGTCTTTGTTCTTAGTCACTGTATATGTCTCGTGTAATAAAATGGCAACTTGGTATTAGTCTAAGTCTGTTTCTTATATATTTTTTCCGAAATTATAAAGAACCTTTCTTAAATGTTTGGGCCAATATATTATTTATTATCTCAGACATTTCCTAGGTGAAAGGATGCCAAATTGACTTAAACAATAATTCTCATAGAAATATATGGAATTGACATAGTCAAATATTCCTTTCTCATTCATTCTTTACTTTGAATAATTAACGTTAGTAAAAAAGCTGTTATGTAACTCCATCTGTTTATTTCAGTTCTAATCATATTTGTGGAAACTAAAATTTGAAAATTAGCCATCTTACAAATCACTATCTTTATATCTAGCCATCATTTTCTTGGTCTAAATGATAAGATTTTCCACAGTAGAAAAGCTATAAGCCATGCTCAAAAAAGCACTTTTCTAGCATTCTTCTGGTTCCAAAAATTATGATTGGATCTTTTTTTTTTTCAATTCCAACTTCAGCGGGCCCTTTACATGAAATTGCTGTGCTCAATAGCATAGAAAGAAAAAGCTTCATCAAGGAGATCTTTTGATGTTCATTCCCTGAAAAGCTACATTGTGTCTTATTGCTACTTAGATTTGCTGAGACACTAAATGGATTGTAAGGTGATGATCTGGAGAAATAACAGAACTGAAAATAATTCTTTCCCATTATAGAATAGCAGAATATGAATTTATTTGGCACTTCTACCAAGGCAAATTATATGTAGTTTTACTTCTAGCAGCCCTACGTATTTTTGCAATTTTAGCCATATACTGCTTCACTGTGCAGTATTGTCAAATGTTTCACTGAATCATCCTTAATCCTGGGAATGAATCAAAATGTTCTATGAAAAGGCCTCTGTTCATTGAAAAGCACAAATATTGTTAAATAAATTAGAGTACTTCATCAAATCATTTGATATTAGAGATCCAAAACTCGTTTTTTGACACATTCAACTATCATTTCTCTCTCACACACACACACACACACTCACGGGCTCATTATTCTTAATCTCTCTTTAATGATTCCCACAAATAATAAATTTTTGTGGAATGTGGAGGTAACAATGACTTACCTGCCTTTCCCCCCCATTTCCCACCCAAGAACCTAGAAGTAAGGGGAACATAGCTGGCTTGTGAGGAATGAACAACAATTTTTAACTCATGAAAACAAGAGACTCAAACCATGGAACTGTAACATGCATCTAACCCTAGATCAGTGAGTGATGTGTTAAAAGATGGGTTATGGACATTGGGGAGGGTTTGTGCTTTGGTGAATGCTGTGAAAGATGTAAGCCTGATGATTCACAGACCTGTACCCCTTGGGCAAAGAATAAAAATAAAATACAAAGAAATAAAAAATTAAAAAAAATTAAAAAAAAAAAAAGATAGGGGACCAGAAAGCGCAGTAGGGTCGGCAAGAAAAAAACGTGATGGTGTAGATCAAGCGTTGGCCAAGGTGGCGCTGAGCATGTGAGAACACAACGAACTAAATCACAAGAAAGGAATTCCATGTGGAGAAACGGGATATTTTATCAGGTTTTATTCTGGCCCTGATAAGTAGCCCACAACTCAACCCATTTACCTTTGCTTTAATTCTGTGCTTATTCTGATTAAACTTCTCTGCTCAGTAAGGCAGATTCTCAGGCATCTTACAGAAGAAAAAGGAGAAATGTTGTGCTCTAGAAAATGGATGTGAGCAGCCCAGTGACTAGAAAGCTTTAGTCCCCATTATAAATTAAGATGTCATTGAGTATTAATTCCATACTGGCATCAGGTGAATATAATTATTATTGGTTTGTCTCCCTAATAACCAAATTATTTCTAGCCATATTGATAAAAGTTCTATTCCTACCTATAAGGATGAAGACCACACATCAAACCTTGGTAAATTTAGCACAATATTGCCATTCTTTGAGGTCTGCTGACTTAGATAATAGCATAGCTACATGACCGTCTGCCAGCCATTAATGACGAAAATAATATCTAATAGTAAAGGGATACGTGGGTGGCTCAATTGGTTAAGCCCCTTGCCTTCAGCTCAGGTCATGATCCCAGGGTCCTGGGATCTAGTCCCACATTGGGTTCCTTGCTCACTGTGAGCCTGCTGCTCCCTTGGCTTGTGCGCTCTCTCTTTCTGACAAATAAATAAAATCTTTTAAAAAATAATAGTTATACAAGCTATTTCACAACATATGCAATAATTTTAGTTATCTTCTTTACATTAACATGAGAAAACTGCTCTCCACCTTCCAATATTATTTTTAACTTACAAATAGGCAATTTCACATGGTTTAAGTTAAAACAGCGCTATTTATTAGTCTCACTCAACATGTTTTGCAATGTTATATCTTTTCTTTGTTCCTTAAACATCCCCCCTCTACTCACTTGTCCTTCTTTTCAATTTATACCAAAGAGATCATTTTACACTTGTGGGTGCCTGGGCCTTTTTAACTCTAAGCTGCATTTTCTCCCTAATTACACTCTGGTGGCAAAGAAATTATTTCTGAACTCTAATTTCCCCATCCTCTCTTCTCACCTGGTTGCCTGATGGGTTTGCCAGTGGGAGGCTCTGTTGGGAGTGGGGAAGAGCAAGATGGAAGAAAGTAGAACCATTCTTCTTCTCCTCTGTCTCTCTGTTTTGGAGTATCTCTGGCAGGAGCTGTATCTTCCCCTTCTCCCACTGGACAGGCTTGCTCTATTTCTAGCTTCCATGGGATGACTTCAGCCTGGAATTAGTTACACCTCCTCTTCTCCATGACCTTCCCACTTAGGGGTATAAAAACGATTGAAGGATCCTCACTTAAAATGAAAGCAGGAAGCCCTGAATGGAGTCCCCTCACACACTACCACTCGCTGCTGTTCACAGCGTCCAACAGGAAGAAGCTTAAACCGCCACGCTCAGCCAACGAGAAGCCAACACCATCCTGACCACTCATTCTCCCCCAGGGAACGTTCATTCTCAACAGCCCCTGTCGACTCTCCTGTTTTCCCGATAAAAGAATGTTCCTCTCCTTTGTGTTTCAGACTTGCCTATGGTTCACCAGAGTTTGCTGGTCCTGAATTGCAATTCCTCTGCTATCCCCCCTGTCTCAGAATCCCTGCGGGGGTGCACAGCTGGTTCATCACTTGCATAATTCTCTGCATTGTGGTTTTTTTTGTTGGAAATCTTTGAAGTGATTTCTCTTTTCTTCACTAGACCCTGACCAATAAAATATCTAAAGAATATGAACTGATAGATTTGAATCCCATTTTATTCTTATCACCAAATCTACAAAATAGGAATCTGAACTCATCTTCTTCTCCCTTCCTACTAAAATAAATTGCCCACCTACAATGGCAAACTCCTCCACACACCCTTTGTATCCTGTCTCCTCTGCTTTACCCAATTTCTTATTTCTAGTTTAAAATATTTAATTGTGCATATTTAATTATTCATAAATGTAATCAGTTTCTAGTAGAATCATTTCTCGAAAAGCCCTTCCTTGGAAGCAAATTCCTATCCAGCAACTGCCTCAATTTCTTTTTTCTACAGCAAATCCAACCAAAACTTTGTCTAAACTGATTTTGTATATTTCCTTCACTTTTCAGTCTATTTCATACTGATGTTCATCTTTATCACTCTACCTGAAACCTGGTGTGAAGCTGGATCAACTTATTTTTTTAATTTCTTAATTAAAAAAAATTTATGACCTCTAAGTTGAATTGACCTTTATTTTATTTTTTAATTTATTTTTATAACCTCTGAGTTGGACCAACCATTAAATGAAGAAAAGTAAACACTTTTTTGTCCTCATTTCTACTGCCTGCACAGTAGCTTTTAACAAATAGCCAGTCTCTCTTTCCTGAAAGCTTTGGTCTCTCACAGACTCTCAGATTCCATACTCTCCTGAGTTTCTTGTTTGCTTGCTTACTGATCTCATTATCTCTGTTTCATTTGCCAGCTCTAGCTCCTTGATTTAACCTCAAAGTTCAGGATTTCCTAACGGCTTAGAAGAGGTTCCCTAAACCTCCCTGACCTCATCTTCTCACTGGGTGATTTAATCTCTTTTTTAAGGTTTTAAGAATCATCTCTATAGTGATGGCTCTGAAAATTTTAACTCAGTTAAGTCCACTTTTCTGAGACTCATATCCAATTCCTAATTGAAATCTCTACTTTGATACTCATGGACGTGTTACATATAGCCTGTAACAATTTAAAGTTCCATGTTTCCAGTCTTATCCTGTCTTACTTGTTTCATGAAATAAGATAAAAATAAACCTGGTAGGCCTACCCAGAATTTTAGGAGACATATTTGAGGCCCTTCTAATTGCAGTGCATTAGCCATAAAAGTAACATTTATGGAATGTGTATAATGTACTATATATCATAATAGATTCATTAGAAACATTATTTCTCATAACCTACAAATGAGGTATATACTATTACTTATTCCCTTTTAATGGATAAAGAAATTATAGCAGAGAAAGTAAAGGTGATGTACCAAAAGACACGTAGCTCGTAAGTGATACAGTCAGGATTTCAGGACAGACCATTCAGTTTTAGAACTCATGTTTAAAAATATTACACTATGTCTCAAATTCTAATAAAGCTGTAGTTAACACATTAATAGCACTTATTATGGCATAGTTCTAAATGCTTTAGATATATTAAATCATTTATGAGGAACATATTGCTATCCCTACTTTGTAGATCAGAAAATACACAGAGATTAAATAATTTTCCCAACGCCAGTAAAGTATGGAAACAATTTAAAACTGGCTACTCTGGCTCAAGAGTCCGTCCTCTTAGTCACCATGCTATATATCCTCTAAATCATCTTGTGGTTTCTACCTGCAAAATAAATTTTTATGTTTTTTCATAGCTGAGGAAAAAAACCATGCTAAGATTCTTTTTTTTTTTTTAAGATTTTTAATTATTTATTTGACAGAGATCACAAGTAGGCTGTGAGGCAGGCAGAGAGAGGAGGAAGCAGGCTCCCTGCTGAGCAGGGACCCCGATGCGGGGCTCCATCCCAGGACCCCGAGATCATGACCTGAGCCAAAGGCAGAAGCTTTAACCCACTGAGCCTCCCAGGTGCCCCCATGCTAAGATTCTTAAGAAGGAAGCCAAAATCCATGACTTGTTAGGGATCTAGGGATGACAATCAGAATATTCTAAGTTGGATGAGCTCAGGCTACAGAGCAGGGGAAAGTTTAGGATTGTTGTTAAGGTGTTTGGATACAGCTGATTGACAAATATAGGCCTTACCATAGGAAAACCCATCACTAATTCTTCCAATAAGCGAGCTAAACATTATAGTTAAGCAGGGAGCAAGCAGAATGTCTCTTTTAACCATTATGAGAATGTGGTATGGATATGGCAGACAGAAATGCCCATAATTTGTGGCCTTATTTTATAAGAATCAGAGAGGTTGAAGGAGGCATATATATTGTTAAATTAATTTGCAAGTGCTCTGAGACTAACACGTAGGTCTTCTGATTCATACTGAAATGATTGTATTATGTCATGTGGACTTTCCTGTTGTCCTTTATTGGGATTTTTATAATAAATCAAGAAGTAAGGCAGTAAGTTTGAGAGCAACAAAAGTACATGAAAAAGCAATGTCAGGTGTCAAGACACAAGGGAATTGATATCTGGTGAACATCCTACCAGGTAGGAAATTTTAAAGGTTGACATCAGTACTCATATTTTGTGAGATACTCTTTCAAATAAGTTCATATAATGTAGAGGGAAAGAGGAAAGGAGTAGTGATGGAGTTAACTTCAAAAAATTCTATCTTTATGTCCTGTTTAGCTGAAATGTTTTAAACCAGGATCCTGATAAGAGCTACCAAGGATATTTCCACAATTATAAAAATACATAGTATGTGGGACCAGCTCATTTAAATATGATTTGAATATGTCATGAGAGAGATGAACAACAGAAGACTTTAATAGAAGTATCAGCCATACTAGTACCTAATTACAAAATCAAGATTTAAGCAGAAAAACTTAAGTATCTTTGTACATAGACCACATTTTATAACCAGTTAAAGGTTAGAAAAAGGTACATATGTTCTCAAAGTTTAATTTTTACATTGCCATATATTGTGAGTGTTAAAAGAGTAAAGTTCTTGGCGCCAGAATAGATGCAGCTGCCCTATGCAAAGGATGGTATTGGAGCTGTCACCGCTCTACAGAGCACGATTTATTTTTTTTTTATTTTTATTTTTATTATTATTTTTTAAAGATTTTATTTATTCATTTGACACAGAGAGAGAGAGATTACAAGTAGGCAGAGAGGCAGGCAGAGAGAGAGGAGAGAGGAGGAAGCAGGCTCCTCGCCGAGCAGAGAGCCCGATGCGGGCCTGGATCCCAGGACCCTGGGATCATGACCTGAGCCGAAGGCAGCGGCTTTAACCCACTGAGCCACCCAGGCGCCCCAGAGCACGATTTAATGAATGCTTTGTGATCACTGTCATCCTATTTCCTCCAAAATCACGAGGAGAATGCTGTTGCAGGACAAGTATCATTTATCCAAACTTTTGGAACAAGGCAGAGAAAGACAATTACTGTTTGGTATCACTTATATGTGGACTCTAGAAAAAAAAACTGATTTCATTGAATAAGAGAATTGAATGGTGGTTGCCAGGGGCTGGAGGAGGAAATAGGAAAATGTAAGTCAAAGGATACCAACTTTCAATTATAAGATGAATAAGGTCTGGGACACCTGGGTAGCCCAGTCAGTTGAGCCACTGACCCTTGGTTTCAGCTCAGGTTGTGATCTTGGGGTGGTGGGACTGACACGGCTCAGTGCTGAGCGGCTTGAGAGTCTCTCTCTCCCTCTCCCTTTGTTCTCCCCCACCTTGTGCACACGCTGCTTTCTCTTTCTCTTTCTAAAGTAAATAAATAAATCTTAAAAAAGAGAAAAGATGAATAAATTCTGAGGCCCTAGCGTGCAGCATAGCATGATGAAGATAGTTAATTATAAAGAAATTTACTGAGAGTAAATCTTAAGTGTTCTCACAGCACACACGAATAAAGGTACTATGTGAGATCATGGATGTGCTAACTGTCTTGATTTTGGTAGCCATTCCATAAGGTGCATGTATACAAAATCATCATGTACATTTTGCATATATACAATCATATTTGTCAAGTATTAATAATGTAGAGGAAAATACAAGTCTTCAACAATAGGGCCAGATGTTTTCCAAAATCATAACCTGTTGTATTTGAGAAATGTACTGTGAAGCATATTTCAAGTATTACAAATATTACATTACCCCTCCACAAGGGGTTTGGGTAGCACCCTGTAATCAATCATTGATATTTAAACTAAGGGGAAAAGGGAAATTATAAATATTGTCAGATCATGTCCAATTTTGTCACAAAATAAGTTCAGGCCAGGCCAGGTTTTGCCCTTCCAGAATACATTTAAGGTAATTCTTGGTTTTTTGAGATTTTGGATTTCAAAATTGCACATAAAGTTTGTGGGTTTAGCCAAGAGCATCATGGTGATTAAGAGCGACATCTAGTGGCAAATACATTGATCTCCATTAAATAAATATTTGCTATTAACTGTAATGCTGGTAAAATGTTAAGCAAATCAAGTATTTTGTGTCTAGTCATATAAGAATACATAAGACATTTTCCTACGTGGAAGAATTCTTGTCTGCTATTGTATGGAGTCAAGCACACATCCTGTCAGTACGATATGATCAGTGTAATGGAAGAGGATCAAAGAGAACAGACCTTAGAGGTAGCGGTCAAAGACTTTCTGGAGGAGTAAACACCTAAGTAAGGTCTTAAAAAAAGAAAGGAGATAAGATTGTCTCTACAAAGAAAATGCACAGAGGAAAGCAAAAGCAAGAAATTGAAATTGGTACAGGTACTGATGTAAGCTGCAGGGGAATGATTCATAATTTATTTCATAACATCCTGAATACCAAATGGTAAACATGTTTGTTTATTTCTATTTTTGAGTGTTCTATATAGCTTGATTTCATTGCTTTTTTAATTAACCTTTAATAGAAAATAAAATTAAAACCTCATATTATATCCTATATCTATAAGACAACCTCAGATTTTGGGGCGATAGAAAGCTATTTAGAAATAATAAAAATGATGTAAGGTGATACTTTAAATAATTATTTGCCACAAATAATATACACTTTAAAATATGGTTAGTAATCCAGCCACAAGGGTAAAATGGCCCTCACTAAAAGAGGTAGTCGGATTATTGTATCATAATAAATTACCATTAAGCTAATTACACTACTTATCAGTACTATACTTAAGTATATATACTTAAAGTACTATAGAGTCTTTTTTTTTTGACATTCAAACTCTTTATTTAATGTAAAAAGACATTTGGGAACTTTCAGCCTTTTACTTATATCAATTTGTTTCTAATTTCTTTTTATTATTATTATTAGCCCTAGGGGTACAGGTCTGTGAATCATCAGGCTTATACAATTCACAGCACTCACCCTAACACCCTTCCCAATGTCCATAACCCAGCCACTCTGTCCCTACCCCCACCCACCCTCCAGCAACCCTCAGTTTGTTTTGTGAGATTGAGTCTCTTATGGTTCCTCTCCCCCCTGCCCCGATCCCATCTTGTTTCATTTTTTCCCTCCCTACCCCCCACAACCTCCAGTCCTGCCCCTCAAATTCCTCATATCAGTGAGGTCATATGATAATTGTCTTTCTCTGATTGACTTATTTCACTTAGCATAATACCCTCTAGTTCCACCCATGTCATTGCAAACAGCAAGATTCCGTTTCTTTCGATGGCTGCACAGTATTCCATTGTATGTATATACCACATCTTCTTTATCCATTCATCTGTTGATGGACATCTAGGTTCTTTCCATAGTTTGGCTATTGTGGACATTGCTGCTATAAACACTCGGGTGCACGTGCCCCTGAGGATCACTACCTTTGTATCTTTAGGGTAAATACCCAGTAGTGTGATTGCTGGGTTGTAGGGTAGCTCTATTTTCAACTTTTTGAGGAATCGCCATACTGTTTTCCAGAGTGGCTGCACCAGCTTGCATTCCCACCAATAGTGTAGGAGGGTTCCCCTTTCTCTGCATCCTCACCAACATCTGTCGTTTCCTGACTTGTTAATTTTAGCCATTCTGACTGGTGTGAGGTGGTATCTCACTGGTTTTGATTTGTATTTCCCTGATGGTGAGTGATGTTGAGCATTTTCTCATGTGTCTGTTGGGCATTTGGATGTCTTTGGAGAAATGTCTGTAGTACTATACATTCTTATTTCATAATTCCTCATAAGAAAAACTAAACCTCTTTTTTTCCATTTTATTCCCTACCACTTTATCAATATATTGAAACCCATTTACCCTCAATTATTTTGAGATGTTATGATATTTGGATATTCTGGCCTGTATTTCCCAAGTTATAGCTTTATTTTCCATTTTTAATGTAACCAGAATATTCCTTTTTTCTATTTGGTTAAGAATCTCTCAGGTCATAGCTAATGGAACTTTGGTTCCTTTAGCTAGGCCTCTATATGGATTAAACCAGAATGACTCAGAATCATTGCAATTCAATGGACCCTTAAGATAGAAAAGTAATTGTCCACACTACTGGTATAGACCTTCACGCATATACATTCACAAATGCAACCTTAGTTTGATCAAATAACATTCACACTTACTAGATACATTACAGTTTGATATTTGGGAATCTATTTTTCCTTATTGAAATTTTTTCTTTTATTTTTACTTGTTTAATACAAGTCACCATTCTCTGTTGATTTCATGATCCACTAATAGATATTGATTGGGAAGATATTGCTCCAGAAGAAATGCTAATTTTCTTGAAAAGAATATATATACACATAAAATATTTGAATACCAAAACTTATATATAGAAAATTATGGTTTGGGGTTCAAAAGAGAGAGGTCAGAAAATGATTTTACTGGAGAAAATAAGTCTTGATGTTAACCTTGAAGGATGGCTGAAAATTGGATGTACAGAGAGCGGGGTAGCATTGCATGAAGGCTCAACCTCTTCTCAGTGAAGGGTAAGTTGGGTTGAATTGGTATGTTTAGAGGACCAAAAGCAGATTAGATAAGTGAGAAGAAATCTAGCAGGACTGGATATGGCTGATGACAACTATTCTTTTTGATTGCTTTTCTTGTGATTGGGATTTTGAAACATACATTACTTTATCTTTGCATCCACCCTGTGTGGTAGGCGTGCGGCCTCATTTTATATAGAGGAGGAATAAGACATTTAGAGGTAAGTAACTTGAACTCAGACCTAGTAAATGGAAGACTGCTGTTTAAGGTCATTCCCTGATCCTAATGTCTATGATCCTAACTACTGAAATAAAGGCAGATTAATTAGGAAAAATGAGATACTTTGTAGAATATCTAAAATTATGAAATGAATAGTTTAGAATTTTATAGTCAGTTGGAGACATTAATAGCATTTAATTACAGAGTGATATGAGAATTTTTTTAAAACATGCATTTGCCAGAATGATAAACTCGGGTATGGGTCTAATGTTGTTAAAGCATTATTAGACATTCTAGAGTTATCATGATAAGGATTAGACTGTAGTTCCTAAGAAATTATGGATGGGTGAAGCATTATCCAAGAACATCATCAAACCAGAATGTCTACAAGAAGAAGTAAGTATCAGAGCTTTATAGTCTTATTTAGGGCTAAAAACAGATGGCAGTTTCTGGAATTTGAGGATTTAAGTTGCTAGTTTCCACTTTTTGAAGTACAGTGTATCCATAGCCGAAACAAGAAAAAAAAGATTCGGACTTGCAGTTTTTGCATGAGACTTAAAATGGCAGCAAATTTAAAAGACAGAGGGGTGGCGCCTGGGTGGCTCAGTGGGTTAAAGTTTCTGCCTTCAGCTTAGGTCATGATCTCAGGATCCTGGGATGGAGGTTCCCATCGGGCTCCCGGCTCAGCGGGAAGCCTGCTTCCTCCTCTCTCTCCGCCTGCCTCTCTGCCTACTTGTGATCTGATCTCTCTCTCTTTGTCAAGTAAATAAATAAAATCTTTAAAAAAAAAAAGACAAAGGGGTTACTTATGAATATTAGAGAGATAATATGATTTGCCATATAATAGGTTTTTAGTAAATGCTTGAATGAATAAACAAGTAGATATTCAAGTTTTTAATTTTAATTTTTATGAATTGAAGTGATAGAGAAAATTCAAATGTAGATAATTCAGTTCAATTAAAAATATATTTATCTATCTCCAGCCTAAATACAATTTGTATTATGTGTTTCACAAAATGTGAAATCAATAAAAAGAAAGAATTGGAAGGAAGCATAAACATTTAAACAAAAATTTCAAAGGGAAAAAGATTTTCTTGAACTTAATTCTTGATTAGGAAGAATGAAGATACTCCAAAAGAGGAAAATAAATCAATTGCATCTCACTCTACTTATTGACAGACCATAAAAAATCTTAATAAGATGAAGTCTTCCCAATGGCAAAAGGGTTCTTCCAAACTATGGGCACTTTTATCTCTTGGCAGAAGAATTTTGTGAATTCTTAGAATTTCAACTAATTTGCTGCTTTGATCATTAGTTTTCATTAGTCTTCAATAATAATGAATCTAAGACGACTTTGAGATTTGGAATTTGACTAATTAAATTTCCACAATGGGTTCTTGGCAAACTTTTTTTCTGGTGATATCGACATCAAATTTTAAAGGACCAGTAATGATTCCCTGAAAATTCAGGCCTAAGTCTCAAATATGTTTTGCTCTTATGTCTGCCATAGTCAAGTTAAACAGTGATTCTTTGAATTGAAATTTTGAAAATACATCCATTTTATTAGCATATTTCCCTTATTTTTTATCTGTTGAAATTGTAATTGTGCTTCAAGAGCCACTTTAACAACAGACATTGCTGAAGCTCTTCTTGCAGACTTTTATGACAGTTTTCAAAATCCTTTCCTTTCTGTATTCTTTTTCCACTCTATCTTCCTCAAAATCACTATAATGTGATATCTGGAGAGTTTGAGAATGAGCTTTGAGGAATATCCAGTTAAAAGGCAAAAGAAGGGAGGAGCAGCCAGGGTATGGGATCTAAATAATCCAGGGAGGGAAGTCATTTCTTAACGCATGTGATACCAAGAATGCCATGTACCTTGGATCCGCAAAGAATGCTGAGTAGAAAAGTGGGAATTGGAACTAGACTGCAGAAGATGAGAAATGTCTCTTTATTCCCACCACCTTAGGAGAGATCTTCTTGCTCTTCCGTGTTCTATTATAGTTATCTGTTCACAGCTCTTTCTTCATGAGACCATGAGGCTTTGTGAAAAGTCCACCTGTTGTTTACCTTTGTATCCCTAGTGTGTGGCATAGTACACACGTATTTCATTTATTTGGATTTATATTAACTTCAGATCATCTCTTTATTATTTTTCTCAGAGACTCGCACACTTGGCCCCATTAATGACTCTAACACCCCAAAAGCTTGAATAAGGCTGCTGTGCATGAGAGAGCAAGAACAGGTGCTTCAGCACAGCCCAGAGCCTCTAGCAATTCCATCAGAGGTCTCTGATTCCTTTTTTTCATCATTGAGGCTATGTGCCTTATAGAAGTGCAGTACAACATCAAAGAATATTTTTATTACATCTGCCACTACTCATTAGTTTTTATTAAAAATTGTTTCATTTGTGGAACTGTCAAAACTACAAATTCACCCAACATTTTAAAACCTTATCAACTTTTTTAAAATTTCCACCTTGTAGTGAGAATATGCAATGCTGTTCAACTCTTCCATAACTGAGATAATCCTTTATAACAGTTTTTATTGAAAAATATAAATTGGCTATCAGCATAATGTAGAAAGCGGTAAAATATTTTACAAAAGATTTATTGTGGAGTTGAAGAAATAAAGCATAGTCATCCAAAGCCATGAGTTAAATAGAAGAAAAGAGGAAGGAAAGAAAATTAAAATTAGAGAGGCCAGACTAGGAGTGAAACTATTTTAGAGGAAAGGGTCTTGCCTGTTCCTTGGGTATGTGATTTTTATAACATATGAGACAAGCCTTATGGATTTTTCCTTCTCAAATGTTTTACAACAACTTAGAGAAGTTCTTAAAATATTTTCCCTCTGGGTGCCAAGATTTTCTTATACTTTCTTCACAAAGGAGCTTCTTTGAAAATGCTGATTAATAAGACAGAGATGCAGTTGTATTAATCTTTTGATTTCTCCTGTTTGTTTCTTATTTTCATGAAAAGTGGGATATGATTCACTCCCTAATCAAATTCTCTGTGTCCATTAATGTTGAGCATCACGTTGTCCCCTTGGCTTTTGGGTCATGGTTGCCCTGTTGCTTTTTATTTCTTCTGCTTTTTCCTTTAGGCAAGATTTCAGAGTAGCTGTGGGTTACCACTTATCTTTTTATATTCTTTGTCAAGTAGAAATCATATAGCTTACATTTACCCTTTTCATTTTCGTTGGATTGGCACCTCTTCATCTACCCTTTCAACCTACTTTATATTGATTTTATAACATCTTTTATCTTTGTTTCCCTTACAGCTTTTATTTTTGTTTTTATACACACTAGCATATAATGGGGCTCACTTTCTTTCCATCAATCTTGTGACAGTCCATTCAATAATTCAACAAACACTCTGATGACTTTTTGAATGTGGCTTTTATAAATCAACAAATCTCATATCTTCTGAATGTGACTTTTGTGTCATTTCCTTTTAGGTCCTGTGAATTTGCTTTCCATTGATTTTTGTCACTTTTTAAAAAATATTTTAAAGAAATAGTCATTGTTTTACCAGTATTAGAGTCTATATGCATTCAATTAGTCTTTCCCAAATTCTTGTCCTTTTCTGCCATGTTCTTACTAGGTTATAAAATACAAAAATACTCATGTAAAAATCATGGTCTTTCCTCCTCCAGTGAAAGATACATTAGTTTGTCTCATAACATCATAAAAGAATCTCTAAAATTACAGTCTAAGGAAGTCAAATAACTAATTTACAGATAGACACATAATTCAAATCATTTTTATATTAAAAATACAGAAATTCATAAAAAGCAAGTATTTGCCCATATTGTCAGCTCTTTTAAAAAATAGTATAAGGAAATCTCTTCCTTTTGGCTCTTCAATGCCATCTTGGAAGTTAACAACTCTGAAGAGTTCTGCATCCCCATTTTCTCCCCTACTTACACAGATTCAGCAATATGCATATAAATGTATGTATCTATTTTTACAAATCTCTCTATATGTGCATATATATGTGTACACATTTTTATTACATATCAGTGTGCAACCTGCTTTGTTACTTAAGATTAGTTTATTAAATATGATACATCTCCTTTAAAAAGATGCATAACATTGGGACACCTGGGTAGCTTAGTTCAGCCTCCAGCTCTTGACTTCAACTCAGGTCGTGGTCTCCCAGTAGTGGGATCAAGCCCCTCCTCAGATTCTGCTCTCACTCTGGCATCTGCTTCAGATTCTTTCTCCCCCTCCCTCTGCCTTTCCTCGCTCATTCTCTCTCTCAAATGAATAAATAAAACCTTAAAAAAAGATGCATAACATTGATGATACTTTAGATCATTTCAAGTTTTGGTTAATACAAATAATACTGCAGTGAAATTCAGATATATATGTATGTGAGTGTATATATTTAGAGAGAGATGTATGTGAATATAATATATAATATATATATCACACCCCTACCTGTATATATTTCTATGTGTATACATATATTCGTACATATTATTTATGTAGATAGATAATGACAAGAAGAATTGTTGGACCATGGATATGTATTTTTTATACTTCTATTTTTATTTTCAGTGTTTTCTGATTTTACCAATACATGATTTGTTTGCTTTTTTTATATTATTGTTTCCCAACTCCTTTCTTACTCTCTAAACTCATAAAGTACACAAAGAATTCTCACCAACTCTGTCCCCATATTGATTTGTGCTACCTTCTCTCTTTTTATAAGAATTTTAATATCATGCCATGCTTTATTGATTCTTACATCAATTGCCTTGGCATAGTCCCTGCGTATTAAAATTTAATCCTTGTCTCTTCTCACTTTCTATTGCTGTCAATGTGATATTGTCAGTGAAGGCCATACCTAACCTCAGTTCATCTATCAGTCTCTCTATGTCCCTCCTTTCATGTTTATCCTTCATTTTTACCCTCATATTTTTGCTCAAGAATTATCCTCATTCAGCTAAGAATTACATAAGCAGCCTTGTTTCTTTAATTTCCTTCATCTGTCTGCACACAGACCACAAGCATCCCCAGCAGCCTGTGCCCATATCTGATCAGCCATTTAGTGAAGAAGGCATTTGGAAAATGAGGATTATAATTAAATGTTTCACTTTACCTGCAGTAGCCATGATTATACTGGGCTTTTGTCCAAATCACTTCCATGATCTTGGTTTTTGGCAATAATTGGAAGGTAATGTCTGTGGAAAAGAAATGAAACTATTGCTTTTCCTTAGTGCCCTTGAAAGTTCAGCCCTATAAACCACTCAAATGGAGCTTAATGTCCTGATGTCCTGCTTAAGGAAAAAATAGCAATTGTGTATGAGGCTGGCTAAGATACAGTTCAATATATAACATTCTTTTTTTCACTGGACATATGTCATTTCCCAGAAATTTTCTTCTACTATGGATTTTATATCTTGTCAACAAACCAAAAATGTTTCTCAGGGGTTCATCTTAAAGAATTTTAGTTCTAATATTTGGGCAGCATGGATTTGCTCTCTAAGTCCACATTTGTACTTTCTGGGTTATTATCTTTTTCTTAATACAGGCACCATTTTTGCTCAAGTTGACAGGTAGAACTACCCTCCACTTGGGCAAGGATACAAACAAGCTTCTCTCTGCCTTTTTTTTTTTTTAATCATGTGGATGTTACCTTACCTTGCACACCTGCCATTTAAAGCACATGATTCTCATTTTAATCAAGAACACAAAATGTTTGAACTCCAGATGCTCATAGAAAGATTAACTGTCTTATTTGATAATAGTGGGAGCCATCAATTCATGTTAGGAGCCAAGTTTATTTTTGAGAAAGGTGAAATAAAATGCATGTCAAGCAACCATTCCTTTGATTTTTCTAAGTTTTATGTTTATGTAAGTGCAAAGCTACGTAGAAAGATGGCTCATTTGTAATATCCTTACATAAGTGGTAATTCAAATATTTAAAATAAAGAGGCAGTCATGTAAGAAAATATTTCTGCATCATTTACCAAATCTTATTTCTGTCTGACCCAAGGCATATTGCTTTACCTTGTAAAGACACAAATTTCTAGAGGTCAACTATAGTCTTAGATGACATCTTTTTGACTTTTCCAATGTTCATTTTCTATAATTCTATAAGGGAATATATTAAAGAAGTTGCATTCAGACTAAAAAAATCAGGAGAAAATTGCCTCTTCTAAAGAATGGGGCAGGGCATCTGGGTAGCTCAGTGAGGTAAGCAAACTAATTTTGATTTCACTCTGGTGGAGATCTCAGGGTCTTGATATCTAGTCTCCTCATGGGGCTCTGCGGTCAGCAAGTAGACTACTGGAGATTTCTCTCCTCCTCCCTCTTCCTCTGTCCCTCACCATGCTCATGCTCTCTTGCTCTCATTCTCACATACATACACACATACATACATCTTTTATTTTTTAAATATTTAATTAATTAATTTATTTATAGAGCACAGGGGAGAGGGAGAACCAGACTCCATGCTGAGCAGAGAGTCCAACGGGGGTGGGGAGGAGGGGGAGGGCCCAATCCGAAGACCAGAGACCATGACCTGAGCTGAAGCCAGACACTTAACCAACTGAGCCACCCATGCACCCTTAAATAAACCTTTAACAACAACAGAAAAAGTGCTTTTTTACATCAGAAAATGGATAGAAAAATCACTCTTGTGCTTTCTCTCCCCCCTCGACTGCTAGAAAACTTAAATTTTATGTATAGTTGCTATGGTTTTCTTGGTTCCTGCCATGATATTTACCAACTCTATAATTGGCTTAATTTTTATTTTTTGAAATGAATTTTTACTGCCATATATGTATTTTACTCTAAGCTATCTCAAATCTTTTGGGACTTAGATACATTATAAATATGTAGAACACATTTTTACTTTGACCACCCAGCTATATTGCTTGATTTTTAAATGTTTTTCTTGCAAACTTCTTCCAAATTTTAAGTGAAAATCATTTTGCTTGATTATAAACATTCTTTATTTTCAATATACCAATTTTGGATGACTCAGAAAAGTACACAAAAGAAAATTAAAATTATTCACCATCTCTTTGTGAATTGTTTTGTTATAAGAAACCTAACTTTACTTAAACAACTAATGCCAGAAGGGGCACCGATTGGACAGATGCAGGGACTTTTATGAAACCCACAACTGAAAAAAAACAAGATGCTTACAAGGGAAGGGTCAGGAGCTACAGAGGTCTTGTTTTTCCTTCTCCACTTGTCAGCTTTATTTTCCTTTCTCTGTAAATTTGTTCTTGCTTCTCTAGTATACAAGCAACTGTGTGTAGTAGAAAATGGCTGGTCCAGTCTTATTTTTATCATGAATTACAGTTTCAAATTCCCAAGGGCTGAGTTTTTGATTGGCTTAGCTTGGATTGGGTGCCTACTAATGGACACGTCTAAAAGTCCAGCTCTTTCATAGCAGCTGTGGCTAATGAATAGCTTTCAAAGAAGAGGATGGGGGAGGTTCATCTTCTTCTCCAAAAGATGACCACAACTTCTCTCTCCTTATTATGTAAATCACTGTTTATTTATATTTTTTATAAATTTAGTTTTAGATTTTTCTAAAGTCATGAATATAAATGATATATAAGGTCTGGATCCTATAATTTCCACTTAACTTCCACTTAACTATAGCTTAAACACTCTTATTAAAAACTTTTCAAAAACACATTTTAGGCCACAGAGTTTTCTATTACTACCTAACAAATTACCATAAACATGGCAGCTTAAAGCAACAGGAATTTTTTAGCTGATAGTCTTATAGGTCAGGTGCACAGGTGGACTCAACTGGATTATCTGCTTAGGGTCTCAGCAGGCTGCAAGCAAGGTACTGGCTGGGGTGGGCTCTTATTTGGAGGCTCAGGGGAGAGTCCTTCCAAGCTCATTTAATGTGTTGGTAGAATTGAGTTCCATGCATTTGTGGGGCTATGGTTACCATTTCCTTTTTTTTGCTGACAGGCAGAGGACCTCTTTCAGAGTCTTAAGGCCACCCCCACTTTTTCTTACTGTCCTGCTCAGTTGTCAGAGCCAGGAAATTGAACCCTGTGTTCTTGGGATCTTTCTCTCTCTTCTACTGTAGTAGAAAATGGAAGGCTCTACTTTTAAAAGAGCTCATGTGATTAGATTAGGTTCACCTGGGTAATTTCCCCATTTTAAGGTTAATTGGGGCCCATACGGTAGCATAATCATGGGAACAATATCTCATTATAATCAGTTTCCAGGGATTAGGTATGAAATCTTGAGGACACACCACAAAGAGCATATAAATAGGTTTTGTTTAAATAAACAAACCAACCAACCCGTCAATTGTTTCAAAGCCATTTATTGACTATTTCTTTGGTTCCTAATGATTTGTAATTACATATTTATAAACACTGAATTTATACAAATATTAACAGAATAGGTTGTATTTCCAAGCTAACGATTTGTTCCATTATAGTCTTCTCATGCTTGTTGATATATTTTAATACTTTAGAAAATGTATCATCATAATATAATACCTAGAAAGGCAAATTTTCCTCAAAGTTTATTTGCCAAATTCATGTTGGCAATTTTTATTTTTCAAATTATCTTAGCTACATATGCCTATGTGCCATGATAGATAATTTTATGCATTTTTTTATTTTCACAAAATCTTGACATTTGGTTGGCACTGTATTAAACTATTATATGTGGGCAAACTTGAAATTTAATCTAGGGACATTAGACAAAGTCCATACTTTCAATGTAATTATAGAAAGCTCCTAATTTTTTACACATTATATTCTCAAAAATATATGCAAGGTCTTATATTTATAAGTGGGCATTATACCCATAGTTAAAAGATAATTCTGAAAATCTCAATGGAGAATCTCCAAAGCTAAAATCTTATATAAAATTTTACATAAACTTCTATTTTGAGTTCAAAAACACCAAATTTCCTCAACCGCAAAAATAATCACAGAATTATTTTAGAGAGGGAATTTTGAAAATGATACTATATTTTATCAAAGGAAAAATGCAAGAATTTTCAAAACAATACTCAGTTTATTTTTTTAAAAGATTTTATTTATTTATTTGACAGAGAGAGAGAGATTATAAGTAGGCAGAGAGGCAGGCAGAGAGAGGAGGAAGCAGGCTCCCCGCTGAGCAGGGAGCCCGATGTGGGCCTCGATCCCAGGACCCTGAGATCATGACCTGAGCCAAAAGCAGAGGCTTTAACCCACTGAGCCACCCAGGCGCCCAAAACAATGCTCATAGTTTAATTATAAACTTACAGTTTTAACTATAAGATCTTATTCTATAATGAAGCTATAAAAATTAACACGGTGTATAGACAGTCAAATAAAATACATTATAAAACAGTGGGGAAATAGAGATATATCAGGATTAATAAAACAAAGAATCACTTCTAATCAGTGGATAAAAATCTATACTTTTCAATTAACAGTTTTCTGCTGACTGACTAGCCATTTGAAATATTTAATGAATGAAGCTCTGCCTTTACTTCACTGACTGCATCCAAGTAAATTATAAATCAATCCATTTATTTATTCAACAGGTTTTTGAGCACTAACTTTTTGTCCAGTTTCTATTCTATGCATTTGCAATACAGTAACAAAGATTTAGAGAAAAAAAATCATTAAAAGTGATAGAATAAAACATTGTTAGATCTTCATATATCTCAGGAGAGAAAAAAATATTTTCTATGGCTGACATGAATTCAAAAGCCGGGAAGAAGAGAAGAAGGAAAAAGAAAAAGTTCATTTAACTATACACACAGTTAAAATTTCTGCTGGAAAAAAGTTCAGGCATATCAGGAATGTAATAACAAGACCAGACATTAAAAAAACAGAATGACAAAATGTTTCCAGCATTTATTGCAAAGCAGTAATTTCCTGAATACAAAAAAATACTTTTAATTGAATATGAAGATTAACCAATAAAAATTCACAGCACATTAAAGAAAGTCCATTTCATTCCTATTTTAATTAATGCAAATTTATAAAATGAGATGCTGCTTTTGTCTGTTATACTGGCAAAGAAAAAATAGCATATTAGTTTTCTGTTGCTGTTGTAGCAAATTGTCACAAAGTGAATGGCTTAAAACAACACACATTTACAGTGTCACTGTGATGGAGGTTAGGAGTCTAAAATGAGTTTCAGGAGTCTAAAGTGAAGGTCTTGGCAGAATTGTGTTCCTTTTGGAGCCTCTAGGGAGGAATTCATCTCCTAGTTTCTAGAGGTGACCACATTCCTCGACCCATGGCTCCCAACCAGCATCGACATCAGTCCAACCTCTTTCACCATCATCCTATCTCCTTCTCTGCCTCTTTCCCTCTTTCTCTTGTAAGGCCCCTTGTGATTGCATCAGACTCACCTAGGTAATCTAAAACAATCTCTTATCTCAAGATCCTTACCTGGATCACACTTACAAAGTCTTTTTTTTGCAACCTATGGTAATGTATCCACAGGTTCTGGGGACAAGGATAAGGTCATCTTCAGAGAGCCATTGTTCTGCCTATCACACTAACACCCAGGATTGTGAGGAAAGGTGAGGAACTGGAAGGAATGGATGCCACCTCTAACAGATCCTTTTCGAAGCCTTCGAATTAAAGTCTCACATACTCTTTGATCCAATAGTTAATCATACATTCTCCTAGTGGTGAATCATAAATCTATACTCTAGAGAGTATTCAAAATGTATGTATAGGGAAGTTTAGTACAGCACTGTTTGTGCTAGCAAACACTTGTAAGAATTAAATATTTTCTTATCAGGAATTGATTTGGTAAATTATGATATATCCATACCATGGTTTTCTGCATTAGTATAACATTATTTGGGTATATCTGTATGCCCTCATATAGAAAAATGCTTACACTAAGAATTACTTGCAAAAAAAAAGAGTTAGGGCGCCTGGGTGGCTCAGTGGGTTAAAGCCTCTGCTTTCAGCTCAGGTCATGATCTCAGGGTCCTGGGATCGAGGCCCGCATCGGGCTCCCTGCTCAGCGGGGAGCCTGCTTCCCCCTCTCTCTCTGCCTGCCTCTCTGCCTCCTTGTGATCTCTCTCCCTCTGTGAAATAAATAAAATAAAAATCTTAAAAAAAAAAAGAGTTAAAGGATTCTATAATCTCATTCATGAAAAGATCCTGTTTATTTTATATATTTTCCTAAGCTGCTAATTTTTTTTTTGCTATGAGCAAGAATTCCTCATCCACTTCTACAAACCCTCGAGAGCCTGCTTAGGACTCCTCCATTTGGCTCAGAATGTAAGATTTGGACCAATCTGAGGCGAAAGGCGCAGTTGCTTCTCCACAAGACAGAGGACACTGTAAGCTTACGTAACTGCTGTGAATCTGGTTACAAACTCCTGAGATTATTGAGATGAAAGATTGTGAGTTTGTGCTCTTGCACGTGCGGGTGCTTTGGGTCACCGAGAGTTCTTCTGCTTGCTTGACTTAGTCCCCTCTTTCTCTTTCTTTTTCCTCAATGTCTACTTTTTTTTGAGTCAGATCATCTCACTCCTTGGTCCAAAAGCCTGCTCCCAAACAAGCCAAAGTCTTACCCAATGTTAAATAACCTTTGTGATCCGACTTGACCTGGTCACCCTGCTCTCTCTTCACTTCCGTTTTCCTAAAAAGCAGAGCCGGAGACAAGGGCTTACAAGCAAGAAGTTTATTTGGGGAAGTAATTCTGGATAATAAGAGTGAGGGAACTAGGGATACCAAAGGAGGTAAGAAAAATGAGCAAGGATGAGCTATTGAGCTGGTTACCTCTGTGGGCAACCATAACTCAATTCTCAGGACCCCTCTGAGGTCAGGGATCCTCCATGCCTAGACCCAATGGGGGAAACTGTCGTCCTTCATTGCTCCTGAGCTGCTCTGGGGCATGGCAGCCAGGCACTTCCAGTTTTGCTCAGAAGGGAGAAGAAAAGGCCAGGACCCATGGGTATCCACATGGTGTATCTAAGCAGCTTGGGGACACCGTGACAGCAGGTCCTACCTGTCTGCTGAAGCACCAATGACCAGAGTGAAGGAGGGGTAAGAAGGAAAGGATGTTAGTGGGCACCCGAACACACACGCACATAATTCCTCTCAGCTCCCCTTCCAAGACTTTCCCTCTCCTTGATGTCCCTTGACCAAACCAGGCACCCTTTGGTGCCTTAAGTGCCTTAAGGCATTTGCTTCAGCTGTTCTTTCTGCGTGAAAGGCTATTTCCATAGTGTCTTCAGGTCTTTGTTCAGACCTCATCTTCTTAAGGATACAGATATTGGTCAATCCCTTTAATACCACATTGCCCTCAGTGCTCTTGCCCACAACCCGTGCTCTCAGTTCCCCACACCTTCAGTCCCCCACAAACTCAGTCCTTAAATTCTTCTCTCTTTGTTCTGTTCCTTCCTTAGTATTTATCACCTTCAAACCAGCTTTATCACTTATTATTTATATTTATTACTTATAACCTTTGTCTCCCCCCACAATGTATAGAATGGAAGCTTCTTTAGGGTTTTGATTTGATTTATTCACTGATGAATATATTTCAGTCTTTGGACCCATCCCAGTTCTTTTCTTTCATAATATGTTTTTTTAATGTGTATGATGTCAAAGTTTACATTCTTTTTTTTTTTAAAGATTTTATTTTTTATTTATTTCACAGAGGGAGAGAGATCACAAGGAGGCAGAGAGGCAGGCAGAGAGAGAGAGGGGGAAGCAGGCTCCCCGCTGAGCAGGGAGCCCGATGCGGGCCTCGATCCCAGGACCCTGAGATCATGACCTGAGCCGAAAGCAGAGGCTTTAACCCACTGAGCCACCCAGGCGCCCTACATTCTTTTATTTTGTGAATCCTGTCACTGATTTTTGTAGATATAACTGATTTTTACTGCTTTTGTGTTTTAATTTCCATACCAGTTTTATAAGTAATTTCATAACCTGTTTCAATTCAAATAAAATGTGACACCAATTACACAGGTTCAAAAAATAGAAATCAAGGGACCAAAGGGCTTACCTTTTTTTTCAGTGACTATTAAACGTCAGTGCTCTTAGAGGAGAGTAATTAAAGTGTTCAAGATGAATTCAAAGCAATTGCACTTTTATGAACCTTCTAAAGGCATCAAGTGCAAATCTCTTGCAGTTTGAATAGTTTTTTTCATTATAAACCCTAGGTCAGTATTTCTGCTTGATGAATATTTAAAGTAGAAAAGATGACCACATAGTCCAATAATAACTAACTGACAGGGGTCAGGCAAGAGCATTAGGAATTTTACATTGGAAAAATAAATCTATCTACCTATTTATCTACCTATCTACCTATCATCTTTTAAAATGGATTTTGAACTTATACCACCTTTGATACTTGCTTATTTCATATTTTTATGATTTTACCATTTTAAATGTTACACTTTAATATAGTTAACATGAATTCCCTTTATTCCTCAGCTCATTTGAATTAAGTTTCCTTAACTTTCGATTAAAAATCATACAACACATAGAAGGTTACTCATTTCTCCTAATTTTGGATTTGTTCGTATGAGCTGGGATCTGATTACAAGTTGTTGAGTGAACTAAAATATGTACCAGATAACAATCTTATACAGAATAAAGAGACCCCAAATTGAATTTTTCATATGTGAAGAGCACTTCATATTCATGAATATGATTTCACTTCCAATTTTTACGAGCTCACATAATGATGGGTATATAAGAAAGCGATGGCAAAAGGAGCATATAAAGGAATATCCCTATATCATATTATTATTAAAGCTGGCCAAAGTATTTTAGGGATTTTGAAGGGGAGGAAAATATGCATTTCAGAATGGATGAAATATAGCATGTCACTTGTCAGAGAGAAGCGTCATAGCAATGCTGCAACAAAAGCTTTTTGAAAGTTCAAGATAGGAGAGAGAATTTTTGTTGGGATGATCAGGAGGGTATTTCTGGAGGGAGTGGTAGCTAAGATGAACTTTGATAAGTTGGGATTTGGCAGTCTGAATCTGTCTCTAAATGTGGCACATAGAGAAAATAGCAAGAACAAGGCAAAGAACGCATGGGCATGCTCAGAAGGTACCAAATATGTAGAGAAAAACCTAGAGAAATGCAGTTATTGCTTTGCACTGAATTGTTTTCCCTCAAAATTAATATGTTGAAGCCATCCCCCCCAATGTAACTGTATTTGGTGATAGGGCATTTAAGGAAATAAAGTTAAATGAGGTCATAAGGGTGGGGCCTAATCTGATAGGATATATTGTTAAAAAAAAGAGGAAGAGACACCAGAGTTCTCTCTCCACGTGCACAGAGGAAAAGATGTGTGAGGACACAGTGAGAAGATGGTCACCTACAAATCAGGATGAGGGAAACTAGAAACTAGTAGAGAAGAGAGAAACCAGGAACTAACCCCAATGGCACTTTGATACGAACTTCTAACCTCTAGAGCCATGAGAAGATAACTGTCTCTTGTTTAAGCCACTCAGTCTGTGGTATTTTGTTATGGCAGTGATGTGATAACTATAATAAGGGATAATATTCAATGACTATTCAGTGAGTGACACTCACTGATAATATTCAGGGAGTGTCTATTATTTGTTACTATGCACGTGTTACTTTACACATAGGACCTCTATTTCTCAAAAATCCCTACATGGTGAGGGTTATTTTATAGATAGAAAATGAAGAAATGACATTTAGCAGCTTGATTCAAGTCACATGATTTGTGAATAGAACAAATTGATTCCAGTACGCTAATGGGTGTTCTGGAGCTGACTTGTTCCAGATCTTGAGAACTGATTATGGACATCTCTTCCCAAAGGATCATGCTTGAAATCAGAAATAGTTGGAGTACTTACACCACAGAAATCAGCCAACACTAAAAATCAGGTCTTCCCCAATCACGCCCCCTGCAAAGAAAGCTAGTTGTTAAATATTTATCATTGTACCACTGATGGCAACACATTACCTCCTACATAAAGAAGAGGAAGAAATAACTGCAAAGACAGGTTGAAGTCACTGTAGAGGGTTTACTTTATTTGTTTTATATTTTTTTAGAAAGGTAAGAGCTTTTACTTTTTTTTTTTTAAAGATTTTATTTATTTGAGAGAGAGAGAACATGAGCTGGGGGAGGGGCAGAGGGAAAGGGAGAGGAAGAATCCTAAGCCGTCTTCATGTCCCGTAATGGAGCCTGATACAGGCCTCAAACACAGGACCTTGAGGTCATGACCTAAACTGAAATCAAGAATCCACCACTTAACTGACTAAGCCCCCCAGATGCCCCAACTGCAGAGGGTTTAAATGATTAATTTTTCTTTCTTTTTTTTTTTATTTTATTTTTTCAGTGATTCAAGATTCATTGTTTATGCACCACACCCAGTGCTCCATGCAATACATGCCCTCCTTAATACCCACCACCAGGCTCACCCATTTCCCCCTACCCCTCTCCTCTATAACCCTCAGTTTGTTTCTCAGAGTCCACAGTCTCTCATGGTTTGTCTCCCCTTCCAATTTACCCCAATTCAATTTTCCTTCCCTTCCTCTAGGGTCCTCCATTTTATTCCTTATGTTCCACAAGTAAGTGAAACCATATGATAATTGACTTTCTCTGCTTGACTTATTTCACTCAGCATAATCTCCTCCAGACCTGTCCGTGTTGATACAAAAGTTGGGTATTCATCCTTTCTGATGGCTGAGTAATATTCCATTGTATATATGGACCACATCTTCTTTATCCATTCGTCTGTTGAAGGGCATCTCAGCTCTTCCCACAGTTTGGCGATTGTGGACATTGCTGCTATGAACATTGGCATATATATGGCCCTTCTTTTCACTACATCTGTATCTTTGGGGTAAATACCCAGTAGTGCAATTGCAGGGTCATAGGGTAGCTCTATTTTTAATTTTTTGAGGAATCTCCACACTGTTTTCCAAAATGGCTGCACCAACCTGCATTCCCACCAACAGTGAAAGAGGGTTCCCCTTTCTCCACATCCTCTCCAACACTTGTTTCCTGTCTTACTGATTTTGGCCATTCTAACTGGTGTAAGACGGTATCTCAATGTGGTTTTGATTTGAGTTTCCCTGATGGTTAGTGATGATGAACATTTTTTCATGTGTCTGTTGGCCATTTGTATACATTCCTGGAAACCTCTAAATGTCCAAGACTGAAACAGGAAGAAATTGACAGCCTGAATAGACCAATATCTAGCAACGATATTGAAGCAGTGATCAAAAACCTCCCAAAAAACAAGAGTCCAGGACCCGATGGATTCCCTGGGGGAATTCTACCAAACATTCAAAGAAGAAATAATACCTATTCTCCTAAAGCTGTTTCAAAAAATAGAAACAGAGGGGAAACTTCCAGACTCTTTTTTTTTATTTTATTTTTATTCTTTGCCCAAGGGGTACAGGTCTGTGAATCATCAGGATTACATCTTTCACAGCATTCACCAAAGCACACACCCTCCCCAATGTCCATAACCCATCCACCCTATCCCTACCCTCCCACCCCCCAGTAACCCTCAGTTTGTTTTGTGAGATTAGGAGTCTCTTATGGTTTGTGTCCTTTCTATGAAGCTGGCATTACCTTGATTCCCAAAGCAGGTAAAGACCCCATTGAAAAGGAGAATTTCAGACCAATGTCCCTGATGAATATGGATGCCAAGATTCTCAACAAGATCCTAGCTAATAGGATCCAACAGTACATTAAAAAGATTATCCACCATGACCAGGTGGGATTTATCCCTGGGATGCAAGTGTGGTTCAACATTCACAAATCAATGTGATAGACCAAATCAATAAGAGAAGAGAGAAGAACCACATGGTCCTCTCAGTTGATGCAGAAAAAGCATTTGGCAAAATACAGCATCCGTTCCTGATTAAAATTCTTCAAAATATGAGGATAGAGGGAACATTCCTCAACTTCATAAAATCTATCTATGAAAAACCCACAGTGAATATCATTCTCAATGGAGAAAAACTGACAGCTTTCCCTTTGAGATCAGGAACACGACAAGGATGCCCACTCTCACCACTGTTCAACATAGTACTAGAAGTCCCTAGCAACAGCAGTCAGATGACAAAAAGAAATAAAAGGTATTCAAATCGGCAAAGAAGTCAAACTCTGTCTCTTCACAAATGGCATGATACCTTACATGGAAAACCCAAGACTCCACCCCCAAACTACTAGAGCTTATACAGCAATTCAGTAATGTGGCAGGGTACAAAATCAATCCACAGAAATCAGTTGCTTTCTTATAGACTAGCTATGAAAATTAAATGATGATTATTGTTTGTTGTTGCTGCAGAATAGCACTGATTATTCAAGTTTAGTTGATTGCCAAAATATTGATTGCATTGAAAATTACAGTTAAATGTTTTTTCTTATTGCCTGGTAACAAAGAATATAGAATAATATCTTAATGTTCTCAGTCAAGAGGAGGACCACCATTGTGGTTTTTTCCCTAATGTTGTGCCTTTTTATAAATGCTTTCTCACTCTGCTTTAGTCTCTGCTTTTATGTTGCTTTCTAGAGAAAGTATGAACTGAAATTGTTGGCAAAGCATCTGCAGCAGATAGTACTAGAGGGATATTGAAAATGTCTAGAAAAACTGCCATTCTGGGTGTAGAAATGCAAATTTTATGAGTGTGCAGGGCAGGTGAATATCCCAGGAATTGGTGAAAACAGATGGCAACAAGAGCACATTAGGGATTACTGCACATTGTCTTTTATCATAAGGGGCATCATAAAAAGTACTACAATATGAGCAGAAGCGAAAACAATGCATGAGTGGCAGCTAAAAGAAGCTATGGCTGAGGGCCAAATCTTAATCTCTGAGGAGCTGAGAAGGAAGCACCAAATGTCTTGAGCACATTTCCATAACGTCTACACTCTAAAGGAATGGACAACTGTGTAGTTGATTATGATCACAGCCCACTTTTGATGAGCATCATCTATCTATAGTTTTTGTGACGTGGATGAAGAGATGCTGATAGGGTTTGTATAAAAAAAAAATAAGTTGCTTTGAGTGTTGTTTGAGAGAAACATTTACGTTTAATTTTACTTAATGTTCTGATTTGCTATTTTGGTTTGCCAACACTGTACCTCTGTACTTCACTGAAACCATCATCTATACATATTGATAAGTATAACCATAGGATGCATTTTATGTTAAAAAAATTCAACTTTGGAGCACCTGGGTGGCTCAGTCGTTAAGCGGCTGCCTTTGACTCAAGTCATGATCCCAAGGTCCTGGGATCAAGCCCAGCATCAGGCTCTCTGCTCAGCGGGGAGCCTGCTTCTCCCCCTCCCACTCCCATTGCTTGTGTTCCCTCCCTCGCTGTGTTTCTCTCTGTCAAATAAATAAATAAATGAAATCTTTTAAAAAATTCAACTTCAAAGATAGATGAATTCAGCTGAGTGTATAAGCTTTATACATTCCAAAAATGTAACTGATAATAGTATCAGGCATACTGTTTTGATTACTATAGCTTTGTAATGTATCTTGAAATCCAGAATTGTAATACCTCTAGCTTTGGTCTTGTTTATCAAGATTACTTTAGTTATTTGGGGTCTTTTGTGGTTTCATATAAATTTTAGCATTATTTGTTCCAAGTCTTTGAAAAATGCTGTTGGTATTTTGATCGGGATTGCATTAAATTTGTAGATTGCTTTGGGTAGTGGACATTTTAACTATTAATTTAATAATCCATGAGCATGGGGTAGCTTTCCATTTGTGTAATGTTCAATTCCTTTCATCAGTGTTTTATAGTTTTCAGAGTATAGGTCTTTCTTTTCCTTGGTTAAGTTTATTCCTAAGTTGTTTCTCCTCCTCTTCCTCTTCCTCATCCTCCTCCACCTCTTCTTCCTCTTCCCCTTTCTCTTCTTTTTTTTTTTTAAAGAGGGAAAGGAGAGGGCAGAAGGAGAGAGAGAATCTTAAGCAGGCTCCATGCCCAGTGCAGAGCCCAACCCTGAGTCTATGACCTGAGACGAAGTCAAGAGTCACTTAAGTGACCGAACCACCCAGGCACCCCCTAAGCATTTTATTCTTTTGGATGCAATAATAAAATTGTCTTTTAAAATTTCTTTTTCTTCAGGTTCATTTTTAGTGTATAGAAATGCTACCAATTTCTGGGTATTAATTTTGTATCCTGCAACTTTACTGAATTCATTTATTCTAGTAGTGTTTTGGTGGAGTCTTCAGGGTTTTCTGTGTATAGTGTCATGTCATCTGCAAATTGTGGCAGTTTAGCTTCTCCTTACCAATACGGATGCCTCTTCTTTCTCTTATCTGATTGCTGTGCCTAGGATGTCCAGTACTATGTTGGATAAAAGTGGTGAGAGTAGATATCCTTGTCTTGTTCGGACCTATAAATACAGAGAGCAAACTGGTGGTTGCCAGAGGGAAGGGGGTGAGGAGCTGGGTGAAACGCGTGGAGGGGAGTGGGAGGTACAGACTTTTAGTTACGGAATGAATGAATCCTGGGAATAGAAGATATAACATAGGGAATATAGTCAATGATTTTTTAAAGTTTTTATTTGAATTTCAGTTAACATACAATGTCATATTAGTTTCAGCTGTACAGTACAGTGACTCAACACTTCCAAACAACACTCAGTGCTCATCACAACTAATCAATGATATTGTAATAGCATTCAATGGTGTCAGATGGTAGCTACACTTTGTGGTGAGGATAGCATAACTATAGACCTGATGAATCACTGTTTTATACTTGAAACAAATGTAGCAGTGTGTCTCAACTATATTCAAAAACATTTTAAAAACTAGTATCAGGCAACTAAAAAATGGCTTCTTCAAGGAAGTTTAAGATATTCCATGATATATTGTCTTAGAATTTACTTAGCGTATTTTAGTTACAATGAAGACATGGAGGGAAAAGCCATTGTGCAAAGAAATAATGGAAACAATGCTATTAATGTAAATATAAAAATATTTCAATCACATAGTTTATGGTAATAGTTACTATTTTATATTATCTTTTTCTGTCCATGTTTCTAAGCAAAAATAATTAAAAGGATTATACTGTAGAGAGGAATCTCACGTAAAAATAACTGTCCTGTAATGTTTTATCAACTGAAATGTTTTTAACTGGAATACTAACATGGTTATTTTTTAGTGAACATATGTGTGATTTTTAAATGTTAAACAGTTAAATCTTAGAATTTGATGAAAACACATGTGAATACAGTTGACCCTTGAACAACACAGATTTGAATTGTGCTGATCTACTTATATGTGGATTTTTTTTATAAATATGGTACGGTGCTCCAAATGTATTTTCTCTTCCTTACAATTTTCTCAATATTTTCTTTTCTTTATCTTACCTCATTGTAAGAATATAGTCCATTATACACATAACATACAAAATAAATGTTATCGGCTGTTTATGTTTTTGGTAAGGCTTCCAATCAACAGTAGACTATTAGCAGTTAAATTTTGAGGGAGTCAAAAGTTATACTCAGATTTTTGACTGCACATGGTGTTGGTGCCCCAATCCCCACATTGTTCAAGGTTCAACCTTTATATGGATTGATGTACCATCAACTCCAGTAATTTGTTTTAGTTTTAGTTTTTGTTTTTTAAGATTCTATTTATTTGTCTGACAGAGAGAGTGAGTACAAACAGAGAGAGCGGCAGAGAGAGGGAGAAGCAGGCTCCTGCTGAACAGAGAGCCCAAGATGGGGCTGGATCCCCAGACCCTGGGATCATGACCTGAGTCTAAGGCAGATGCTTAACTGACTGAGCCACCCAGGCGCCCCCAACTCCAGTAATTTGATCCAATTATTTGAACAAACAAAAGCACATAAATAGGATATGTAAAATGGAACAAAATCAGGTTGCCTTCAAAATGTATATGTGCCAGATGCCTGGGTGGCTCAGTTGGTTAAGCGTCTGCCTTTGGCTCAGGGCATGATCTTCCGTGTACTGGGACTGAGTCCCACATTGGACTCCTTGCTCAGCGGGGAGCCTGCTTTTCCCTCTGCCTGCTGTTCTCCCTGTTTGTGCTCTAACAAATAAATGAATAAAATCTTTTTTAAAAATGTATATGTGCTATACTAAACAATAGGAGAAAATGAAACAATATAGTATTTTGAAATTAATAAGTGCTCAGTCACACATCATTTAGGTATAATAGTTAAATATGCGAAGATAGAGATCATCTCAATGATTAATTGCATAAAGACTTGCTAAAAAAGTGAGAAATGAATGAAAATTATGAACTCATTATCTGGGTTATTGTGACGGAAAAGGATTTAATTTGAGCATTAAATCGAATCAACATACAGAACTAACATAATTTATTGTAAATTTTCATGCAAAGTTAAATAAGAAAATGAAAAAAGGGGAAATTGAATAATAATTAAATCCTGAGTTAAATTAATGAAATTATGTAAAAGGATAGAGAGTGGGGATACTGTTATTCCAAAGGATGGAACAAAAATATTGTATTTCTGATCTTTCTTATTGGGGTTTCAAAATGATTATTATACTGTTTATAAGAAAAATGGAAACATGAATTTTTAAAGTTTACTATAAAAAATATTGAAACATTTTGACAGAAAAAAAGGGCTCCTACAATTTATCATTAAGAAATAATTCCATATGTTCAATAAAGTGCATGAATATTTTAGTACTACATTATTTTTAACAGCAGAAACTTGGAAATAACCTTTTAAGCTGGGGAAATGGCTACGTAAGTATTGTTATCCATAATACAGTTAATAAGTAGGCATTAAAAATGATGGTGAAAAATAATTCTTAATACTTGGGAAATGCTAAAAATTTTGAGTGAAAAATTAAAGTGTATGTAATCTCTGTGTGTATGCACATACAGGCACACTACCCTGTGCATGCATAGTAAATATTCGCTACTGACCTAAACTGTATGTTGAAATACATACACAAAAATTTTTCCTGTTGTGTAAAGGTCACGAAACCTTTGGTAATGCTTCCTCTTTAGGTAATGTTTAACACATACATATAATAACAGTTAAATTCTATAAAGTCATCACAAACATTGGCTTAGTCATATTAGGCTATCACTCCCCAGGAAAATACAAAATTATGTCCTATATGCTTTTGGTCACAACGTTTTCATCAATTAATCTATACATAAACTTGTTTTATGTGTTTCTATTTAAAAACACTATGTATCTTTCTTACAAGTAATTATGTTCAGTATTTCTTTATAATAAAGCACTATTCATGAAAGGTTTAACATTTTCCTGATTCTGGGTATGTGGCTATAAATTACGTTGGCTTTGAGCCTCACAACAGTGATGTCCAGAACACTTTTTTAAATGTCATCATCTCATAAATTCACAAATTTAGCCATTTTCTATTTTTTCCATAACTTCATCAAGCAGGATAGGTGTTACTTAGCACTTTCTGGAGTATCCTCATCTATAAATCAATGAATTTTTTCCTTCTTTATGCTGGATATGTCATGTTGTTGATTTATTAACATTGGACTCAAGGCCAGCAGCACTATAACTCAGGCTTGAATGAAACTTACCCAACACATGTACTTTGTCCTCCCTGAGTCACATCACAGCTTCTTGTCCTTAGGACCACTAGAGAGGACTTCAGTCCTGTATTGGGAGCCCATTCTAAACAACAAATCACCAACAAAAAGTACATGAATGCAAACACATGGCACTAAACTGACTAGGAAAAGGACACTTGCTTATAACATAAGAGCTGAAGTGAGAAGGCAGAGTGTGGCCTTCTTTGACCTCAGCTGGTAATGTGTGTTGTAGGGTGAATCAGATTTTCACTGCTTTGTGCATGGCCACAAATGATCTGGAGTGATCGTGAAAAGCATTGAGAATATTGATTTGGGGATTATAAATATATTTTAATAAGTGAATTTGCCAATGTAGAATCTGTGAATAATGAGGGTCAAATGTGCGTGTGTGTGTGTGTGTATGTATGTATATATGGCATAGTTTATTGTATTCATATGTTTTTATACATAGAAAATATAAGATAACTGGCTGAGAAATAAAGTTTTTGCCTACAAAAATTATCAGTTTTCTTGTATATAAGGAAGAAATGTCATTCATAATGATAGGAATTCTTAGTTCTTAATATTTAATATTTAAATTAATAATTTTTATTTAATTACAAATTTAGTTGGTTATCAAATTTGATTGCTTAATTATAAACTCAATTGTCAATAATTTTGGTAGAGAAATTTTGAAAATATATTTTAAAGAAGTCTGGAAAAATATATAAAAAATGCCAAATGGTATTTTGAGAAAAAGAGTATAGCATTTCATAGAAAATATTAAAATAAACTTTAGTCACAGAAGACTAGACAGAAAAAAAAAGCATGATAGATAACCAGAAACACCCCTTATTGTGTATAAGCATTTAATAACTAATGAAGAGATATCATACCTTAGCAGGAAAAAAAAATCAGTAAATACAGGCACACCTCATTTTATTGTGCTACCTTATTGTACTTCATAGATACTACTTTTTTTTATTATTAGTTGAGATAGAGCCAGTGTGAGAGAGAGCATGAGCTGAGGGAGAGGCAGAGGGAAGAGAAGCAGGCTCTCCACTGAACAGGGTGCCCTACACGGGGCTCGATCCCAAGACCCTGAGATCAGGACCTAAGCCAAAGGCAGATGCTTAACCAACCCAGGCACCCCAACGGATACTATGTTTTTTACAAATTGAAAGTTTGTGGCAATCCTGCATGGAACAAATCTATTGGTGCCATTTTTTTCCAACAGTATTCGTTCAGTTTGTGTCTTTGTGTCACATTTTGGTAATTCTTGCAGTATTTCAAACTTTGAAAAAAATTATATTTGTCTGGGGCACCTTGGTGGTTCAGTCATTAAGCGTCTGCCTTCTGCTGGAGTCATGATCCCGGGGTCCTGGGATCGAGCCCCACATTGGGCTCCCTCCTTGGTGGGAAGCCTCCTTCTCCCACTCTCACTCCCCCTGCTTGTGATCCCTCTCTCACTGTGTCTATCTCTATCAAATAAATAAATAAAATCTTTAAAAAAAAATTATATTTGTCAGAGTGATCTGTGATCAGTGACTAGGACATGCCAAAAACTCAGATAATGGTTACTATTTTTTAGCATAAAGTATTTTTTTAAGATTTATTTATTTATTTGAGAGAGAGAGAAAGAGCGGGTGTAGGAGTAGAGGAACAGAGGAAGAGGGGGAGGGAGTCTTAAGCCAACTCTGCACTGAGCAGACTCTGAGATCATGATCTGAACTGAAACCAAGACTCAGATGCTGAATTGACTGTGCCACTCAAGTACCCCCAGCAATAGAGCATTTTAAAATTAAGGTCTATACATTGTTTTTTAGGTATAAGAGTATTGCACACTTCATAGACTATAATATAGTGTAAATTTTATATGAAAGACCAAAAAGTTTGACTAGCTTTATTGAGATATTTGCTTTATTGCAGTGGTCTGGAACCAAACCTAGCAATATCTTTGTGGTATGCTTATGGTGTTAGGTTAATTGAGACCCTCATTTATTAATGTGTTTATGTGTATGTGTGTTTGTTTACACATATATTTTAGAGTTTTATCTCACATTCTTCAACATTAATTAAAACTATTTTTAATAAGTTATTTTTTATTTAAAACAAGGCACTCAAACCCTCTTCATCTTGAATTCTTCATTTATAAAATGAGGTAGTAAATCTATAATTCTATAATGGATGATTGATAGCTTTCATATTTAATGAGTTTGGGAGCAGGCCCTCAGGCCCATGAAAGCTGATTGAACATGTCTTTTCCAAATTCCATTTTTAATAACAGCAAGTTGGTAGCTTGGAATTGACCATGGTGGGAATATTTTCAACAAGGAAATTGGCAAATGCTACAAAGTAGGCTTTTTTTTTTCTCCCAGAAAATCAGTGTTTGAATGTATGTCCACACACTACTATTTATTCTTTTATAGATTATATCTGTGTTATAATATAAAACATTTATTAATCCAAAATAATTTCTAATAAGTAAGAATTTCAATAGCATGAAGGGATTCTTTGTGAAAACCTGATTGCTGTGAAATTATATTTTGGTATAGACATAAGACAGAGATTGAGAATAATATGGAGATATTTGGAATATGAAATACTAGGTGTTAAACCCTTTTAAGCATGTCAATGACCTGAAGTAGTGATACTCAGTTCTGACTACACATTTGAATCACATGAGGCACTTGTTGGGATCTCTGTCCCCAACATTTTATGATTTAATTGACTTAAAATGGGGACCAGGCACCCATGTTTGTTTAAAAGTTCCTGAAGTGAATCTACTCTGCAGTCAGATTGATCTAAGGTAATCATATAGTGATAAGGTAATAATAAGGTGATTAAATAGTGTTCTCTAACTATAATTAGGGTGCTTCACCTTCCAAGTTTCCATTTATGCCAAGATGTGCTTGAGGATAAAGTTATTTAGTTTTAAAAGTTGCACTTAAAAATTTCAGGTTTTGTACCTCTGCCTTTACAAATTGTCAAGAGAGAATATGGTAAATGAAGGACTTCAAAGCTACTTTCTTTGGCTATTAAAAAAAATCAATCTGTTGCTTAGACTAGCAAATTAAACTATGAATAGAATGTCTATAATTCTAAGGCTGACATAATTTCCAAATCAGAGAGGAAAACTGGAAATAAGAAAAATTCAGCAATCTAATAGGAAACAAAAAAAAAAGGAGTGAAGTATATGATGCATAGAAATAGCATTTCCTGGATGCCTGGGTGGCTCAGTCGGTTAAGCATTGGCCTTTGGCCCAGGTGATGATCCCAGAGTCCTGGGATCTAGTTCCGCATCATACTCTTGGATCAACAAAGAGCCTGCTTCTCCCTCTGCCTGCCACTCCCCCTGCTTGTGTGCTTGCATGCGTGTTCTCTCTCACTCTCGCTCTCACTCTTACTCTGTCTCTGGCAAATAAATAAATATTTGAAAAAAAGAAAAGAAATAACTTTTCCCAAACCATTAATATGGTCGAAATAACATCGATGGCATAAATCTAAATGAACTACACATGACAATTAAAAGATGAGAAAGACTTTATTAAAGAATATCCTAATTATATGTTGTATGTATATATGAGAGAGACACAGAAACATAAGGAAAAGAGAAAGTTTTAGGCATTTTCTCATTTTTCCATTTACTCAATTTTTTTTTCCTGAGTGCCTACTGTGTGCTAGGCAACATTCTCTGTTCTATCAGTAGAACCATAAAACAAATCTTTGCCCTCTTGGAGCTTCTGTTCTCAGAGTGTGGGGCTGAGGTCAAAGGGTGACAGACTGTAACTAAAGTAACTGGTCTACTCTATATTAGTAGAGAGAAATGTTTTATGAGGAAAAATAAAGCAGAAAAAGACGATAGAAAATTTGAAAAGAGTGTAGTTTAAAATGATTGGGTGCCTGGGTGGCTCCATTGGTTAAGCGGCTGCCTTCGGCTCAGGTCATGATCTCGGAGCTCTGGGATGGAGTCCTGCATCAGGCTCCCTGCTTGGTGGGGAGTCTGCTTCTCCCTCTGCCTCTCCCGCTGCTTGTGCTCCTACATGCTCTGTCTCATGCTCTCTCCCTCTCAAATAAAGAAAATATTTAAAAATAAATAAATAGAATGATGAGGGAGGCAGAACAGAACATGAAATTTGAGTAAACTCAAAAGGAGAGAGCACTGTTTCGGCAGCATGGATATTGATGGGAGCTGGACCCTGGAAGGAACTGGCCACTCGGGAGCCTGCCTTGGACGTTCAAGGACTGGCAAGGAAGCCTGAATGACCAGAGGAAATGAGGACAGGGAGGTCATGTCCAGATTGCGCAGAACTTTTTGAATCATATAAGGATTTGCCTTTTATACTGAGTGGAAATAAAAGCTACCAAAGTATTATAAGCAGTGGATGAAACTGGCTTTCCTGCTAAGAGTCACACCCTAACAGCTGTATTAATGAGGAAGGAACAACCAGGAGGATGTTATGTTGATCTGCATGAGAGAAGATGGTGATTTAGACCAAGATGGTAGAAACAGAGGTACCAGGAAGTAGAGCCTAAGGGATTCTCTCATAATTGCATAAGAACAAAGAAGAATCAGAGATAACTCTAGTATTTCTGGCCTGAGTAATGGAACATTGGAAATTTACATTAACTGAGATAAAGTTTTTAGGGGTTGCAGATAGGAGAGGGAGAAGGTAGGATTTTGAGTTCAAGTCAATGTGAACTGACAGGAATGTCAATGAAGATGAAGGCTGTTTACAGTGAATTTGAAAAGAATGGAAGAGGAGGAGCTAGTGTGAGCTCAAACAGTTTTACCATAAAGAAAAGAAGAATGGGGCAGTAGTTGAAGGGCAAAGTAGTGCCAAGACTTTTTATTCACGGGATCTGTAAGAGAATGTTTGCTTGATGATAGGTTAAAATCTCAGGTAGGAAAATATTTGTGAAACATTTTATATGTATTTACAGTAATCCTTAAGTTTATATGACATTGCCAATATTCAAGTTGAATTAAACTTTTCTAAACTTTCAATAATAAATACAAAACATATCATTTTTTCCAAATTTCTTATACTTGAAATCTATGGTGATTTATTGTTTTAAATCAATTCCACATTTGTGCTACTTTTATATTATTTTGTACTCTTTTCCTAAAGACGGACCTTCAAATTTGTAAGCTCTGGCCCCACAAAACCCTGGATCTGCCCTTGGCAAGATGTCCTTGGGAAGTTTAAAGTAATAGAATTTAGAATGCAGAAGGAGAGTTCATTCATTGAAATGAGAAATGAGGTGGAGTACATGGATGAAAATGCGGAAAAGTGGGAGAAGAGGGAGTGGGAGCTTTTAGAAACTTTCTGATTATTTTATGTTTTCTCAGTGAAATAAGAGGCCAGGGGGTTATCAGGGAATGAGGAGGAGAATGGATATGTTAGAGGTTTGAGGAATGAGGAAATGACATGAAATCAATGTGAAACAGAGTAAGAAAGTGAGTGGATTGGGGAAATACATGATTCTTGAGCAGCACTGAGAGCCCACTTGAGGCTGTTGATCATGAGTATAAAGTATGACTTAGACTCGCCTTGTGGTTTCCCTCTCTGTGGGAAGATGCATGAAATAGCCCAAATGGCTTTATCTGTGTGATTATTATCACACTAAGAGAGAAGGGCAAGATAGCTGAAGAAGTGTTTCAGAGAGTATCAGAATGCATGATAAGAAAGTTCAGTTGGCTAAGGAAGAGAATGAGGACACAAGAGAGCAGCAGTAAGAAGTAGGATTATTGATGGATTATAGGTCCTTGAGGGGGCATAAATAATGTTGAAGTTGAGTTATCAGAAATATAGTCAGTGATATATGGGAAGTTGGATATTTCCGGAAAGATAAGAGGAAATGTCACCATTATTAGTAATGACATAGTCTATTAAATGCCCACTAGCATTGGAGGTAGGGTGGGGGAGAAATCTGGGAACTGAGCGACCAATATCCTGGAATTATTCATCAAATGGATACTGAAATCAACAAGAATTATGTCAGGAATAACATTGTAGAGAGTGAAATGAATCTGGATCCTGTTGATGACAGCAATGAAAGGGAGTGTAGATGATGCAGTTAGGTGATAGGACATTTAAAGTGAGGGAGGTTTTGAGAGGAGGGGCGGTGAATAATCTTAAAAGCCAGAATGAGGAACTAGGGGAAAGTCTTCCTTACCCTCTAGCCAGAGGGCACTTGAGGATGGAAAAGAGAACTTCTAAACTGCAGAGGAAAGCACTGTTTCCGTGGGGAGAGCAGTCGAAAGTGAGAGGCACAATAAGGGAAGTAAAATGATGTAACCAAAAAAAATGCAAACAAATTGATGGCACTATATGAATACAGCCAAAGGCACATAAACAACGTTAGGGACGATTTCTGAACTTTTTGGCTCCATCTGTTCCCGTAAACATAGCCATGATGATTGTTCCACACAGGAGTTGAAACTAGTGTCCAAGGCCTCAAGAGAATCTACCTGGCATCCACCAACGCACATTCCGAAAGTGCAAAGGAGTTGACGCTGGTGAAGCCATTCTTGACCAATGAGGATGGAAGTGCTTTTGTATCCTGAGCAAATAGTTCTGACATGCGTTCATAAGCTAATTAAGAACATCCTCTGAAATGTAGTACGAGGTGCCAGGAGTGATGACCAGCCCCATGAGGCTTTCCTTCCTTCTTTATTCCACTTGGCTTGTCCCCCCTCTTGTTCCCTAGCATCCTTTCCAAATAAATTACCTGCCTCTAGCCTTTGTCTCAGGCTCTGCGTTTAGAGGAAGCCAAGCTAAGTATGTAATTATAATATTTTGTGGCCTGGTTACATACAGCCATATGTGTATCGTTAGAAATAGATCTTAGAATAGCTTATTGTGATCATTTATGTGCACTTTATGTACCTTTAGAGGTTCCAAAAACTTAAGAGAACCTGATATATTAGTCACATGGTTTCAGTTCAAGAGGAGAATTTGATGAAATGTTTAATAGATTTATAAAATCAAGATCTTAAATACTAAGCAAGGCTCTGACAGTTCCTCTTTGTGCAAAAGATGTCTCAGATACTGAAGATACTGCAACAACTCTAACCACTTTTTAAAGAGGCACAGAGAACTTTTGGTCTTCCTTGGGAATTTTTAAGAACTTTGGAGATAAGCAATCCAGGAAGCTGAGGGTGATGGGCTCAGGGCCTCAGAGCAGCAGAGCCCAAGGCCTTAGGAATCCCAAGAAGGGAGATGTGCTCTTTCTGTGGCTCCCAGTCATTCTGTGTTGAACTTGGTCTTCTCCCCCATTATAACACAGGCACATGTCACTGATTCCTAGCCTTCTCTTTGTCTTTTTGAAGTCTCTTGTGTGTCCATATCCCTGGAGCTTATCCCTGAATCTCCAACCTCAGTAGCATCATGTTGGTCATTTTCTCCCCAAAACTGGGTATTTCTCTTTATTCAGTTTGGCCTTTCTTGCACAAGGAAGCTCAGAACAAATATTCCAAAACCTGGTGGTACTTTTTCTGAGAGTAAAGAGGTTACAAAAAAATCTTTTGCTTATTAATTCATAATGTCAAAATGAGCAAAAAAAAGGTGGGGGGGAAGGAGTCATGAATCAATTAACCAACATGTTATTATTCAGTAATGAATATTTTCTCCTATTTTGAAGTGTTTCTTGAGGAGAGAGTCCCAGAAGTGGAGTACTGGAGTAAAACTATATATAAAAATTATTAAATAAATTTATAATTTATAACATTATGTATAATATGTAATACATTATAATTTATAATATATATGTATTACACATATATATATACATGCACACTGTGTTTGATGCCCACTAGCAAGTTGACCCCCTTATATTACTCAGAAGAAAACAATAAACACACTAGTTTGCCTTCATTATAGCTGGCATTTTTTTAAAAGAAATTGCTGATTTAATAGTAAAAATGAAAATAAAAACTGACCACACAACCATTAACGTTCTCTTACAACTGCCACTATTGGATAATGAGATGCTGTACTTTTTCTAAATTACTTTTATTAATAGGCAAGTGGAAGCAGCCCACTGTTTGTGTACAGTGTTCATTTGAAACAAAAATTATTGTTTAATTATATCATCATCCATTGAGAATAGTCGAATAGTCATCTGAGCAATTTACAAGCAAGGCTCCTCATTATCTGTAAAAGCCAAGTGTAATCAATTAAGTTAAATGCTTCACTGAAGCTGAAAGAATTGCCCCCTAAATATTTATTCGGATTACCTGCCATGAGACTAATGTATACAGAGCTAAGGCACGAGCTTCAGAATGACAACCCTACGCAGATTGGTCTCTCTAAACCTTAGCATTAAGTAGTTAACTATGACCACAACATTTATTTAGTATCAGCCAATATTGACTAATAATATGAACAGCAGACTAAAATGATTGAACATGTTGGCTCATTAGTAGCAGGAAGTTTCCTCTCCTTCCGGATCATGAGGTGAGTTCAATCTGGACAAAGGTAAGTCCTGGGGAATCAGAGCTGAAACCACTTACAGTGTTGGTTCAATATTTAAGTAGCGATGCTTTTGTGAGCACCCGACTTGGTCTTCATCTGGCTGGGATATAATTGGGATACATAAAAAGTGTGTCTCTGAATTATTCCAGTCTATCTATACAAAAATCTATAGATTTAATCTTCCTTTGGAACTTCAGGTTTCTACATTCAACTACCTACTGGCTGTTCATAAGAGACTCAAATTCAGAATATGCAAAATTAAATTTTTATCTTTCAACTCATACATTTGCCTATCCCTGGTGTTCTCTGTCTCACTGAGTGGCTCCACCTTGCCCCCTCACCCAATCCAGAAACTCCATTACCACTCTTGACTTCTCTCTCTACCTCCGTCTATATGTTCTGCTAATTACGGTCTTCTATCTATTCTAACTTTGTGCTGTCATCCAGTATTTACTGAGAATCTAAAAAAGTGGTAGTCCAGAGCTTCACAGACGTTAATGTGTACACAAATCACTTGGATCTCGTTTGGCTACTAATGCAGTATTCCTAGAATTCTGCATTTTTAATAATCTCACAGGTGATGCCCATGCTGCTTGGTCTACAGATTATATTCTGAGTAGCAAGGTGCTAGGAAATCTTCTAGGAGCCAGGGATACTACAGTGCCACAAAGTTCTGGCCCGAGCATCTTACATTCTAATGAAGGGAGACAGAAAATATACAAATATATCTGAGGAAAATTGGCACTGTGAAAATAGAAAGCAGGGTAAAGGGGTACCGTACAGTATGAAGGTGAAGCTGTTATAGTGTGAGAACATGCATAGTCAACACATAAATGAGCATTGCTATGTTCTAAAAAGTGTGTTTACCAAAACAGGTGATGAGCTGGATTTGGCCGCCCTGATCCAGAAACCTTTTCTAATGTGTTGTTCTAGAGTATTGACCGGGATATACTAACTAAAAAGCATGTATTTTATTTATACTGAGGGATACAGAATAAATAAACCAATATTCTCTCAGTAGAGTTTATTTTTTTCACATTTAAAAAAAATTTATTTATTTGAGGGACAGAGAGAGAAGGAGTTGTCGGGGAGGGACAGATGGAGAAGGAGAATCCCAAGCAGACTCCTCACTGAGTACGTAGCCTGACCCAGGCTTTGATCTCTCAACCCCGAGATTGTGACTTGAGCCAAATCAAGAGTCAGATGCTCAACGGACTGAGCCACCCAGGCGTCCCTATTTTTCTCAGATATGTTTCGATAGCAAATTTCATGCTAACAAAAAGTTTAATGTAGGCTTTGATATTTCAAATTTTGAAGATACTTTGTATTAGAGCACAACTTTTCTTTGTTTTACAATTATTTCATTCCCTCATGTATCTGTGGTTTCAGTGGTAAGATTATTTAGATAAAATAATAAAATAAATGTTACATTTTTTTCTTGAGAATTGAAACAAATAATTATCACTTACCCATGAGGCAGAGTTCATTCCTAGCAGTTTTACCATGGAGTATAATTTTTTACTAGTCAATAAATTCAGTACATTTGGCAATCCCTTTCTAAAGAAATGCCACTTTAAGGGTTTTCCAGGTACCAAGCAAGACTTTGAAAACTATCTGCCCTCTTTCTATTTGTCCTAGAAACACATTTGATGTGTATTCTGGGTGCTTCTCTCTCTCTCTCTCTCTCTCTCTATCTCTCTCTGTATCTGATCATCTCTGTATAAGTCATTAAAGTACTCAGAATTCAAGCTTTGACTTTTTATTACAGATATTATTTTAAAGTAATATCAGACTTGTTTCTAAGAAATATTACACTTGTTTCTATTTTCCTGTTGAAAACATTCTCAGATCAATCTTCACAATTCCTTTTTTCTAGGCTATAGGTGTGTGGTAGTGCCACCTGCTGGTGGACTTGAAGCAAATGTCAGTATCATGAATAAAAGCAATCTACATGTTGAGCAGGATAAAAGTGTAATGTGAGGAGCTAGAAAATTAAATAGTGTTGACAATAGTCAAGGTGCATAAAAGTATTTCACCTAAATTGAATTTTATTTTTTAAACATTTTTAAATTCAATAAAATTGTCTATCTCATAGCTTTAGTCAACTTTTGGGGGATAGTAAAAGTTTAAACTTTATTATTATTTTTTTAAGATTTTATTTATTCATTTGACACAGAGAGAGAGATTACAAGTAGGCAGAGAGAGAGGAGAGAGGAGGAAGCAGGCTCCCCGCTGAGCAGAGAGCCCGATGTGGGCCTCGATCCTAGGACCCTGGGATCATGACCTGAGCCGAAGGCAGCGGCTTTAACCCACTGAGCCACCCAGGCACCCAAACTTTAAACCTTCTAATGAGGAATTTACAACTTTAGGCACCAAAATTGTTCTTATTCAATTTTTTTACAATTTTTATAAAATGCCTTTATATTTCTCAACTTTCTTGAGCAGAATATTAAGAGGACACTTTATTTGATGCACACGCACTGATAGCAATCAGACCTTCAATTTACTTCCTATGTGATTTCCCAAGTCAACTGATGAATGATCACTGCATACATGGTACTAGCCTCTCTCTTTCCCTCCAGTTTTCTTTTCCTAACCATTTGTATTCACGGAAACCACGTAAACAATCAACAGAAACTTGAAACTGCTTTTAAAATAAAATTTTAAAATAATCAGGGTGGAAGTTTTTTTTTTTTTAAAGATTTTATTTATTTATTTGACACAGAGAGAGAGATCAGATCACAAGTAGGCAGAGAGGCAGGCAGAGAGAGAGGAGGAAGCAGGCTCCCTGCTGAGCAGAGAGCCCGACCCGGGCCTTGATCCCAGGACCCTGAGATCATGACCTGAGCCGAAGGCAGAGGCTTTAACCCACTGAGCCACCCAGGCGCCCAGGATGGAAGTATTCATATCAGTTTGCAAAAAGGCTTGCAATTTAATGCTAGAGTGTGTATAGAGAGAACAAGAGAAGACCAATTTCTATCTTAGATAGTTTTTTTTTTAATTAACAAATGAACCAAAGGTGTGGCGCTGTATATTAATTCTCAGTAACTGACTGACTTTCATTTACCCCACTCCTCTCTTTTGAATAGTAGTTAACTACCATTTTCGGAGGGCAGAAAAATAAGTAGAAGAGAAATGGCAAAGCAGACTCACTCTGAAGGTGAAACTGGAGACAAAATTTATAGAAATGTAGTAGTTTTGTCATGTCAACTTTCTGAGCATTTCTAGAATCTCCTCCGGCAGCTGTCTCCCATCTAGTACCTGTCTTCATGCTGCTCTGCATTTACACAGTGATTGCCACTGAAGGACTGAAGACGTGGGGTATTCACTGTCTCCTTGATGCAGTCATCAATATGCCTTCCCTGGACTAAACACCGTGGTACCCTGCTTCCCTTTGGCTAGGTGCCAAATATTTCTTTTTTTTTTTTAACTCCATTTTTTAATTGTCAAATTGTAAGTGCTTTTGCAGTAAGAAACTTCAAATTCCTTTTAAAAACATTGTGGGCATTCTTTAAACATATTCAGTAAATAAATATCTTTTGTAGCTTTTTTTACATGAGGTGTTTTTTTCTGGAAAATGATCAGTAAGGCTAGTGACTTACGAATTCTCGGTTAAGGCTTTGTTTGGTTGCTTCATTAATCTTTGCTTAAACTGAAAGGAGTAATAGGAATGTGAGCATTTTATCTACCTGATGTGTTAGTGCCAGGTTATGGGGAAGATTCAAACTCGTGTGGGCCCCCTGGAAGCCCATAATTTGTTTATTGGTTTTTCTACCTCAGACCAGAGCTGCTCCTAGGGGAATTTAAAGTGAAGGTACCAGTACAGCTCTCATCTTAATTTCTACTAAAACACTTTGACAAAACAAAGAATTTCTATTTTTTTAAAGATTTTATTTATTTATTTGAGAGAGAGATCGCGCGCATGAGGAGGGGGAGAGGGAGAGGGAAAGGAGAAGCAGACTTCCCACTGAGCAGTGAGCCTGATGCAGGGCTCGATCCCAGGACCCTGAGATTATGACCTAAGCTGAAGGCAGATGCTTAGTCAACTAACCCACCCAGACACCCCAGAAAAAGAATTGCTAAAACTTTTGTCAGCTAGCTAATGTAAATCAAATCTAATGTGATTTCTATACAAAAATATCAAGTGTTTACCTACTGTAACAAACTGTAGAGAAGCCATGTATTATCACCCATCACTGTGGAGACACATTATTTGACCTGAATAAAGAATACCATATATAGATTCAAAGTATTAATCTCCTTTTGAGGGGAAAATTCATATAGTGTGCAGTGTTGCTTTATCACTAAACAGTAGTCGATTTTGGGCATCTGCTTGAATGAGCAACCGGAAAAGTGACTAATACCATTTGGTGCTAATTTGTTGAGGATTTCAGCTGACATATCTTTGAAGAAACTTTTTCATTTCCTTAACAACTATTTATGTCTTTATGTCAGTTTGCTGAAAGTGTCCTCTCTTCCTCTACAGAACTGTTTTAAAGAGAGAGTTTCAATCTGAATTAAAAAAAAAAACAAAACTTCAACTTATCCCATTATACTTAAAATTCTAAATCTATACTTGGAGACTACCTAGCCCAACCTTGAACCTCACAACGTATAATCTCTTGTCAATAAACTACTCTGTAAGAGAAAGTTGGATAACCTAGAAGATGCAGGAATTACCAAAAGCTAGTAGAATGAAAAAGGTGTCCTAATTTAGTGAGAAGTGCCTGCTTTTATGATAGAAGATTATTTGCTATCAGAAGATGATGACACGTTATCTCCTCATGTGTTATTAATGCTTATTGTGACACATGGGCACAGACTAATTCAAAGACTGAAAGGGCTGGCTGTGATTTGCTTAAGTACAAGAGTGCCTACAGTATTGGTGGATATGAACACCCAGGAAATGTCTGATGGCCAAATGCCAGAACCTGGGACCTAGAAAAACATACTCAGTATCTCCCAAGTCCTCAGGATCCTGTGCTGGGATATACACGGACTCAGGTTTTCATCCATTTGCTTACTTAAGCTGAGATCAGTGGTGGTATAATTTGCTATTCTAGATACCAATTTGGTATGTAAAGTGGTTTTTTCCTTCTTTTTTTATCATTTTATTTTTTCATCATGATAAGTATACTCTTTAATCCCTACCCCCTATTTCTCTCACCCCCTGACCTACCTCCCTACTGGTAACAATCAGTTTGTTCTCTATAGTTAAGAGTCTGTTTTTTGGTTTGTCTCTTTTTTCTTCATTCATTTTGTTTCTTAAATTCCACAGATGAGTGAAATCATATGGTATTTGTCTTTCTCTGACCGACTTCTTTCGCTTAGCATCATACTCTCTAGCTCCATTCATGTCATTGCAAAAGACAGGATTTCATTCTTTTGTATGGTTGAGTGGTATTCCATTATTCACACACACACACCACCACCACTTCTTCCTTTTAATTTCATTTTTTAAATTTAAGCTCAATTAATTAACATATAATGTATCATTGGTTTCAGAGGTAGAGGTCAGTGATTCATCAGTCTTATATAATACCCAGTGCTCACTACATCACGTTCCCTCTTTAATGTCCATCACCCAGTACACCTAGGTAGATATACACACTGAGAATAGTAAAAAAAAATTTTTATCATCAGAGGGAGTATTTAGCAATTTTCTTATTAGTTTTAACCATATTTTGATGTAACACTTTGCAAGATGTAGAAATGTGACAGTATTGATTCTTCCCTCAAACAACAACAGTACATTCTATAAATACATTTTTCTCTCCATGACATCTTCTGTATCCCCAAAATTCAACGTTTCCTGGGTTACATTTAACGTATGGCAATGCTTTTGCAATATTTGCAATTTGAGAGAACATTGCAAAAATGTTCCAAGTAAACATGTAGATGACTTGAGTCATAACTTATGAAAAAGGATTAAGTACTAGCTTTGGAGAATACTTCAGTATAGGCACATATTTATAGGGTCAGGGTGTAGGATATGATAACATTGATGGTCTGATACTTTTATTTCAAATCCTTTTTCACAGTAATATTTTGGCTTAAGCTTGTGTTACCATGAATTTATTTATTGTCTTGTTCCATTATAAAACTTGCAGTTCTCTAAGACTGATACTACATAGGATATTGACAGCACCAGTAATAATCACTTTCCTGATCATCTGGAATATGTCACTATCCATGTTAGTGTGTGAACTTTGAAACCATTTATGGACAAATTGTGGAGAAGTCTCTAATAAAATACAATTTTCAATTTGTTTAGTGTATGCTGCTAGTACATTCAGTTTTTTTTTAAAGATTTTATTCATTTATTTGACAGAGATTACAAGTAGGCAGAGAGAAAGGCAGAGGCAGAGGAGGAAGCAGGCTCCCCGCTGAGCAGGGAGCCCAATGCGGGCCTTGATCCCAGGACCTTGAGACATGACCTGAACTGAAGGCAGAGGCTTTAACCTACTGAGCCACCCAGGTGCCCCAGTTTTACACTTATACATAATTTTAGTTATTATTTTACTTTAAAATACACTTTAAACTCTTTTAAATCCTAAAATTCAAAACATTCTGGCATAATTTCATGGATTACTGTGTTTTATCATATTGTGCCTTTTTCTGTGCATTTTATATCTCTTCCAGTTCTAGTTAGAAATACATGAAGCAAGGCATTGTTTTTAAAAATAGTAAAGATAATTCAGTTAGCCAATAATCTTGAACACTAAGGATGGTTAATAGCTGTATCAGTCAAGGTTCTCTAGAGAAACAGATGCATAGAATCATAGAATGTGTGTGTGCGCACACGTGCAGGCATTTAAATGAATTGGCTCAGGTACCTGTGGGGGCTGGCAAGTCTGAAATCTGTGGAGCAGCCAGCCTCTTGGAGACTCAGGCAGGAGTTGATGTTGCAGACTTGAGGCAGAATTTCTTGTCTGTGAAATCTCAGTTTTTGCTCTTAAAGACTTCAGTTAATTGGGTTGGGTCAATAATGTTATTGAGGATCATCTTCTTTTCTTAAGGTCACCTGTAGATGTTAACCACAGCTATGAAAATAACTTCATAGTGACACCTAGGTTGGTGTTTGATTAAATCACTGGTCACTATAACCTAGCCAAGTTAACATAAAAAAGTAAACATCATAGTAGCTAGTGGAATTGATTTCTCCTTATTGCCATTTTTTTTTCTGTATTACTTTTCTCAAACCTTTGAAAGAAAGGACAAAATGTTATAGTCCTGGGGTGGTGCTATTTTTGAAAAGCTGCTACACTTAAAGTTCTGTTAAAATGAAATAAATCCCAATAAAGAATGAGTTGTTATTTGTCTTTTGTTGCACAGACTGATTTGGGGGGGGGCGGAAAGAGAGAGGAGTAAATGCTCTAAAAGATGGAATGGCTAATGCAAAAGACACCACTATGGAGAGAAAAAAAGACTATGTTTTTAACAAGGCCAAAAAATAGAAGCTTTAAAAGACCAATTATTCAAATGAAGGAAATGAACTGGTTGAATTAGGAATTACAATACACATATCCTGTTCTTTTTCTTCTCTATATTTTTTCTTATTGAGGCAATAGAGATGGGGGAATATTTAGTTAGACCAAACAAACACTTGAGAAACATATACATTTGTTTCACTCTAAATAAGAGCTTCTCATTCCTACACTGCACAGATGGAATTCCTTACACCTGCTCTGTGTTATCACAGTGGCTCAGTTCAACTAGACTGAATGTGTGCGTGCCTCCTCAGGATTCACGAATGCAAAGTCTCTGAGATGCAAATATCATGAGCTTTTATCAGCATCCCCAGATGGTAGATGGATTTATTGTTACAAGACTTGTAAGAGAATATCTCTGATACTATCTGCAATTAAGACTGCAAGGAACAGACAGTAAACTACCAACTCTTCCTCCACCCCCACTGCAACTCCACCCACCCAACTCTTCTTCCTTCTTCCTCTTTCTTCTATAACTCCTGTGCTGCAACCAAGTGGTCAGATGGAAATGGCATGCTAGTTTTCTTTTTCTTTTCTTTTTTTTTTTTTTTTAAGATTTTATTTCTTTATTNTGCTGCAACCAAGTGGTCAGATGGAAATGGCATGCTAGTTTTCTTTTTCTTTTCTTTTTTTTAAGATTTTATTTCTTTATTAGAGAGAGAGAGAGAAAGAGAGAGATCACAAGTGGGCAGAGAGGCAGGCAGAGAGAGAGGGTGAAGCAGGCTCCCTGCTGGGCAGAGAGCCCGACGCGGGCCTCGATCCCAGGACCCTGAGATCATGACCTGAGCCAAAGGCAGAGGCTTTAACCTACTGAGCCACCCAGGCACCCCGACATGCTAGTTTTCATAAAAAGAACTGTAGGACTAGGTTGGAAACCTGCTTCTGAAAAGCCTTCCAAAACTAGGAACCTATCATCTAAGTAATTCGCTGAATTCTTGGAGGTCTCGATAACTTCAAAAGTCCTTTCTGGCTTTAATTTTCCTTAGGAATGCTAGCATGACTGTGCCTGTTACTCATTTTTCATATTCCTGTATGCCAGCCTTCAAAATTAGTCAATTATATTTATATCAGTGGCAAGGGAGGACTGCTGAAATTGCACATAAAATAATATTGACAGTGCATTTGATACTCTTCCATATTAGTCTCCTCATATAAAAAATTAAGGCAGATAAAAGAATTACATAGTTGAAAGGCAAAAAAAGTGATCAATAGATAAATGCTATAAACCAGCAGTAAACATCATCCTTAGGAATGAAAAAGAATGAATTAAAATGCAATAATCAGATACCATAGTCTTTCTATGAATATACTATTCAGTATTTCAAGGGTATGTTGAGAACTTCACACTCCTGAATAGCTAGTAAGAGTAAATTTAAAGGTCCTTTATAGAATGTAATTTGGCAGTATGTATCGCAACTCCTAAAATGTTCCTCTATTTTCAACAATCTATTTTCTTTTCATAACAATTCATTTTTAGCAGTCTAGTCTAAGGAAGTAACCATAGACATTAGCAAATATTTATAAACAAAACTTTTCATGAGCACATATGTGTAATTTTTCAAATATTGAAATTGTCCTAAATATTCAATAATAAGTTAACCTGACCAAATCAATAATATATATGATGAAATATTGCATAGAGAATTGAAATGTCTTTATTGGACTTTTTAAAGACATGGAAAAATACCCATGTTATTAAATAAAGATGATATAAGTATATATTGATAAACATTATTAACCAAATTTCATTTATTTGGCTAATTAAATACATATGTCCTAGTGGTGGGGTTTTTTTTTTTTGTATTTTTGTTTTTTGTTTTTAGTAATTGAGGTATAATTGACATATAGCATTATATTAGTTTCAGGTAATATACAACATAGTGGTCTGATATTTAAATATATCGATAAGTCTGTTTAACATCCCTGCCCATAATAGTTACAATGCTTTTTTTTTTTCTTCATGATGGGAACTTTTAAGATTTACTCTCTTAGCAACTTTCATATATGTAATACAGAATTATTAACTATAGTCACCATGCTTTACATTACTTCCCCATGGTTTATCTTGCAACTGAAGTGTGTATCTTCTGACCCACTTCATCCATTTCACCCACCCTCCACCCTCACCCTGTGACAACAATTAATCTGTTCTCTGTATCTATGAAACTGTTTTTTTCTTTTTTAATTCCACATGTAAGTGAAATCATACAATATTTGTCTTTGTCTAACTTATTCCACTTAGCATAATGCTTTTGAGATCCATCCAATTAAAAAAATCAATTAAAAACTGTAGGCTTTAAATTAGAGCTCAAACATTAAATTCAATAAAATTTTACATAGCTATCACAATCTAGTTAATAAAAGGAAGAAACTCCATACTCTTTTTGATCAATATTTTAAAAAATATTTCTTAAGGTGTGCCTGGGTGGCTCAGTGGGTTAAAGCATCTGCCTTCAGCTCAGGCCATGATCTCAGGGTCCTGGGATTGAGCCCCACATCGGGCTCCCTGCTCGGCGGGGAGCCTGCTTCCTCCTCTCTCTCTGCCTGCCTCTCTGCCTACTTGTGATCTCTCTCTCTCTGTCAAATAAATAAATAAAATCTTTAAAAATATATATTTTTTAAATACTTCCTAAGTCACTGTAGGCAATCTGGATAATGGGTAGATAGTTTTTACTTTAATTCCCATAAATCTTTGGAAGGTGAATGTCACTGCCTTCCACCATACTTTGTATGTATTCCTAGCCTCACAGTTATAAGCTATCCCACCAGGAAGCCCAAATTAAATATTCCCACCATCCATTTTTAAATTCCTTGTCAAAATATGCCTCTTACATGTCTATTTGGGTTTCTGGGTTCATGCTATATAAATCTTACAAGTAATGGTTAAGGTGGGTCATAACTGCTTCCTCAACCATGCCAGACACACAACATATAGATCCCATATCCTAGTTTACCCAGTTCACACTGATACACAGTACAATTTTTAATAGCACCACTTTTCTTCTAGAAGCTATCCATATTTGGATGATAAATTATATGGTCACCCTAATCATAAGAGAAGAAGACTATTTTAATAAAAGGATAACTGGTGATAGTCATTAAAGACTTGTGAGTGGAGATACCTAGGGAGTAAGAAGGTCAAGTTCAGTAATATCGTGTGAGGTGCAATGAATTAGCCTTCATGTAGTTGTGTTATTGACTCAGTGTCAAAAGTGAAATTTCTGTGTTTTTCCATCATTGATTCATTCTATTTTTGCTACTTGACTAAAATAACTTTTTGAACCTTGATTTCCTCATCTGTAAACGAAGACTCATATCTATCCTACTAATTGCCAAAAATGGATTGTACAATTTAATAAAACTGTAGATTGTAAGTTCCCTGGGAAAGAAAATACGCACATTAATTTACAAAGATCTGCCTCTTTTTTGTTACATCTGTTTTGGTTACTTCTGTTTTTTAATTGATGTGTCTCTTTAATTCATACTTTCACAAGGTATCATAATGTATTCTACATCTTCATAAGAAGCCTGATTTCCATCTAGCCAACAGGGTTAAGTTTGATTTTTTTATACTTCTCATGAAATTATTCATTTCCTTTTCAAGTACAATCATTTAGATTTTAATGCTCAGTGTTCATTGAGGAAGATACAGATGCTCTTTCTCCAAGTTCTGCTTTCACTAAGTGGGATAACACAGCATTGCAAATGACCATTTAACATCAACAGATGCACTTCCTCCAGGATCTAGCTCCCCCAAAAGTGGTGGGTGAGGCCAGGGAGTAGGTGGACACAGACATGATTCTTACTCATCTCAAATATATAATTTTAAAAATGTAGTAAAAATCATTATTCTGGAGAGAAGTACATATGAAGAGATGTTGAGAAGATTATATGATAGTTATATTATTTTCCTTTTTTTAAAAACTTATTCAACAAGTTCCAGCTCCCCTCCACATCTGAGATTATCTATTTGGATAAAGTGAGATTTGAGTTTTTTGTTTCAAGCCAATATTTGAGAATGGTAGTATAATTAGGATATTGCCCTGGTGGCCTTGAAGACAAGCAAGAAAGCAGGCCAGTTGCTTACTGTGCTTCTTCCAACCCCCCTGCAGCTTTTCTAATTATGTCTTCTATTTCTGTCAGCCTACAATGTCTTTCCTTCTGTTCAAGTACTACTCATCCTTCACGGCTGAATTCCAGCCTCAGGCTCTCCATAAGTAATTTTCACAATGACTTCAACTTGAAAAATATTTTCTATTTGCAATCTTCTTTAAATAAGTCTTAGAGTTTAGAGTAAAATTCTTTCTGGAAATGTTCGTTTACATTTTCTCTTCTCTTTCTCCATCTTTTCTTTCCATCTCTTCAAGGGCTTCTGTAGCTTTTGAGGCAAGTCATTTTCTGGATTATGTTTCCAAAAGTCTAGATGGTGAACCTTCAAACTCTGCAGGCTGAGAGGACAGGGTGATGGTGTTGGTACTGGGAGAAAAGAGGATTTGGAAACAACTCCCTGGCAGGACCCAAGGACACCAGTGCTGGAGGAGTTTCAATCCTTACCCAGAGCTCTGAATCAAAGATGTCTGTGTTTCAAACATGGCAGAAACATAACGAAGCCTTGAAGTGACCATACCAGCAACCCAGGTGTGGTATAGATCCCCCCCCATTTGTTTCTATTATATAGAGAGTTTTCCTTCCTTCCTTTCTTCCTCCCTCCCTCCCTCCCTTCTTTCCTTCCTTCCTTCCTCTTTCCCTCCCTCCCTCCCTCCGTCCTTCCCTCCCTCCTTTCCTTTCCTTTCCTTTCCTTTCCTTTCCTT
>LNAC01000010.1:3200937-3255076 GCA_002007465.1 Ailurus styani | reverse complement strand
TTCCTTTCCTTTCCCTTCCTTTCCTTTCCTTTCCTTCCTTCCTTCCTTCCTTCCTTCCTTCCTTCCTTCCTTCCTTCCTTCCTTCCTTCCTCCCTCCCTCCCTCCCTCCCATCTGTAGTTCAGCAGCACCCATAAAGAAACCTTAATTTTTTGCAGAATTTCTATTTGTAACAGAAAGTTTTTGAGGTTATATGACTGCCATTTTTCCAGAATTCAAAGTATTAAAATGAGTATGTTTATGGTGATTTTGATATAAAGACCTTTTTAAATATGTATCTATAGCTGAATCTGCATGTCTTCTCCTAAAGGAATCCTTTTATTTTTCTTTAAAATTCAGTTTACATCATGAATTAGATAATCACCTATAAATTCTACTTGTAAGACTGTATTTTTTTAAGACTGTATTTTTTTTAATAACAGTTGCCTTAATCCATGTGTACTTATTTGATATATGCTCAGAAGCAAAGCCCTCATTTTGATGTTTTTCAAAAGTAAGCCACGAGTCACGGGACCACTTATTAAATTACACTTTATTTTCCTATAGATTCTTAAAAACACTTTCACCAAAAATGAAATTCTCACATTGACATTTGTACAAGTGATTTTGAAATTATTAGTAGAATTTGACAAATTGTGAATATGAAATATTAAAAACAATTTTGTTACAAAATAATTCCACTGTAATGTTTTTAGGTACAAGTCTTGTCTTCTCTGTCTTATGTTTCAAAGTGTTACAAGTGACCTTTTACGGAGCTCAGCATTGATTTGAATATGCTGATGAAATCACTTGGCTTGCAAGATGTTTGATAGAAAAATGAAACCTTAAACTACCAACTGAGTTTGAACAGATGATGTTTTTCTGACTAATATACCTATATTCATTAAACAGAAGTATGTGTCCAAAGTTCAGGTATGAATAAAAATGAAATGGCTTTTCTGGGTGCTTACATGTTAAGCTCTGTTAGGTCATTATTTCTCAATACCATTATGATTTGTACTTTGTTCTTCAATATAAAAGAAGCAATTAAAATATTACAAAGCCCCCATGAACTCCGAAGAACTTTTGTTCTCATTACTAATCATTTATAAACTGGAATTCTGAGGTTAGCTTTACAAACTTGCGTAATTGACTAATTCCAGGAACTTGTTCTTCTCCTATGTTCATCCCTATTTCCCTAAATTTTCTCTCTGCGTTATGGGTAACAAGTGCAATCAGAGGAAATACTACGAATAATAATTTAAGAAGACAAAATTCTTTGTAATATTTTACATTGTACTTACCATATCCATCATAATGTACTGAATCATATGATGATATAGTTTGCTTTTCTGTCACATGTGAAACATGACCAGCATTCTCTGTTTTGTATCTTCCATGCACCTACCATTAAATAAGATTCTCAATGGTCTTTAAACACATGATATAGGATTAATCCTCTTCAATCCCTCCCTCTCCCTCCCCCCAACTCCCTCTAACTTATCCTCTTCTCTTTTCATTCCAATCTATTTGACCCCTTGGAAAATATAGAGAGTAAAAGTAAGACAAGAAAGAAACATGTTCATTTCACTGTGCATCAACTAGTCAGGGCATGTATTTATTTTTTAAAGGGAAATGTACTTGGAAAAGTAATTGTCATGTGTTTTTTATATTTTATAAATATCAATATTTAATTATTCATCATTTATGACCTCTGGAAATCACTGATTTGATTTTTCATTGGAAATATAATTATATTCAATTTAATATATAATGTATTTTTAAGTGATCTTATTTTATAGTGCAAAGTAATTAGGCGATTCTGGTCGGATTCAATTTTATATTCCATTAGATGACTTGATTAAAACTCACATCTTAATTTTCATTTATCCATGGTATCTTAAGAATACCAATGCCATTGGTTTTATGACACTTACTGGTTTTATTTATTTTATGTGTCTGATTTTGTCATAAACATTTGCCATTCAGTTCATTGTTTTACTCAGATTATCATCCTTCATGATTCAGAAGTTAGCTTATCCAGTTTTAAAAACTTTTTCCCCGAAACACTTTGTTTACACACTCTACATGTTCTCTGAGAACCGTGGGAAGAACAGCTTTATCCTCAGAGATAGTTCCTTTCTTCAGCATACAACAGAGTGGTTTTCATTTGCAAAATCAATCTTAGTGCAAGGCAGGTGTCTCAGTGAAAGAAATTCTAATTTTATTTACCCTTTATTGAAACCTTCATTTTTTTCTTAAACTTCTAGGTTCAGTCAAGAGTAATGTAATTATGCTTGTTTTTATTCAGAGACCTAAGACCTGGACAGTCAATTAATCACAAATATATATATATATATATATATATATATACACACACACACATATATATACACACACAATGTACTTATGTGGTTAATTGTTATGATTCAGGGTATGAGGAAGCATTCTTCTCAAATTGTCTTAATCTGTTCTTTCCATTTTTTTCCTGCAGAAACATATTCTACTTATTACAGAACGAAACTTGAATTTTCCTCCACAGACTCGTTCAGTTACTACATTAAAAGAATTCTAGAACTTGGAGAGATTACTAATTTCAAGGTAAAGTGCAGATATTTGGAGATTTCTGTGAGAATCACACTATAAGAAATATAAAAGAAGTATTTTCAACTAAAGATATAAAAATAACAAATTTATACTTGATGAACCACATATCTAACAATGTCAGGAAAATATAGGACAGAGATCAGTCTAAAATCACTCAGAGATCATTAGAATTACACTCATTTAAATAACATGTTGGAATCACAGACTTCAAAGCACTTAGGACAAATGGGTCACAGAGTAGATGCTCAGTGAACAGTAACCGAATCTGAAATCATATTAGAAAGAAATGTCTTATTATCAAAAATAGAGTGTTCTAATAATTGAGTACTAAACAGTACTGTGTGACTATGTGCCAAGAACAGTCCTCAGCATTATTATTTTTTTAAAGACTTTATTTATTTATGTATTTGTCAGAGAGGGAGAGAGAGAGCAAACGTAAGCAGAGGTTGTAGCAGGCAGACCAGGCAGAGGGAGAAGCAGGCTCCCCACAGAGGAAGGAGTCTGAGGCTCAATGGGACTTGACCCCAGGACCTGGGATCATGACCTGAGCCGAGGGCAGACGCTATACTGAATGAGCCACCCAGGAGTCCCCTCAGTATTATTTTTAAATAATGTCTCCTCATTACTGGAATTTTTCAATGTATTTAGTTATGCTGCCACTTAATTCTCCCACATCCATCAAGCCATTCATTTTTTCCCCATTTGAATTATAGAGAAACATTTAGGCATATCTGATTCAGAGTCGTGTAGATTTATGAAAGTTTAAGTCATTAGATCCTCTCCTCCTCAAAGGATCACACAGAAATTTACAAAGACTTCATCTGCTGGTGACAGTCCTGCAATATAAGTAGGAAATGTAAAAGCTGCACAAATTATACTTTTAAACAAGGTAGTAAAAGCAAACAAAAGATAAGTGGAAGAGGATATAGGTAGAGATAACATTTTAGGATAGGTAGTGTTAACGCAGAACCTAGTATGACTGTCTTCTGAAACCCTTCTCTTTCTTCGTTGTGATCTGTCATACGTCTTACTTTTCTTCACTTTAACCAGAACATTGTGATTTACGCAGAAATGACTAGATTTTTTAGTTGACATATTCTGCTTCCGCCTCAAAAACAAAAAAACACTGAGGCAATCCCAAATAATCAAACATAGCCTTTGATCTCTGTCAGAGGAAATGAAACACCTTTCTTTCTCCCACTTCACACCCTTGTTTACCTTGTCTCCCTTCTACAACCCCTACATTAGATTATCTTGTATCGTGAACTAAGCCATAGCCAGATGATTATAATTAAATAACCTCATTGCAGTAACTAAGGAAAGCATTCTACTTCTTTCATCTTCAGAGATGCCTAAATGAAAAAGGAGGCACACTCCCTCAGCACAATATCAATTAATTTTCCATGTTCTGTATTTATTTCTTGTTACACCATACGATACGCTGTGTCACTCAGACTATTAAGGAGCTAATCATTTTCTTTCCATCATGAGTTTAAGGAATAAAAATACCACTTCTAATTCAGTTTCCACTAGAAAACAACTCTTGTGAAAGATTTATACACTTCAAAATGTACCTCTATGCCTCGTGTGTTAATGCCGTCTAATGAAACTCAGAGCAAAGAGGTTTCCCCACTAAATTAATTCAGGTGCGCAGTCCATTGTTTAGATGAGACTTACTCTCTTTAAGTGAGGGAGACAAATGATAAATCTACCCATGAGCTGTACTACAGCGGGGATATGGCCCTTATGGGTGAGCGTCACTCCTAAGTCAGTGTCTCACCTTGACATTTATTTTCCGTAAGTAATGAGTTTACCCTTTAGATAGCATTAAGAGAGCATTCATCTTCAGGAAGGTTGCAAGCCATTGACATTATCTCTTCCTTGGGCAATAAAGAAACTTGATTTCTGGATACGAAGGAATTTAAGTAAGAATGAACTGAATAATGCACACATTCATCGTGCTTTTCACAATCAATAAAGAGCCAAACATGGCGTGTGTGACTGATGTGCACTTTAAATAATGTCTGCTTCCAATGTGACAGAGTTTCTTTTCGAGCCATATGGCTGTATAATCTTTTCCTTAAAAAACTGCTTTGAGTAAAATTTATCATCTTTTCAAAAGTTATGAGTTGTGGGAATTCTATATTTTATTGCCACTAAGACTATCTGAATAAATTAATTTAGATTCATTTTCATATCCTGATGGGAATCCCCCATCTTAATTCCTTTTTACCTTTTTTCTCTCCTCTTGGCATGTATATCTCTATATAGGTACCTATAGATACCTGTATCTGTATCCAGTTATAGTTAACTATACAATATAGTTATACTGTATACAGTGTATAGATATATTTATATAACCACATATATATGTTTACATATATATATGTAAAATATTCACAAATTTGGGGCACCTGAATGGCTCAGCTCATGTTCTTGGGGTCCTGGGATGGAGCCCTGAGTAGGGCTCCCTGATCAGTGGGGAGTCTGCTTCTCCTTCTACCCCTATCTTGTGATTTTTCTCTCTCTCTCAAATAAAATCTTAAAATATCCACAAATTCAAATCAGTTTGAAGTGCTTCAAATTACAACTTGGTGAAGAAAGAATTACTAACGTCAATTAAACACATTATTAGATAAGGTTAAGTTATTCAGCAGTGTTAGTTCTTTGCCCCGTAAGAGGTAATGGCTGTATTATTCTTGTAATATACCTGCCTACTCGTATAGATTTATACAGCAATCTGGACGCTGAAAAGATAGGACACTACATTTTTTAAAGAGTTATCCTTTTTCCTATGTTTTCTCTCCAAAGTCATGTGACAAACAAGTCTGAATATAGAGGTACACGGAGATAGGGAACAGATTTAGATGCATCTCAATATCAACAGACATTTTCCTTACCCAATAAAAGGCAGTATTATGTGGCTTGCTCAGGCTTCAAATGGCTTGAATTCTTATACTAGCTCCACTATTTACTATATGACTTTTAGTAAAGTTTTAGTAAAGCTAGTAAAGCTTTACCCTCTCTCTGACTCAGTTTCTCAGTCTGTACAATGGTGCCTACCTCATTGGATTCATGTGAGAATTAAGTGAATACCTATAAAGTAAGTAGACTTAATAAGCATAAACATTATTATAAAAACTCACTTATTAATGATTACTAATATTTATTGAGAGTTTATTACATGGCATAGCTCTAAGTGAAATGAGTATTAGGATTGTCTCCATTTTATGGATAAACTGAGACACTGAAAGGTGAAGCTAACTATCAATCATTACATAGCTGCTAAGACGTAAAGCTTGAGTTCAAAACCAGGCAGTCTGGCTCCAGAATCTACCTATATGTTGAGTGATTATTGTATAGTTTTCAGCTCAAACAAAAACATAGAAAAATTAGCTATTATTTCTTAATAGCATGTTTTCTAGATTTGTACATTTTTCTCAAAATATGATCATTCTATCAAAACTCAAACAGTATATTTAAAAAAAAAATCTTTGGCTTAACTGAAGAGGAGGTACAATGAATGAACAAAACTAACAAATATATCTGGCCAAGACTTCGGCTATATTTTCCCTTATTACTTTAGCCTGATTAGACTTTTTATTTATATGATAGTTTTCAAATTACGCTACAGTATTCATTAGTATCTAACCAACTATAAAGAAACTCTAGAAACATAATGAATATGGAAAATTAAAATGTCAAAAGGAATTTTTAAGGCTCCAAAATAACAAAATACAAAACAAATTTCTGGACAAGAGGTGCCTGGGTGGCTCAGTCAATTAAGTGTCTACCTTCAACTCAGGTCATGATCCCAGGGTCCTGGAATGGAGCCCTGTGTCTGTCTCCTTGCTCAGCAGGGAGTCTGCTTCTTTCTCTGCCCCCACCCCCCACTCATGCTCACTTTCTCTCAAATAAATAAATTTTTTAAAATCTTAAAAATAAAAAAATTTAAAAAAACAAAAATTCCTGGGCAAGAGAAAAGGTAAAAAATTAAAATTATTAAGAAATGTATAAAAGAAAAGATCAATGTACTTAACCCATACCTAAACTATTATGTTTGTCAGTGTCCAATATAAATTTAAAAGACAAACATGAAATTAGGAAAATTTTAATGATAAAATGAATACACTAAAAATTAACATTCTTAATATATTTTAAAATATACAAATTGATAGTAAAACAAAAAGATATTAAATAATGGGGTGAAATACACTGCTAATTAAGAAAACAATAAGTACAAATAGCTAATATAGACAGGAAAAAGAGCATATTAGCAATAAAAATGCAAATTACATTAGGAAGATGCCATTGTCTTAACAGACTAATATTTAGTATTTAAGCCTAAGTATTTGGTCTTTATTACTGACATGGAGAATGCAAGAAAATTGTCAATTTTGCTCTATTGATGATTTTGTAAAATTGTACAACAGCATCAGTCACATTTCAAGAACATCTTCACAGATAACATTCTATCCCTCATTGTCTACCAATGACTGATTGTGTCCAATGCAAATCAATCCATTCGTAAGTATAGGCACCAGGAACAATGTTGTACTTCTAGAACACATCCTTAGCCATGGCCAATCAGGATGTTTCTCTCATAAATGTACACTGAAAAGCTTTTGCCTGGCTAAAACTTAAGGCATGATCTGGAGATAGATGGAGAATCAGGCAGGCAGGGAGTGATGAAAAGGAGATAGACAAGTCAGAGAGATTTGGGAGATGGCTTCCCATTTTCTCTTCAGTCTCTCCCAGTGGCCTGACTTTCTTTTTTGTGAGTTCCAAGAAACTCCATTTCTCTTAATAATAAACAATTATTTTTTTGCTCAACTTGTTCCTGATATTTGAAACCAAATAATAATAGAATAAATTGCTTGAAAAATTAAGCCAAAGACTGGAAGAATATATTTGTAAAAGACATATATGATAATGGATTTTTACCCAAAATATACAAAGAGCACTTAAAATTCAACAAAAAGAAAACTAACAACCTGATTTAAAAATAGGCAAATGCGGGGCACCTGGGTGGCTCAGTGGGCTAAGTCTCTGCCTTTGGCTCAGGTCATGATCTCAGGGTCCTGGGATCGAGACCTACATCGGACTCTCTGCTCAGCAGGGAGCCTGCTTCCCCCTTTACCTCTGCCTGCCTCTCTGCCTACTTGTGATCTCTCTCTCTCTCTGTCAAATAAATAAATAAATAATCTTAAAAAAATAAATTAAAAAATTTTAAAAAATGGGCAAATGATCTGAATAGACACCTCACTAAAGAAAATATACAGATGGCAAATAAGCATATGAAAAAGTGCTAAATATCATATGCTATCATGGGATTACAAACACAATGAGATACCACTGGACACCCACCAGAATGGCCAAGACCCAAAATAGTGACTGTACTAAATGTTGACAAGAATGTGGAGCAACAGATACTCTCATTCATTGCTAATGGGAATACAAAATGGTACTGCCACTTTGGAAAAACTGGTAGTTTCTTACGAAACTAAATATACACCTACCATGCAATCCAACAGTGACTTTCCTTGGTATCTACCTAAAGGAATTGAAAACATGTCTACACAAAAATCTGCACACAAATGTTTTTAACATCTTTATTCATAAATGACAAGACTTGGAAGCAACAAGATATCCTTCAGTAAATGAATGGGTAAATCCATGAATTGTGCATCCAAGACAATGGAATATTATTCAGCACTAAAAAGAAATGAGCTATCAAGGCATGAAAGACCCAGAGGAATCTTAAGTGCATATTGCAGAAGTGAAAGATGCCAACCTGAAAATGCTATATACTATGAATTTCAAACTCTATGACATCCCGGAAAAGGCAAAACTATATAGACAATAAAAGGGTAAGTTGTATCAGAGACTCAGGTCATGATCTTGGGGTCCTGGGATGGAGTGATCAACAAGGAGTCTGCTTGAGGATTTCTCTCCCTCTCCCTCTGCCCCTTTCTCCTGTTTGTGCATGCTCTCTCTCAAATAAATAAATCTTTAAAAACAATGGTGAGTGGTATCAGAGGTTAGAAGGGAGGATGAATAGGCAAAGCACAGAAGATTTGTGGGGCAGTGAAACTTTTCTGATACTACAGTGGTGGATTCAAGTCATTATACATTTGTCAAAACCCATAGAATATATTACAAAAGGGAACTGTAATATAAACTGACTTTGCGTGATAATTCTGTGTCAATCCAGATTCATCAGTTGTAACAAATGTAGCAGTCTGGTGGGTGATTTTGATAGTGGGGAGGACTGTGCATGTTGGGGGGTAGGAGGTAGATGGAAACTCAGTACTTTCTGCTCAATTTTGGTGTGAACATAAAACTACTCTTTAAAAAAAGTCTTTTTTGAAAAAGCAGTTTGGGAATGTTTTTTAAGACCTTTAAAAACATTATAAGGCAAACTCAATAATCCCACCTCTAAGAATCTGTCGTCTGGGAGGGTGTTTAGATTATATTTTAAAATACAGATTATATTGTGAAAATGCATTGTGTGAAAAAAATGCATAAAAACATTCATTGTGTTGTTATTTATAAAAGCGAAAACAGAAGGTGATACAAACCCCCAACAATAAATGGTCAAATTATAAAAGATCCATACAACTCAATATTATGCAAAATTATAATTGTTTATGAAACTGACTTCAAAAACTGATAAATTAACCATTGATAGTGCTAAGTGAGAAGACTGTAGTGGAAAAGTCTTATTATCTGGCTTTGCACAATTTTAACTGGAGCATTCTGGTTTGCATTTCACAGCCCAAACAGTTAAAAATTTTAAAGCTGTTATTAAATGATGTCTAAGATTCAACTGTAGAATTTTAGATAGTATGACAAACTGCTGGGAAAGTTTTTTGTTTTGTCCAGGGAGGCTTTGCCCCTCGTTACCTATCACCGGGTTGATATACTTTATCAGCATATTCCAAGGACTCTATCACTTATCTTATTTTTTTTTTAAATGTTCAATGCCCAATGAACTTACTCTATTTAATTTTCTTAGGAAATTCTCTGTATAAATATACTGAAAAACCTGCAAAACCTTTTTTTTTTTAATTCTGCAAGCATGAAATACATACTTTTGGTTACGTGTAAACTCCTCTAGTTTACAGAAAACAGAGCTTCCAAGATCTAGAATTCAGAATGAAAAAATATGTCACTTTCACAATAAATATTTTTCGGGCAATATTTAATGATTTGAGTAACTGTTTTCCTACAAAATATCAACTGGTTAATAACAAAACGCTCAAGTTGCAAGTTTTTTGAGATAGTATTCTTATCAATACAAACATTAGGTTTAGCACAAAAGAGCCAATTCCAAGTTCTCTGGAAACATTCCATAATACAAAATTTCAAAAAGCTAATGAGGTGTGGCCCTTGCTTATAAAATCAGTAATCTCTAGGCCTCTCAGTTTACCTCTGTTATATTATTCCCAGCAAACATTCTAAAAATAGTATTGCATTCACTCATTTATTTGTAGAATCATGATCATTGTACTTGATGCTAATATATTTATCTTTGAATGAACCACTAGTATGTGTGTATGTGTGTGTGTTTATATATATGTGTGTGTATATATATATATACATATATATATATTCCACCACCCCCCCATGCTTACGTGATGCCAGTATTTTCTGTGTGGAAGGTTTGCACCCAGCACTGCCATGGTAGGCTTTGGAGGAGAATGGTTAAGGTCAGGGGCTCTGGAGGAGTTAAGCATAGCGAGGACAGTATGGTAAATAACTCACACAGCTGTGAGATTTGGATGATGTGAACTATAGAAAGTGCCTATGATAGTGTCAGCATCTAGTAAGGGCTTCTTACTAAGCCCTTACTCAGAATGAACTAAATGTGCATTCATAATGAGTAAACTGAAATCAAGAGAAAAAGATACTATCACTCACGGTTGTCTTCTCTACACAGTACTACAATTGTATTCAATATTTTTCTATTTCCTATTTATAATATATAACAAATTAGTTTACATAATTTTTCGCAATTGCGTTGTTGAGTCTGAATCAGCAGTTGGCAATATATTCATTCTCGTATTGAGTCTTCTGTGCATCTTTCAATTTAAATTCAATTATAGTTTGTTTCCATTATAAGCTTAAATATAGTTTCTTAGTTTCTTAAAAATTGTGTAGTATTTCTGTTTTATGTTATTTTGCAGATTGAATGAGAAATTATCAAAAAGAATCTCCTATATAAAAATTTGTTATTGTGTTAGTAACACAGAGGCACCTAGTATTTTTCAATTCATTTTAGGATTATTTCTTGGAGGGACACTTACTTCTGAAGCTCTTGAATCCTTTCTAAAATGTCTGAATCACTAAAGTTCTCAAATCAAGTTTCAGATTTCTCCCTTTCCTTCCATCTATACCCCAGAACCAGGTTCCCTCTTGGGAATGGATTACATTTGGGTGAGAAGAAAGACAGTTCAGATTGATAAAGCAATACCCCTGGGAAAAGACGATTAACATGTATAAAGGGATTTCCCTGCAGTATAAGTACCCAGCACGCGCCCTCCTGGTGCTCCAGGGCCTTCCTGATGTATATATGCAGGGAGTGAGATTTGAAACGGCCCTTTGAAACAGTAATAAAATAAAACTCTGAGTTGGGGAGCAGCAGTTCTCCTCAGTTTTCTACTGTCTGGTGGGAATGAGTTGCCAACCTTTTACTTCAGCTGATACCTTTATACCTCTGAATTCTGAGGCTTCCGCAACCCTGCCTCTGATCATGCATCACAGCGCTGCCGAGTGCCTCCCTGTCTCCAACCATGCGACCAACGTGATGTCCACAGGTACGGACTACTCCCCACCAGTCTGCGCGGGGCCGGGCCCAAATGCTGCGGGATGGATGCTTTGAATCTTGTCAGTTTAGAACCCCTTTGCTTCTTTTATTTTCTCCTTCATTTTAATTCCTTTTGAGTTAAATATGAAGGCTATTTTAAAAAAGCCAAACTACCTACATTTTTAAGAATATTATAAGCGTAGTAATTTCAATTGTTGGTTTTATTATAGAGAAGGTCGATTTTTTGCAAAAGTAAATGGCGAGGCTGGGTGTTTTTAATCCAAAAAACGTTTTTATGTAAACATTTATGGGTAAGGAACAAACCTAAAGGAATAGCTGAAATAATTTAGTGTTTAAAAGGTGTTACTTCTTTATCTTAAAGATTTATTTGGCTTTACAATGTCCCAAAACAGCCATATACCTTGTGGTAAAAACAACTGAATGATTCCCAATACCAACAACAGTGGATTTCAAAGAATAATGTAACTAAATGATTTTAACAAACATTTTTAGCATAATTCAAAACTCAAAAATCAAACCTAAAAGCAATATGTAGCATTTTAGAGCCCACGAACTGAGTTAAAATATCTTAAAACTGGGTTCTGAAGAGACTTCAATCTCCCTAGCCGAGTTTTAATATTTTCTCATGTAACTTTCTAACATAAAAATTAAGCTTGAAAATTTGAATGTATTGTCTCAAATGCAATCAAATAGCTATGTGTTGCTAATGTGTCCTTCTGTGGTAATGAAGCAGCTTTATAAATTGACAAAGTCTTGGATTGAGTAAATTTCTTTCATGTGTAAGTTTGGGATTAATCTGCAGCTGAATTTTTAAGATCTAGAAAGTGGACGTCGATCTGGGTGAAATCATTAATGTAGACGGTTTTTTGTTTTGTTTTCATCTACCAAAGATTCTCATAATTTAAATAAAAAGACAATAATGGAAGTTTCCCCAAACATATTTTTTAGAAAATATAAGAGTATTTTAACCAAAAATATGTACTTCAAATAAATTTAAGCAATTATTATATAATTATATATTTTAAATAATATATTCTAAATGGATAAACAATAGTATTTGAATACATAATAGCATCAATTTTATAATTTTTCATCAAATTATAAATTACTTGTAAGAAACTAGAAATATTGCTTATAATGAGAAGAACACTTGGATATTACATGGGTTCCTTGTTTATTTGTTTAATTTTAGATTGCATAGTAATATATTTACATGTAATCATTATAATATATCATTATAATGCAAAGTGACTTCATTTCTTTCTACATGTTAATTGTAAAATGAAAATTTGTGCAGGTATTTTAAAATATTGAAGATTTTCAATATTAAGAGAAAATGTTTTGCTTTCTGAAGTGAACTCATGTCTTTAATCAGTAGATAACATCTCAATATTTTCAAAGGATTCTAATTCTATATTTTATAATATCATTTATTCAAGGATTTATGATCATATTATATTAATGAAAACCCAACATTATATTCAGGATATGAAGGAAAACTGATAAAATACATAAAGAAACAGCGATTTTATTGTCAATACCCAAACTCTTAGTCATCTTGGTGATTCATGTTTAAAGCTTGATAAAAACTTAGTAATTTAACTTTACTTTCATAATATATATTGATTCCACAAGGCAAGTAACTAAGAATAGTTATGTTTATGTACTGGGTTCAACCTTTATAGATTTCAAGTCATTCAACAATCAATTTTTTTTTTAAGATTTTATTTATTTATTTGACAGAGAGAGATTACAAGTAGGCAGAGAGAGAGGAGGAAGCAGGCTCCCTGCTGAGCAGAGAGCCCGATATGGGCCTCGATCCCAGGACCCTGGGATCATGACCTGAGCCGAAGGCAGAGGCTTTAACCCACTGAGCCACCCAGGCGCCCTCAATTTTTTTTTGACCAGCTTTATTATTGTAAACGTTGATTGTGTGCATGCAGAAAACCTATCCGCTCTTTGTTTCAGCATCAACATAAATGCATCATACATTGTCATAGATTTTTCATAAACCTCTGAATTTACTGGGATTTTTATGATTGTATCCAATTAGAGGCTAGTTGCTTGGCCATTTTCTTTTGGATGGAAGAAATTTGTTAGGAGAAAAAGCAGAAGTAAAGATTGTTCAAGAGTTGATCTCTGTATTTGCTCTTCCAGAGAAAGACCACTCCATATTACCACATTACACAAGAAGTTAAAGAGATTATTTCTCTAGTCAGTTTATTGTAATGTGTATATGAAATGGAACCTACAAGAATTCTGCAACTCCCAACTGGCCAACATCCAAACTGGTCAGTCACCCCTTCACAGAGCACAGCATAGTTAATGAATGCTATCATCCACACTGATGATTTATGATCTGATTACTTCAAAGAAACTTTGATTCCTGCTTTTAACCTACTCATCAGAGAAATTTCCCCCAAGAGAAAACAAATTACTGCCATGTAACTTTAAGAATCACATAAATGTGTGTTTTTGCAATGAAATGAATGTGTCTTGAATCCTCATATATTTTCTTACCAGTCCTGTCTATTTTGTCTTTGATCCAAACTCCTAAATGTTTGTGCACATATTTCTCGGTGACAACGTTGGGGAAAAAGCAGCAACGGGACTTCATTATTCTGTTCCTTCCTGTCCTTATGGAAACCAGCCATCGACCTATGGAGTGATGGCAGGTAAGAAAAATTGTCTGCATATGGAGATTGAGTTTGGGGACATTTAGGTGGATTTCTTGGGTCTGAGGGAATCTTGACCAGAGCATATCATGAAATTTTCATCTCTTAATCTTGGAAATTGCTGGTAAACCACTACTTATTGAAATGTCCCCTGATAATGGGATGCCTTCAGTGACCACAATGGTTAAACTTGATTGCCCCTGCTTTCCATAACACTGAACTTCTGTGCTTAACTCTTTTGTTTGCTTTGTATGACTTTTACTCTCATCCATGACTACCAAAGTGCTGATTGTCACTTGATGTTATCCGTGGGCTCGATCCAGTAATAATAGAGACTAATCTCATGTGGTTATTTCAATTTTTTATTTAATTCAATTAGCCAATGTATAGTACGTCATTAGTTTTTTACATAATGTTCAATGATTCATTAATTGCAAATAACACCCAGTGCTCATCACATCAGGTACCCTCCTTATGCCCATAATCCAGTTACCCCATCCTTCCACCTACCTCCCCTCCAGCAACCGTCAGTCTGTTTCCCGGAGTCAAGAGTCTCATATGGTTTGCCTCCCTCTCTGATCTCTTCCCCTTTGGTTTTCCCTCCCTTCCCCTAAATTATTTAAATTTAAACATAAATAAGCTAAAATAAAGTCAAATTTAAAATTGAGTTCCTCAGTTGCTCTAGCCACATTTGCGGTGCTCACTAACCTCATGTGGCTACCAAAGCAGACACACAGATTTATAAAACATCTCCCTCACTGCAATATTTCTTCTGGACCTCTGGTCCAAAAAAAAATAAGACATTGAAAGCTAAGAGTCCATTGTAGTGGCTTCAGTGATACTCATTTGAAGTTTTGGCAGCTCAAAGTTGTTGTTAGTCTTAAATGAGATTGAAGAGTTGAAGGTACTTGTTTCCCCTCTAGATAAATAAAGCATTGCTAGATCAAGGTTAATTATTTATTGATGCTTGTATGAAAGCGGTGATAACATATTCCTTAAGGAAAAGGAAAATCTGACCTAATCCATTCAGAACAAAACTTTATAACTTAATTTTAGGGTATGGCCAGAAAAAATATTTTGATGGTTTCATAAAGTACACAATTTTGTTCACTTTTTTCTTGTTCTTTGTTGTTTTATATTCATTACTACAGCAGGGAGAGAAACCTGATGAGTGACAATAAACTACTGGGGCTCTGTGTGAGAAAATTGTGTGTGTGTGTGTGTGTGTGAGAGAGAGAAAAAATGTGTGGGGGGTGGGGGAGAGGGAGATAAAGGAATCCTATATTAGGGAAACCTTTTCTCACTGCTGTGTCTTGTTATCCATAATAAGTGATAGAAAAAAATAGATCTATGACTATAAATTTGAAATAAAATTGAACAAAAAATTAGCTCACTGACATTTAATTTCTCTATATTTTTCAGTCTGAGGCTAAAGAAAGCACTAAAACTTTAAAATAAAATATTTCAGAACAAATTAGCTTCACTTATATTCTACCAAGCAGCATTCTGAATAAACTGGTATCCTCGTTTATAGTAAAACGAAGAAGACTGATGTTCTTAGTGAATACCTGTAAATTCTAGTATCTCTTTTTCTTAATAATTATGAAATAGGGACAACCATATTTTCCCCTTTGAAAATGGATCATTTATGATTCATATATTTAATAGTTAATCGGTATTCATGGTTAATGAGAACAGCCCTTTTTGATGATAAACTACTTTCATTATAAAAATAGTAAAATGTGCATTTAGCCACTAGAGGTGCAGGCAGAATGCTTTGTGTGGCCCACACTCCATTTTGATTATGAAGACAGGAATGAGGAGCCCATGGCCGTGTGCCGCTGTCTCTTGGAGGGGAGTCCTTGCTGTTCTGCTCATTCACAGTAATTCCCACAAACCCAGGTCCACATTTAGGCTCCTTCTAAACCCCGTGACGGGCAGCAACGGATCGAGGTTAGCACAAAGAGAACATCAGCCACAGACCAAATAACTTTTTTTTTTTTAAGAGAGGGAAGGAAAAAAGAGAAGTGGGGGGGTGTGAGAGAGGGGCAGAGGGAGAGGGGGAGAGAGTCTTAAGCAGGCTTCATACCCAGTGTGGAGACTCATAGACTCATGTGGGGCTCTATCTCCATCCGGAGTCATGACCTGAGCCAAAATAAAGAGTTGGACACTTTGACTGAGCTACCCAGGTGCCCCCCTCCAATACTTAACATGGTTTTTGCTACCACCTCCCTCCCCACCAGATCAAGGCCACTGGCTACTAGCCTAGTGAATTTGCAGCTGGCCTGAGAATTCTAACATGTTTCTAGTTTCCAGGCCCAGGTTCACAATGAGAGTCCACAGGCAGCTCGGGGTGTATGGACAAGTCCCCTCAGCAGGCACTCAGCAAACCCTCTTTCTCACTGCAGTTGAAAAGGAGAGGCCCCTAGAAGAGCGCTTCAAAATGACCCAAAGCCTGGGTGGTTAGTAGCACGAGGAGCAAAAATGGTTATCCTAAGATTTGAATGAATCACCGTAGTCTTAAAAGTAAATATACGTTGTCTCTGAAAGAAAAACTAACCATGGCAAGGATAGAGATGATATTTGAATATTTTTTGAGAGTGATATGTTTTTTTATTTGTTAGAATATCACTGTTTTGATATATGTTTAGTGTGAGTACTTACATCATCAGCAGATTACACCTCAGAGAATCTGAACTCTCCTGTCTTTATCCCCAGAGAAGCTACACAAATTGAGTTATAAAACACAGGAATTCAAATATAAGAGAGCAAAGGTATAAAATACACAAGAGAAACCTGGTTAATGTCATTAGAATTTTCTAAGAAGTCTCAAAGCATTCATCAAGAGGCATCTTATCATCTACAACAGACAGGTTCATTGTCACATATGCCATATGAAAGGAAAGCTAGAGAAAGACCTATATTTCAAACTATATGAAATTGCTTTATTTTAATGTGGTAATCTTATAACCCATAGTCTGATGCTTGCGTTCGGCTTGAGCATTTCATTAAATGATTAACCCAGTGGAAGGCAAGAGCAAAAGCTACTATTTTGTTAAGGTTGGTAGAAAGGACTTTGCAATTATCAGATGAATCCACTGTGCCTTATAGTCCAGGTGTGGGCACACCGAAAAGAATGACTAATTGGGAGCAACGAATTAGCCACACCATGACCTAATTACAAACCTTGTTCAAGTCACTTCACTTCTGACTTTCAGTCTCTCTCTCTCTTTTTTTTTTAGACATACACCCTGTGCTTCACTTTGTTTTTATTTATTTTTAAATATATTTTTATGTTATTTTATTATTAACATATAATGTGTTATTTGTTTGATGGATACAGGTCTGTGATTTTTCAGGCTTACACAATTCACAGCACTCACCACAATGCACACCCTCCCCAGTGTCCATCCCCTACCCCCCACCCTTCTCCCCTCCAGCGACTCAGTTTGTTTCCTGAGATTGAGTCTCTTAATGGTTTGTCTCCCTTTCCGGTTTCGTCTTGTTTCATTTTTTCCTCTCTTCCCCTAAGCTCCTCTGTCGTGTTTCTTAAATTTCACTTATCAGTGAGATCATATGATAATTGCCTTTCTCTGATTGACTTATTTCACTTAACATAATACCCTCTAGTTCCGTCCACGTCGTTGTAAATAGTTTCAGCCTCTTCATATCTGAGTTGGGGTGAGAGCCACCACTCTTGAATTGTGGAAGATTTGTACCAACTCGACCTGGTTTTCCTATGATCTTCTGTTCAGATACGCTTCCAGCTACATGCCTTCTGTGCCCTCATTCCTGAGACTTTAGATACTTCAACAGCCTACCGTGAGTTAAAAATGCTCTTCAAAAGCTCTTCTAGATAAACACACCATAAAATAATAGAAACAACAAAACGCCTTGAAACTCGAATTCTTGGGTTTCAGAAACTTTGTGTTCTTCAGTTCCCGAAGCTGGGGGAAGCTAGGAAACAGGCCCCGGGCTGCTCGCCCCGCCCGCCCTCCTGTGGAGACAGCACATCAGGCACTGGGGATGAGAGCTAAACCCGGCCAAGCTAGGTTATATAATGGCCAAACCAAGGTGAAGTGTGAGAGTTCTTGTTCGAAAAACTAATTTTAAGAGAAAAGCAAAATAGCAGAGGTTTGGGAATTAACCACGAAGATGAATGTCCATTTTTCGTTGTTTTTTTTTAATGGGAAATGGATAATAAGAAAAAAGATAATTATGACTGAAAGTGCCCTTTCCACCGCTCTTATGCACAAGGCAACAGGGATCAGTTTGATGGTTGACAGGAAAAATAATCAACTTTAGAGTGTCCATCTTTTATTCTTCAATTATTTTCTTTCTTCTCCTGCTCCTCCTCCCCCTGCTCCTCTTCTTCCTTTCTCCTTCCTCTTCATCCCTCTTTCACCTCCTCCTCCTTCCTTCCTCCTCCTTTTTCTTCTTCCTTCTTCTTTCTCCTCCTCCTCCTCCATTTTGTTTCTCCCTAACTTGTTCTTGTTGTGTTGACTCTGAGGGAAGAAGTGATTCTGAAGGTTTTTTTTTTACCTCTGAATCAGAAAGACTGTTCAGTAGCAGTAACATGAGGTATTTTCCCTCAGTTTTCTTAGTCTCTCAACTACTCAGTTCAGTCACTAGAGCCGCCACAGGCAATGTGTAAACAGATGCGCACCACTGTGTTCCAAACAAATTACACCAGGCAGAGGATCCCTGTTGTATATGGATAGGATTTACCAATGCACAAAAGAGAAAAGATCATGATTCACATTTATGGTTTACTTCGCATTGGCTCGTGTGATGAAAAATAAATAAATGGAAATATTCAATACACATTCCTTTGCACGTCTCTAGCAAGATGGTGTACTTTACTGTATCCCTCTGCTGTCCCTGTGTGTTCTTCTAAGGCTTCAGGCCCAGAACCTCGGAGATGTTGGCAGTGAGCCTCGGGCAGCCACGAGCTCCAGGAAAGCAGTCTGCCCCGTTCCACAGTGTGTGAGCCAGCCCCTCTGCCTCTGTGTGCCTGCTTTCAAAGATTCACCTCTCCTCCCAGTTCGGCCACACGGAAATACATACACAGCAACCGAGAAAGGCTTTGCTGGATTAATCTATCATGTGGAAATCATACTTTGGGTTGTCAATAATGTGCAAACACCTCCAGGCTCTCTTGCTGGGTGCTTCTCTAGGGCTCATAGACAATTTTGCTTTATCAATGTTGTAGAAGTGGTTTATGAGACCTCTGCGCAAGACCCTCTGCTGCTTTTATCTTCTTCCTTTTTTTTTTCTTTTTTTAATAATCCGTGCTTTAGAAAGATTTTAAAAATATTTTGCTATCGATACCATACCAGTCACTCTCCACTCTGCCCCAAATACAGGATCACATGGTAGACACTGCCGTTTGTTTGGCCATGCCTGTGACTGTCATGAATTTCTGTTCAAGGTTGGTTAGCTCCAGGAAAACCGTGTCTGTGTGGATAACTATGGATATATTCACTGAACGAAAAATATAAACATATCACACATCGTGTTTTCCTTTTTGCTCTGGACACTGAACCCCTGAATATGGTGTCTTCTGTGCTCTTTTCATGGACTTGTGTTCAAATTTATTTTTTAAATGTTGATTTTTTTCCCCAGAGTGTTTATAATGTATAAACTACCTTTATAATTTTCCAGAAATAGAGGTGACTATCTTCTAAGATTTTAATAACTATAATATTTTTGTCTGAAACCATCTATTTAATGTAGCCAAATGTGTTTAAACTGCAGATGTCTTTAAAGGAAAGTCATCTAGTTTACCTGAGGACAGACTGCCGAAAAGCGAACGAGGTGTTTGTTTTGATGTGGTTTATTGCAGTGGTCATTGGACTTCAGTTCTGGTTTCGACTGTATAGTTGATTCATTGTGGCACCCAAGAGAGGCTATTGCCTTTTACTTAAATTTTTTAGATTTTAAGTTGTGAATAAAAAAATATTTTCTTTCTAGCTTACTTCCATAAGGCTAAGAAGATGACAAATGTGAAATGAGCACAGCACAAAGCATCACATGGAAGATTTGTTGTGATGTGTGATTAGGTCAGCAAGAGAAATTGAAAATAATGACCAAGATTGCTAACAAATTCAGAACTTATGGCTTATCATATAAAAGATATATAACATTACTTATGGACAATAAAAATAATTTGACATAGGTTAAATGAGTTATAGAAAGTGCCTTTAAATACATTAAATGTGCAAAAATCAAACAGCAGCCTGCACATATATATACAGTGAGATCTTACTCAGCCTTAAATAAAGAATGAGATGGGAGCGCCTGGGTGGCTCAGTCAGTTAAGCGTCCAACTCTTGACTTCAGCTCAGTTCATCATCTCAGGGTTGGGAGATCGAGCCCCATGTCGGACTCCATCCTGGGTATGCAGCCTGCTTCAGATTCTCTCTGTCTCTGCCTTTGCCCTTCCTCCCCCTCTCTAGGAAAAAAAAAATAGATGGCCATTTGTGATAACATGGATGGACTTAGAGGGTATTATACTAAGTGAAATAAGTCAGAGAAAGGCAAATACCATATGAGTTCATTTATGTGTGGGATCTAAAAAACAAAACATGAACAAACAACATAGAAAGAGACCCATAAATACAAAGAACAAACTGATGGCTGCCAGAGGAAAGTGGGTAGAGAAATGGGCAAAACAGGTGAAGGGGAGTGGGAGATACAGGCTTCCAGTCATGGACTGAATAAGTCACAGGGATGAAAAGTACAGCCCAGAGACCGTAGTCCGTGATATTATAATAGCATCATCTGGTGATGGCTGGCAGCCATACTTACAGCAGGCAGAGCATAACATATAGGGTTGTCTAATCACTATGTTGTACACCTGGCACTAATGTAACATTGTGTGTCAACTATACTTCAATTAAAAAAAATTATCTAGTAAGAGAAAAAAACCCAGCAGCCTCATTTTTGCTCACTGCTTTTACTCTTTCTCAGAATAGTTCATCGTCTTAAGTGATGTGTGGTATTTTCGAGTGATGAAAGAAGCGAAAATTTTTCATATATCTAACATCCAACTCTGAAAGCCTAAGTGAAAACAAAGTCTTAAGATAAATATCAAGTAAATGCTAAAAGAAATGTGATCAGTATTCTTTTTTTTTTTTTTTTTAAAGATTTTATTTATTTATTTTTTTTAAAGATTTTATTTATTTATTTCACAGAGGGAGAGAGATCACAAGGAGGCAGAGAGGCAGGCAGAGAGAGAGAGGGGGAAGCAGGCTCCCCGCTGAGCAGGGAGCCCGATGCGGGCCTCGATCCCAGGACCCTGAGATCATGACCTGAGCCGAAAGCAGAGGCATTAACCCACTGAGCCACCCAGGCGCCCGTGATCAGTATTCTTTATTTTATTTTATTTTTTTTTTAAAGATTTTATTTATTTATTTTACAGAGGGAGAGAGATCACGAGGAGGCAGAGAGGCAGGCAGAGAGAGAGAGGGGGAAGCAGGCTCCCCACTGAGCAGGGAGCCCGATGCGGGCCTCGATCCCAGGACCCTGAGATCATGACCTGAGCCGAAAGCAGAGGCATTAACCCACTGAGCCACCCAGGCGCCCTCAGTATTCTTTTAACATAGGTTAGTCTTTTACTTCAACTAGCAAAAATCCAAAATGGATAGAAAGCTAAAAATAACCCCCCAAATTAATAACCAGTTTCAAAAGTTAAACCATGTAATGAATTAAAAATTGACAAAACTGCTCTTAAAAATATTATCTGGCCTGATCAAAATACTACCCACTAAAGCATAAAATGGACAATTAACTGACTTTTAAAAAGCAAAATGATAATTTTGATTTGTAAAAGCATGGATTTTTTTAGACAGGAATGATTTCTTTCAAATATTTTTCACAACTAAATTTATTTTATGCTATTTTGTTTAACCCCTCACTTGTTTATTTACTTTGCTTAAAGAAAAAAAATAGTCTATTGGAGAGGAGTATACTTTATAATTACATATTGTCATATAAATAATACAAGCCAACAATCTGCTGACTTACACTATTCTTTGGTCATTACATATTGATATATTAATGTAAGATTTATATATTCTGGAAAACTACATTATTACTCATGTTTTTGATTTGTGAATGTATTTATAGGGAAATAATAGGTAACATAAACTTGATATATTTTTCCAGTGTTTTCAAGAATGATTATTCCATATATTCTATAGCAATTTATTTTTAGTTTAAATATTTATTTATAATCATAAGAAAAATGATTAATTACCAAATATTTTATTTATATCAAAATGTCTTGGTTATACAAGTGTCATTTAATATAAATCGAAGTGAAATCTCTACCAATAAAAATGTAATATATTGATGAGGAAAACAGAAGTAAAATGTGTGGAAATTTGGCTTATGCTATCCTCTCACCAGTGCTCCCCAACTGAGAAACTCTTCTAGTAAAGAATGAAATCTGGAGGCAATTTTTAAAAAATTATATCTTTTTTGGTCATTTATCATTTAACACAATCAATTGATCAGCTTCATCGTTTATGGGTGAATGCCCATCATATCTAGAATTGCACCCTTCCTGCACTTATTTTTGCTTCTTTTCCTTTTTTTTAAGATTTTATTTATTTGACAGAGACACAGCGAGAGAGGGAACGCAAGCAGGGGGAGTGGGAGAGGGAGAAGCAGGCTTCCTGGGGCGCAGGGAGCCTGACACAGGGCCCCATCACAGGACCCTGGGATCATGACGTGAGCCTAAGGCAGACACTAAAGGACTGAGCCACCCAGGCACCTCTTATTTTCGCTTTTAAAATAATAATCAAGAAGTGATTCCATCATACTGTATACGTTTCAAGAAATCTTGATGCTGACTTTTTAAAAAAGCTTTAAAAATTACCTTTTGTCTATTCACTCCTTGAATCTATTTAAGCATATTAGTGTATTTTATGTTCTCATAATTTTCTTTTTACCTGCCTTCGTTAAATTTTTTAAAAAGACATGATTATTTCCCCTTGAAATTAAGCATTGGCTGATAAAACGGTGGAACTTCTTAATATTATAAGGTCCGTTTTCAAATCCTAAGGAAACTTCCCAGCATAGCGCTTAACCATATGCCTGGATTATAATAAACATCACAGATTATTTGTGTAATGAATTAAAACAGATCAAAACATACATCCGGGTTTTAGCTGAACCTCTGATTCACAGGAACAGATGTCTTTAAAAGAAAACAAAATAGTGGAAAACATACTTCTGAGAGAATTTGCTCTTTGGCATTATTTTTGTTTTCACTGCTCTGAGGAAGGTGGAAAAGAAATCATCACGTTTATACTAAGCTACTCTGATTTCTATTTTAGACGCCTGAATGTTGGTTAACCTTGTAGAATTGTGACGGCCGCAGGGGAATAATGGGTTCTAAGGTGCAACACTTTTGCTTGTATAGAAATGGCGGGTAATTACAAATGACCCTTTTCTTTCTTTTTCTTTGTTTATTCACAGGTAGCTTAACCCCTTGTCTTTATAAGTTTCCTGACCATACCTTGAGTCATGGCTTTCCTCCCATGCACCAGCCTCTCCTGGCAGAGGACCCCACAGTCACTGATTTCAAGCAGGAACTCAGGCGGAAAAGTAAATTGGTTGAAGAGCCAATAGACATGGATTCTCCGGAAATCCGAGAACTTGAGAAGTTTGCCAATGAATTTAAAGTGAGAAGAATTAAGTTAGGTATGCACTTCTTAAGGGTAATGGGCATACAACTTGGTCTGCAAATCCTTATGATATTACTGTTCAGTCTCTTATTCTCTGCTCAGAAGTCCAAGCTACTTCTCATTCTACATCTGTGCTGTGGATTTAAGTTAGTCCAATTATGACAATCCTAAAAAAAAACCCAAAACCCTTTATTTCCTTGTTAATTCTTAATATCCTAAATACATAGATTTTTAAATTGATATTTTTTCAACTCACTTACCTCAAGATTAACATTGAAGTACTTTTCTCCCTATTTTGTTTGAACTTTTTGAATAGATGAGCCATTCATATGATTTAAAGGCATACATGGTGTAAGTGAAATGTATCCTTTGTTTGTCTTTCCTGTTTATCAATGTTGTTGGTTTCTTTGCATCCTTCCAGAGATATCTTTTGCACATATAAGCAAATACATATATATCTTCAGATTTTTTTATTTACTTATTTTATAGAGCTTTCCTTATTAATTTTTAGAGATTTTTTTTAAATGGGTCTATCAAATTCCATTTCATAAACATATTATTTAACCAGTCCCCTACTGATGATAAATTTAGGTTGTCTCCAATCTTACATTGTTAAAAACAACCCTAAAATGATTCACTCCATAAATGGCATTTCATACCTGTGTAAATATACATGTAGGAAAAATGTTAAAAGCATAATTTCTTAACCAAAGTGCACATATATTTGTAATTCTGATAGATGTTGACAAATTGGTCTATATAGAAGTTGTGCCAAATTTTAAATTTTACCACCACGAGTGTCTCTTGCAAACTCCTTAGAATATAGTCTTTATGAAAGCAGGAGTCTTTTCTTTATCCATTTTTATTTTTCTTTAATGGCATATCCTCAGCACTTAGAACCGTGACTGACAGCACATAGAATAAATTATTGAAGGAAAACTATGGTTTAATCTTTTGGATCTTTGCAAATCAGATAGTCAGAGTGGTCCCCATGCTAGGTTTTTGGGTTTTTGTTGTTGTTGTTGTGTGTGTGTTTTTTTGTTTGTTTTTTCTTTCTTGAGAGGGGAAGAGAAAGCACCAGAGAGAGTGGTAGGAGAGAGACAGAGAGAGGGGGAAGCGGAGAATCTTAAGCAGTCTCCACGCCCAGTGCAGAGCCCCACACAGGAGCTTGATCTCACGACTCTGAGCTCATGACCTGAGCTGATATCAAGAGTCCAATGCTTACCTGACTGAGCCACCCAGGAGCTCTGGTGGTTTCATTTTAAATTTATGAGTGAAGATTGAAAAGTGTTACTTCATGTGTCTTACAGTCATTTGTAATTCTTTCTCTGTGAACCATCTGTTCATAGCCTTTGCACACTTTCTATTCAATAGTGTTTTTAACATAAAATAACTATAATAATTAACCTTGATTTAAATTCATGGAGTAGTGTATCTTTTAAATGGATTGAAAATGATAGTTTCACCTATGCACTTGTGGAATGAACCACAGGTAATTTTGTAACATTTATTGATGGGCATCATACATAACTATTTTATGCATACAGATATATAGCTTTAGGCCCTGAATTAATATGCAGTTACTATACGGAATAAACACAGCAGTAGGCATCTTTGTAACAGCCATTTTCAGTTTGCTATTCATATTGCTGTGAATATTTCAAATTCTATGTTGATGGTTGATAGCAGCTTGTACTCTAAATAAATTTTGGGACAATCTGTGAGGATCTTTGGCCTGAAGTGTTACCAAATGATAAATATGCTCAGAGATACATGTAAAATATTGGGTGATCACAGTCTCGTAAAACATGTTTTCTGGGAAAGTCAGCATAATTCTTAGTTTTATTCGATACCCTTTAATAATATAGTTGAATTTTGTACTCCTACAGTTGAGATAAAAATATTTATATCATTGTAATTTATGCATTATATTTAATATACTATATTGTTGAGCATGCATCAGATATTTAATAATAGAGAGCAGGAACTTATAAGTATCTTATAACGTGTTGATGAGATATGTATCCAGTTTCACTAAATATTGTGAATGGCAGGGGTTCCCGTCTGAATTCTTTTGACTTCTAGAAAAAAACAAATAGAAGTATTTTTAAAAGTACCGGGCAAGTCTACACTGAACTTACTAACCAATTCTAAATTGCCCATGAGTGTACGCTTAAAAGCAATGTCTAATAGTTGACGAAGATAGACACAACGATTTCTGTGATAACCCGCCAAAATGAATGCTTCTGGAAGGGCTGAAGCTAACGGGTCTCTCCTGCCCTTTCACAGGATACACCCAAACCAACGTTGGCGAAGCCCTGGCAGCTGTGCACGGCTCTGAATTCAGTCAAACAACTATTTGCCGATTTGAAAACCTGCAGCTCAGCTTTAAAAATGCATGCAAGCTAAAAGCAATATTATCGAAATGGCTGGAGGAAGCTGAGCAAGTAGGAGGTACTTAAGTTAGAGGCTCTGTGACGTTTTAACCTAAAAACAATGGCTTCCATTGCTAGGATTTGCACTAAAGCAGAGGTTTGCGGTTTAGTTGGGTTTTTTCTCTTTCAGATGAAAAATAAATATGTTTCATATTCCCGAAAAGAGGAAGGCTCATGCAAGTGCAAATTAAGTTTCTTGAGAAGGTAAATATAGCGAGAAAAGAAGCTGCATTAAGGACACTTTCTGAATAATGTAGCAGAGGCGTGAAGTGGTGCAGTAATTTTTTTAACATATTCAGATTTTCTGGCTCTGTGCATACTGTAGTAATTGTACATGAATTTTTATAACCTGGTATTACTGTAACCAGAGCATTTGTGCACACTAGTCTTCCAAGTAAGTACAGAAGCAATTGCTAATTTAATAAAATTATCTACTCATACTAATGTCAAGTCTGGATAAAGAGCAAGGTTTGAAAGCACATAAAGCAAGTGTTCCAAGAAAAGTATGGTCAGGATATCACTAACAGTTGTCTTTGCAAAGTTATTATTTCTGCATTAACATTTGTATCTTGGTCGTGTACTATAAAATAATGTAGAGTGCAAAAATCTAAGACAAAAATGTATAGCGACTTTATTCTGCATTGTTTTACAAAGAAAATTTGAAACTCAAATCTGACATTTTTAAAAAAAGATTTTATTTATTTATTTGACAGAGAGAGATCACAAGGAGGNNAGGGGGGGGGGGGGGGGGGGGGGGAAGCAGGCTCCCTGCTGAGCAGAGAGCCCGATGCGGGCTTCAATCCCAGGACCCTGATATTATGACCTGAGCTGAGGGCAGAGGCTTAACCCATGGAGCCACCCAGGCGCCCCCTGACATTGTTTTTTAACCTACTTTGTTTTTGTAATTATTTCTCTTTTCCCCATTACAGCTTTGTACAATGAAAAAGTGGGAGCAAACGAAAGAAAAAGGAAGCGAAGAACAACTATAAGGTATTCTTTTCAGATATTAAAATGTTCAGAGGAGATGGAATATATACAATATATACATATATAAATATAAATAGAAGAGTGAGGATAAGATAGATGTAACATAACATGAAGGTATGGTGAATAGAGTCAACTGAAAAAACAAGATTGATGAAAAAAGCATAATTTAATAATTTAGTAGTGAGAAAGGGAGAGCTAGTAATTCTTAACATTTGATGGAAAAGTAGGTTATTTGATTCAAGAACACTTGCTCCAGAAGTTTTGGACAAAATAGAAATTAAACAATCACTTCTACAAAGAGTGATCATTTCTGCTGTCCTTTTAGATACGTCTTGCTCTGGCAACTTGGTATCTATGTTATTAAAAAGAGCAAAACTAGTCATCAGTGTTTCAGTCTCTTAAAGGCCAACACGATCCCTTGCATTTCAAACCAGAAAGATTGTTGGTTGATCTTTTGGTAATTTTAGCATTTCCTCTGTAATTTCACGCAAATACAGGTTTTGTTTTGGTCGATGAGTTAGTTCACTAAACATTTCGTCCATTGTAAATAACAGATGATTTCTGAGGGACATTGAGAAATGCCTGCACCAGTGTTCATTTCCTTTTTAGGAAGTCAGTGCCCTCTAGTGGCACAAAGTGGGATAAACATAGAAAGCCCAGAATACCTTCCTTCCTCTTGTGACTTGGCTCAGGACACCCTGCGTAAGAAAAGCATCTAAATACTCTACCGACTGTATATTTAGCTTTGTTGAAGCTTTGGAAGTGTTTTCAGAGTCTCAGTATTAATGTTGATACTTAGGGTATTCAACATTACTTAGTTTTGATCTGCCAGAACATCATTAAAAACACCATAATCTCACCCTTCTCTACACCCCTCCCCTCAGTATTGCGGCTAAAGATGCTCTGGAGAGACACTTTGGAGAACAGAATAAGCCTTCCTCTCAAGAGATCATGCGAATGGCTGAAGAACTGAATCTTGAGAAAGAAGTAGTAAGAGTTTGGTTTTGCAATCGAAGGCAGAGAGAAAAACGGGTGAAAACAAGTCTTAATCAGAGTTTATTTACTATTTCTAAGGAACATCTTGAATGCAGATAAAATTTGTGATAGCCAATTTTTTCTATTTTTCACTCCTTTCTCTTCTCCAACAAAAATTGAAATTAGTTATTTGCTTGGCTTCAAAAATCATTTTATATCAGTAACTTTTGCAGAAGCTTCTCTACTTTTTTAAAAAGAATTTAAATATTGATGAATTATTTTCTTTAAAGGAATTATTCTCAGAAGCCGAACTGTACATGTTTAAGCCAAAGATACCAATAGGAATAAAACAGTGATTCTCTCTCAATCTTTCTCTCTCTCTCCTGCTCTATCTCAGACACATACATACACACACATGCAGTGTGCACATGGGTCTTTTAGTTTAAGATTACTTTTCCAAAGGCTGTTTATTAGCTTTTTAACATTTCTGTCATAATGCCAAATAAAGAATATCACAACAGAAGATAGAATTAGAAAATTGATTAACCAATGTCCTGCTTACCATCAGCTCTAATAGTTTGTTTGAACTAGTTTGTTTGCACTTAAAAGCCAGAGGTGCCTTTGAATTTTATTAGTGCATTTAGAAAAAAATCTTAATCAGAAGTGACACTTTTTATCTTTCTATTCTTCCCAGAGATTTAGCTTTTTTTTATGTTTATTCATAGAAAATATCCTTTATGGATTCTTGAACCCCAAATGGCTATTCTGTAAGCTACAACAGTGCAGGAATGATATCTGGTTTGTTTGCCTTTGTGCCTCCAGCACCTGGGAAAGTATTTGCTCATAGTGGGCATGCAATCTTTGTTAAATGAACAAAGGAGCGGGGTGTTAATGACCACTATGAACTTAAAGGGTGCCTAAATTAATAACATAATTTTAAGTCTCACAACCCAGGAAATCATCTGGGACCCTATCAAAAAAAAATACTATCACTTCGGTTTAATTGGTTAGAGTATGATTTATTATTGATAAAAAAAAGTGATATATTAAGTATTTACATTTGGGAAATTATATCCAAGGAACATATTTATTTAATTTATAAGAATGCACTTCTTTGAAACTTGCAAGTAGAAGCAAACTATAAAGTAGTATCAATCTAAGTGGGCTTTTTTGCACTTAAAATATAAATCTGCTGGCAATGTTTATCTAACTTATATAACAAAAATGGAAACAATTAGACCAACTTTTATTACTGATTTAGAATGCTTACTGAATAAATTATACTGTCCAGTCTCCTGGTTTTTATGATATTAATAAAGACCAAGCATTGTACAGGTGATAATCTCTATAGATCATATGTGTTTATGCATACATAATCACCACTAATTGGATGGAGAAAAACTGTGATGTATTATTAACAAAAAGAGATATTTTTCAGTGGCTTAATCGTCTATGCTTAAGTACACATCTAGCACACAGGAAATGTTGAACAAAATATATATACAAAGACTTACTATTCAAGAGTAAATTCTGAATTATTCAGCCTTGTAGAGATGTAAGTTCCTTCTCTGTATAATTCATCAACCTACCACACACACTAATTGCAAAAGGATTCTTTAGTTTGCAAAAGGCAGGGATAGGATGTATATACAAACATATACATTTTATATACATACAAAAAATGCATATATACATGTCTGGAAGTTGCAAATAGAAACAAAATGTAATGCAAAATAAATCTAGAGCAGTGCCTTTTTTGCACTTTAAATATGAATTTGCTGGGAACGTTTAATCTTTCTACAACAAAAATAAGCATATATGTATGCTTCTATCATGATCATATGTATACCTATATATATGCTCATAATCCAATCAGACATTCACCCATAAGGTCATTCCAGTTTAGATATAACTAGCATTGGGAAGTAATTTTTCTCCCTAAAAGGAATTATTTTGAATCAATACTTAATATTGAAACAGCAAATCTTTAGTTATTCACAAGTTAGTTTAAGTGCACTGGTATTTACTATTCGCTTATTTGTATTAATGAGATATTTTAATAGATATAGATTGATCTTTTTATAAAAATATAAAAGTTATTTAGAATGCTAAACTGCAATTAAATAGCAACAGTAATTTCCTACACAAATTTGGGAATATTATTTGAGAATAAATGCTAAAGCTGACTTTAGTCATAGTCTCCATCCTGTGTTGTTGTAAACTCTTCAGTGGTAAATCTTCAGGAATTTAGTATAGTCCATTAAAACAGATTTGTCAAATATATCAATTGGAACATTCAGTTTTATCTGGTAGAGGTGGTTGACATTCATACATTTACCTTTCCATCTCTAATGGTGGAAAGATTGATCTAGTAAAAAAAATACTTTCAGTGTTCAGGGATGGGAGCAGTGTGTCTGGGACACCTGCACTGGAGTTCTGGGGAGGATGGGTGGGGGATGGAGTAAGGGAACTGTCTGTTGTGTGGTGCTCCAACAATTAGACTGTCTTAAATCAAACTTCACAATCCCCAGGCTTCCTCTAAAGTGAATTCAATCCAATTGACTTTTAAAGGAAGTAAGTGTAGAAGAATCGTCTTAAGTCCCTTGACAGGACTCAATTTCTACAGAGAGGAAATTGGAAAGCTGAACCATTTTTCTGCTGCTCCAAAAACCTATTCTTGCAGAATAATGGCATCAAAGAAGAAATCGTCATTGGCCTCCGGACACACACTGTGTTTTAACAAGGGAGTATGGAAAACAGGAGCACATATTTAAATTAGGCCTACAGGGATCAGGCTAAAATTGTGGCTACTGGGCTAGTATGGGAGGTACTTGTGGCTAAGGGGAGAGTACAGTTTTCTCTTAAAGGCACTCAAATGCAAATAATATTTATCACTGTGCAGGTTGAATAAAATAAAGCCCAAGGCTATCAGATCCCCTCTGGTCTTAATGGGTCATAATCTTTTTTTTTTTTTAATTTTTTTTTTTATTCTTTGCCCCAGGGGTACAGGTCTGTGAATCATTCGGCTTACATCTTTCACAGCATTCACCAAAGCACAAACCCTCCCCAATGTCCATAACCCCTTCACCCTATCCCTACCCTCCCACCCCCTAGTAACCATAAGAGACTCCTAATCTTAATGGGTCATAATCTTGAGCCTCTTTCCACTGGGCCTGCCATAGCCAGGTACTCCTCTCAGAGCACAGAATGTGGTCTACACAACACAATCATCTGACAGATGGTCATTTTATGTTTTCTAAGGCTAGCCATTATTATCATCAGTAATAGCATTTTCATACCACATTCCACTTCTCTGACATCCTGAAATCTCCACCACCCATGACTTTTACATCCAGTATTAGAATGTGTCACTGGGCTGCATCCTTCTTGGTAGCAGAGGTATTGCTATGCTCTTTCACTCTCTATTGGCAACCTTTTGTTTGACTACAGTTGTTAAGTAATCCTTTTGCCAAAAAAGAGAAGTTAGGGAAAGCAAGACAAAAAAAAAAAGTGCAGTTGACCATTGAACAACATGGGTTTAAACTTTTAAACTCTGCAGGTCCACTTACATGCAGACTTTTTCAATAAATATAGTACAGTACCATAAATTTATTTTCTCTTATGATTTTCTTAACATATTCCTTTCTCTATTTTTATTGTACAATATACAGATAACATACAAAATATGTATTAATTGACTCGTTATGTTATTGATAAGTTTTCTGGTCAATACTAGGCTATGAATAATTAAGTTTTTGGGAAGTCAAAAGTTATATGTGGATTTGTGACTGCATGGGGTCAGTGCCCTACCTAACACCCACGTTGTTGAAGGGTCAACCATATTTTCATTGAACTCAATTATATAATAATCCTTGTTTCCTAATCTTAAGGATTGCAAATAAGTTTTATTTTTAGTAAAGGATAGTGTAACAGTATAAATTTATGATTGTGAAAATGGCCCACAGGAGCATTTTATAAGTATAGCCAAATCAGAATGGCTCTACTCTCTCCTTTGGGTCCCAAAGCCTTCTGTAGTATCCATGTTTGACTGAAAATAAAGGAAATCACTAAGACTTACCTGTTTAAAAATAATACTTAAAAATGTTTGTTTATCCCCTGGAAGTTCTAGAAAAGGAGTCATCAGATCAATTTCATGCGAAAGCACCAATTCTTAGGCTTACTCCATTCACAAACATCAGTCCTGTGTCACCTGCTACTTCTTAGAAAAGACATTTGTTAAAATGTAAGGAACAGAGTTACCTAATTTTCTTTCTAGGAAAATAATAAAAATCATTCTTTTGAAATATTACCAGATATGCACAAAAATGTTAATTTTAGAAGCCAAAAACAGAGTAAAAGATAAGGGAAAAAAGCGTAACAGCAATATATCTTTATTGGAATTTTTTTTAACAAAATAATTTTTAAAAACAAAAGCCCCCGCATGTAAACAAGAAAGTAAATAAAGTTAGTTGGCATCATTACGTACATCCAAGAATCAAAACAAGTTCTGGGTTAACATTCCATAATCCAGTAAAATGTTTTGACCCATCAATGGTCAGGGAAACTATTTAATACTATCAATAATGCAACCTGATCTTTGAACATCATACAATGGTTTATGAATTATAAACGATATAGTTAAACTTTTCATTCTTCCCAACAATCCATATGCCACATGTAGTCCTAAAATGGAATTTACATTGTTGATATTAGACCAAAATATCCATTCTCTTAAGTTGACCAGGTTTACACCTATCTGATCTCTACAGTTTTTATGGTGGGATATGCTAGAACCATATATTACAATGTGACTTTTTTAAACAAACCTAATCCTAAAGTCTATCTCTAACTAATCTGCCATTTTATTTTTTCTCACTTCCTATACATACATTACATACCATAGCAACTTCACCTTAAAAAATACTGCTAATACATTAGTACACATTTAGGCACTAATTTCTGACAAAGCTGTAGTTTATTTACCAAGAAAAAAATGTATATTTTAAAATTTAGGTCAAGTATTGTCATAGTAGTGTTAAATTAAGAAGGATGACTTCCATTCAGAGGGTTCAAAACACACATTAATGAAGATCAAAATTAAACAGATTAAATTATATCTTATATGGGGAAAATTTTCTCAGTTCTTAGAAGAAAGCCCAAAATACAGTTTTATTACTACAAAATGTTATTAATTCAGGGTCCGTTTTGCTAATTACATTCAATTCACTTTTATAAGCTTTACAAAAGAGAGCCAGGATCATTTTTCTAAGAGGCCTTAATTTTGGTTTAAAACGTAAGTCTTTTCTGTCAAAATAATTTAGAGATGTGCACAGTATGTTTGTGCTGTTTAAGGCAGGTGCCAAGCACATTTTGAAAGGTAATAAACTTACCAACTAGAATGTTCTCCCAAAGATAAAAAACAAAAAGCTCATGACCGTTTTTAGGACATATGTTTAAATAGCACTCTTCTTTTGGATCATTTAAAAATAATTTGGCAGCTGAACTGTCATACCGCATATCGCTAACAAAGGACAACCAACAGATACAGAATTAAGGATATATTTTTAATATTTTTACAAGTCTCTTTAGTCGGTGCCTACTGGCATTTAACAAGATTTTTGTATTCAGTGTAAAAAGATAGAACATAAACACTAAGTAATGAATATAATTTCTCTATGCCATGCAGAAAAGAAGTCAAACGTTTTACACATCATCACTCCTAAACAGTTCTAATTAAAACCCAAACTGTTCCCATTTTTGCATCCTTCTCATTCTTTGGTAAAAGATTCAAAATAGTCATGGGTTAGAAAACAACTGTTTGCTCATGGTCTTCATTTTTGCAAATAAATGTGTTTTGTAAAAGGAATCTGCACTGTGCCTGGTTTATACTAAATAATTATAAGTAAGCAAAATATTATGGTTTTTCTGACTAATCTACTCCTAAAGCTTTGAGTTGCCGTTCAATCTCTTCATCGGAGATTGTAGCCTTTGAAGTAGAGGCAGACGGTAAGCTTCGGGCAGCTGATGGAGCTTTGGCCATCTATATTAAAGGAAAAGGAAAAAAAATGTGCATTATCAAACATTTGGGCAAGGACACAAAGGATATGCTGCAAAGACATTTGCCATTCAAATATAAAAAGATGTCTCTAACAGCAAAAGCTAACTTAAAGTGACAGAGTGGTAGAAATGATTTCCAGCCAAGGATGGAAGACATTCATACCTTTCCAGAGATTTCAATTCCGATTTCATCAAGAACTTGATTCACAATATCTTGGCTTTCTTCTTCATCATCAGAGCCATCAAAGATGTCATCAAGTGTGTCATTGACTTGGGGGGAAGGAGAGAAACAAAGTTACAGTTACTATCAAACAGATTTCAAGTTAGATTTACATTTTTAGAACGTGGCCCAACTATGTGTACACATTTGTATATTACTCAAGGGCAAACTTAGTTGAACGAACAAACTATAAAAGTCATTTTCAAATGTTAGTGAAGTTCACTCACACATTGTTGAGTTACTGAATCTGCAGTACTTTTCATTGCAACACAAATTATCCTATAATAATAAAAGTCTACTCTGCTTTTTAAAAATGTGTCTTTAATAAACAACAAAAGAAATTCACAGCTAAAGGTTTAAAGTTTTTAAATAATGATTCCACAAACTATATTCATTGAGTTAGAAGCTGTTTTATCTGACCACGGAATAATATGCAAGAATCAAATATCCTGTAAATATTAGGGAGATAATTTACTCTTTTTATACCTATAATTATATTTTCAAATTAAATTTACATTCAACATGTAGGTAGAATATTCTAACAAAGTCTAAGGTTCAGTGTTTATTAAACTTGTCTAAAGAATTACATCTAATTTAACCTTGCAAAGATTATTACTGCTATATCCCTCTCTTCCTTCCCTTCCCAAAATATTTACGGAAAAGCTTCTGTATAGAAGGTATCATCTTAGGATTATGTCTTGTTCATTTTTGAAACAAAGTGCCTGGGCATATAGTACAATTACAATTAATGGACAGAGAAAAGTGAAGACCTCAGGCACTATACATTTAAGTAGAAAAATTAATAATCAAATTGTAAATAATAAAAGGAAGAGATTACATCCAACTGGGAGTAAATACATGTGAGGTGCTCCTTGAAGGATGCATAGAATTTGACCACACAGAAATAGAGGGAACAGAATGAGTAAAGACTTGGTGGAAGACAACAGGGATTCACTCAAGGTAGGGCAAGTTCTTCTGTTGTGTTTTTATTTAAGGTGTATGAATGGAAAAGGTGTATCTATTATTTTGGGTCAGAATTAATGTCTGATATGGGAAAAAAAGATCTGGGGAATCATTTGGGATGTTTCAGTCCTCTCCCTGTTTCACATGTACATCTTAACTGCTTGTGTCCTTGATATAATTAATAAAGCTTGATACTGGTTAAGATCTGGTTGGTATGAGCATGACTGGACAATTTAACTTTTTGTGTTAGCTCAATAGCATAAAGTACATTTGGAAAAAGCTACATTATGTTCAAGGACGAAGAAAAACCACAGTATCATCTCTGAAGAAATAAAGCAAATGTTAACCCTTCAATTACAGTCTCAATTCTTCCACTTAGTATAGATTCAACTTTTGGAGAAAGTCATTTTACCTTTCTGGGCCTCAGTATGTTCACTTGCAAAATAAAGGGGCCTGACTTGAAAACTGTTTTTGATTTACATCTGGGGGTTTTATTTTGTAGTGAGCAAGAAGCCACTAAAGGAATCTCACTGGCATCCTCAGAGGTAAGTTTCTGGAAAAATAATTTAGATGCAAGTGAAGAAATACTGAGGGTAGGGAGTCCAGGTCAAAGTTTATAAGGGACTCAACTAAGAAGCAGCTGCAGAAAAAAATGAAAGAAGAGGATAGATGAGAAAGAACAGAGAAGTGTAATCACGCATTAACAAAGGATGCTTTCAGGAAAAGTATAACAAAATTAACCATATATATATAAAAATATATAATTTGTATATCTGAGTTTATATATATGTATTTACATACATATATGTGTGTATATATAAAATATGTGTGTATGTGTGTATAAAATACAGATTTCTCAAAGATCCTGTTTCCAAAATGGAATATGAACAAGTTCTGGAACAGTACTACACAATATGAATTTCAATTAGAAAAAGATATATCCATTTAAACCTTGAATTTACCTTTGGATGAAAATGCTAATGTTACTGTACTTTACTAGGCCATAGAAGAAATGAGTATCACCAATGATTACTACTCTTTCAGACCCATTTGCAAAGTACTAAAATACAAATGAGAACTATGATAGATATGACTTGTTTGAGCCTATTGATTCTCTTCATTATAGCTTAATGGAAAAGTTAATTCCTCTAAGATCTGCTCACACCTGTGCCATCATTGGAAATCACATAAACATGTTAGATACTGTGATCATTATATAAATGACAATTCTCACAGTCATTAAAAATTCACTAATGATGTTTCAAAAAAGTATTTTTGAAAGTAAAGATTCACAGTCAAAGCTAAAGAATTTTTTAACTATTAAAGACACACATACATACACTTTCATTAACTCCTAAAAGGAAAAAAAATAAGATATTCTGAAATTGAATACTTGAACAGTGGTGACTTTAGTATTCCTGGTAATTTAATTAGATACTGTTTTATACACTAAATGCCATTAAATTAAAATGTTGGCAGCAAAGCAGAGCTAAACTGGCATATCTCTACATAGTTGTAAAACAATTAGAAAATACCTTTGCGAAATAATGATGTCAGTTTTGACATACCATGTTAAGTAATGTTGACCAGAATTATTTATTAGCAATAAATAAAGATTGGGAGAGTCTTTCTGGGAAGAATGTGCTATGAACCAAAAGCCTTACAAAATATTCAAAGGAGATTTTAAAAATGCAGTCAAAAATAATATAGAAACATTTATCAAGGATTAGCAAATACAGAACAAATTTTAAAACAATCCTACTGGCCAATATAAGAATGGTTCGATAAATTAAGATTGATGTTATTTAATATTGGTGTTACACAGTATTAAAGACTTCAGAGAAGATTTAAGGTCATGAGTACATGTGTATAACATGGTACTATGTTTTGTAAAAGGATAAGGTTCAAAATTGCACATGTAGTATGATTTAACTACTATAAGATATGGGAAAGTACAGGTAAAAACCATGTAACATTAACAGTAATTATATCTGGGTGGTGTGAGATTTTTTAAATAAACTTTGTTCCTTTGTGTTCTCCATAGTTCCTCTACAAAATGCAATGAATTTATAATCAAAAAGAAGAAAACTAAATATTAAATAACTCTGGGAAGGAAAAGGAAAAAATAAGAACAAAAGCGCTTCATTATCTCTGAGAACCTCCAATAAAAATAGAGTTCTTCTCTAGTATGAAAGAATCAACACAACTCTGAAACTACCAAATTCATACCAGGAAGAGTTCTTTTATTCACAAGTTGCTTTTGGTCCCCTCATCAATGAAGTAAAACCACTGGGGCCAATATGGCAAAAAAATATGGCATATCATATTTTCTATTTTTCCTTCCAGTAAAGTTTGGTAGGATTCGAGCCTTATACTTTGCCAATTTAAAAATACACTGGAGTTATAATATAGACATCTATTCAGAAGGGTGCTTGCTGTATCATTGCTTTTTTCAACATTTGTGCTTTTATGGACTAGAATATGAGGTTGCTAGTAAATAAACCTGGCTGATTCAAAGATGAAAAAACTAAATTTCACTACAAGTTATTAAACTTACTCATTTCTTCAGTCATTTCCATTTTCATGTTTTCCTTCTGGAAATTCTGCATTGTTTGTAATGTCTTTTGTGGATCCATCTTCTTGTTAACTGCTTGCATTGTCTTTAAATATATGAAAAGATTCATGTTGGCTACATAAATGTGACATTTTTACTATGAAATAAGTCCAAAGAGAACATATCAAATTAGATGCAGGCTTTCTAAAGATATACATACTGCCATAATCAAACATAAGACTGTTAAGAATTCTAGAAAAAAAATGAAATACTCACTTGGAAACCATCTGCTTAACATTTATGTAATAAAGACCAGAGTGAAAAAACTCATATGAACAGTAGGAAAAAAAATTAAAAATCATTGTCAATAAAAAAATCCATTGCTATTCAAATGGGGAAAACTGCATTTGCCTACTGTGTGGCAAGCAGGTAATGTCTAAATTGAAAAGAATTACAATTTAAATTTTACAAAATTTTTCATGAAACTTTTGATGTCGAAATTAACAAGGGGGATACACATCACACACAATCTAGTCACATATTTTAAACCATGGTTTAAAGAAATGAACAGTGAGTTCTGTAAAAATATGTGAAAAGAATGCTCTTATGTTTTAGATTCACAAGTTATTTCATTAAAAGAGATTAATGCGATTTAGTATGGCCAAAATATTTTATACATATTATATATAAAATTTATGTACTAAAAACAGTTCAGTATTAAAAAAAAACTATATAATATAAAACATCAATTTCAATGATACCAAGCAATCTTTTCCCAATCTGTATACAATGCTACCACCAAACTAACTTTTAAGTATAACACTGAATTTCCCCATCTCCCTCCAGCCCACAAATACCTCTGAAGTGGCTTTCCATTGTTCTTAGAAGTAGCAAAAGCCAAAATCCATAATTCACTATGAGACCAAACACCACTGAACTCCACCTAACAAGCAGTCTTATGGTGTACTACTGCCCTTCAGGCACATTGATCTTTTACTTCCCTAAATGTGCCATACTTTCTCTTGCCACAGGACCTTTGCATATGCTGTTTCACACCTGGAATGCTCTTCTACATTTGTTTTCATTATCAACACTTGAGATTTCACCAATTTTCTAGGGAAATCGTCCCTGACACCCCTGATTAGAATGGATATCCCTGTTAAATCCTACTCACCACCGATGAAATTGCCTATTTACTGATGTAAATTATATTACTTCACTTGCAACTTACAGTATTGTTACAACTAATACTAATAATGATGATAATGATAATAAATCAGTAAATGCCTATAGAGTCTTAACTATGTGCCAGACACTGTTCTAAGCACTTTACACATAACATTTAACATTAAAAAACATTTATTTAAACCTGACAAATCTTTTACGTGCTAGGTGCCACTATTTTTCCTGTTTTAAAAATGGAGAATGAAGGCACAGAAGGGCAAATATCTTGCCAAAAGCTAAAGAATAGAAGGGAGATTTGAACTCAAGTAATCTGGCCCAGAACATATATTCCTAATCACCACACCAAACTACCTCTCAAATGGGCTGTTTTTGAAATAGACTGTACAGGGGTGCCTGGTGGTTCAATTGGTTAAGCATCCAACTCTTGATTTCAAGTCAGATCATGATCTCCTCAGGGCCCGGGGACTGAGCCCTGTTTTGGGCTCCAAGCTTAGCATGGAGTCTCCTTGTACTTCTCCCTCTGCTCCTCCTTCCACTCTCTCTCTAAAATAAATAAATAAATAAAATCTGAAATAGACTGTACAGTTTAAACCCTTGCCTGGTTCTGCTTTCCATTTCATCCCCATCATTTGCTATACTTCCTACCTATCGGGTCAAAATAAATATTTGCTGAATTAATACATTTCTAAAAGATTAAGTGAAAGTTCCAGTTCAGGTATCTCTACAGGGCAGGAACATATTTGGTACCTACTTCCTAGCCTACCACCTGCAAAAAAATAGCAAAATAAGTAGTTTTCCCCTTAATATTTTTGAAAGGTACCCATCTCAAGTGTGTGATCATTACATAGGATCTTTTTCTCAATTAAATGTTTAGTTCTGTTTGTGAAAGAAAAAAGGAAACCAAAAGTTTTGTTCTTAACTGTGTATTTTTCACTGTAAAATGACAAAGATCCATCAAGAGTAAGTTAACTGACAGAACAAAACTAATATTGAAACGTCCTCTATTTTTTTTTAAAGATTTTATTTATTTATTTGACACACAGAGAGATCAGATCACAAGTAGGCAGAGAGGCAGGCAGAGAGAGAGAGGAGGAAGCAGGCTCCCCGCTGAGCAGACAGCCTGATGCAGGCCTCGATCCCAGGACGCTGAGATCATGACCTGAGCTGAAGGCAGAGGCTTTAACCCACTGAGCCACCCAGGTGCCCACATCCTCTATTTTTTTAAAGAACATAATGTGTCACTGTACTTACCACACCTAAGATGGATAAATTCTATTTTCACGTGCTCTGTAATCTAAAACACAATTATAGTTGCTCCTCATTATTTCTGGATTCCGTATTTGTGATCTGCCTACTCACTAAAATGTATTTGTAACCTCAAACCAATACTCACGGAGCTTTTGTGTTCCTCTGTAGACACGTAGAGAATAGCAAAAAATGTGAGTTGCTCAACATGCTTGTTTGCAGCTGAGGTCAAACAAGGTGACACTATGCCGCCTTGTCTCAACTCTCATACCGTAAACAAGTGTCCTTATTGTGGTCCACCTACCTTTTGTTGGTTATTTTGCCATTATTAAAATGGCCTCAACCACAGTATTAAAGTGTTGTGTAGTGTTCCTAAGTGCATGAAACTATGATGTGTTCATGGAGAAAATACATGTTAAGCTTTGATTAGGCATGAGTTCAATGTTACTGAATCAACATTATTAACTATGGTGTCTTTCAACAGAAACACATAAAATAACCTTAGGTATAAGTGGCTAACAAAAAACACTGTGACCAAAGGCTCACAAGAACCTAACCCTGTATTTCCCATAGGAGCGAAGTTTCAGTATTCACTAATTGAGTGTTCCCAACTTAACAGAACATTAACTACTTCAAATAATGAGAATCAACTGTGAATACCATTTTTCTAATATGAACCTCCTACTTTCCTCTCTTGCTTTCTTTTCTTTTGGTCTTCATATTCATACTCCCCCTTCCTTATATTTAACACTTAGTGGTATTTTTAAGACCTAGGTCTTCTGCAAAGTCTTTCAGATCATTCAATTCCAAGGTCTGTACAGTTCACTGAAACTTAGCACAAACTGATGTATGTAGTAGGTAGTTTCCCTGTGAGATATAGCTGAACTTCTCTGCTCTCTACCCCCACCCCATCCCCACTGAACAATAAAATCTGTAAGAACAGGGCCTTTGTCTTAAATATCTTCTTATTCCTTATAGTACTTCACATACATCAAGGGACTCATTATTTATTTAAAAAAATCAAAAAGCTCAGAGACACCTGGGTGGCTCAGTTGGTTAAGCATCCAACTCTTGATTTCAGCTCAGGTCATGATCTCAGGGTCGTGAGGTCGAGCCTCATGTTGGGCTCCATGCTGACTGTGGAACCTGCTTAAGATTCTCTCCCTCTCCTTCCACCTCTACCCCACCCCCGAGCTCTCTCTCTCTTTTTAAAAAAAAGCTCAGAGTCCTTTAAACTCTATAGTGAAAACATTTATTTTTTTATGTAAAGACCATAAGTTAAACATAAGTTCCTGATAAAATTAACTGATAAATCCTGACAGAAATCACATGTCCTTCTGACACATACATGAAAATGAATCAAGAACAAATTATTACTCAGAAGTAATTAAAACTTATAGCCTAATAAAATAAGACCAAAAATCTAACAATTTAAGGGAAACAAGCAAACAACACTTAAAGTCAATTTAAAAAATTTAGAAGCTACACATGACCTTGGAAAAATCAAAATGTCCTGAAACGAGAAATTTTAATGTAAAACAAATCAATAAAGAATCTATGTACATGTGAAACTAATATAATATTGTAAGGTAAGTATGCTTCAATTAAAAATTCTAGAAGTAGTTATCTGGATCATCTCATAACTCCTTTTACTAAATATTACACAGATTCTGTACCACATATATATCAGGAGGTACTTTTAAATCTGATTTGAATACTGACACTTAAATATCTTACATAAAACCATAAATGTATGGATATAAAGGTTCCCACTTACTTTTGCTGTAGTAGACATTGCTCCCGCCATCTTCATCTGGGAATTCATCACTTTTGTTTGTGTCGACATAGAAGTGACTTTTGAACTTACAGCAAAAGTTCTTGTTTTTTGCTTCCGTAGATGTACAAGCTGTTTGGCTAAAACTCTGCAAGCTTCTTTATTACCAATCTTAGCCATTTTCTTAATTTCTAACTCCTAAGACAGGAAATAAAAAGAGTATTGGGAATAAAATCATTGATAGGTAGGTAGTCTCTAATGATTTATTTCAGAAAAAAATCAAACACACATTATATACTCTTTTCTCCCTGGTCATGAAGAGAGAAGAGGCAGTCATAAAGTCACAGAAAAAAAGTTAATTTGAGAGGGCAATTTATTCCACATGTTTCCACAGGACTTAGTACCTTCATCTACAAATATAAAGCAGGTTTATAAAATAGTATTTACAAAGCACCCAAAAGAAAATGAAAAAGTTCAACCCAAAAGTTAGTAGGAAAAAGGGAAAAAAAAAAAAAGACAAAGAATTGGTGGGATAGAGCAAAAAGAGCACAGTGGTAGATTTAAAGTGAATAATAAAGACAATTACGTCAAGGGAGAAAGTTCACCTAACACCTCAGTAAAAGGTGGTCATTTTAGAGAAGAATATAAACTGTACTACATGCTATGTCAAGAAACCAACTTTAATTACAAAAACAAAGCTAAGTAAAAGGATAGAAAACATATTCCACATAATTACTTACTAAAATCTGAAAATCTGGAGTGTGTCCATTAACATCGGATAAACAAACAACAAAAAAACATGAGAACAAGAAATACTAACAGAAAAAAGAGACATTTCATAATGACTAAAGAAATAATATATAAAGATGTTAAAACAATCCTATATATGCATGCACCTAACAACAATGCTACAAAATATGTGAAGCACAACCAAAAGAACTGAAAGGAAAAAGACTAATACACAATTAGCATGAGGGATATCAACAACTCCTCTTGAGTCTGTAATGATACAGATTTACAAAAAGTACTATGATCAACTTGACCTAACCAACATTTTATAAAAACTCCATCACCAACAGCAGAATACTTTATAGGTGTACACTAAAAAAGAAGGAAATCACCAAAATATATCATATTTTGCTCAGAAAACAAGACTCAATAAATTGAAGAAAACTGAAATCATACAAAGTATGTTCTCTAACCACAAAGAAATTAAACTGGAAATCAGTAAGGAAAAGGAAGGAATATTATAAATAAGCAGAAATGAAACAACATGGTTCAAAATAAGTTACAGATTGGAAAAAAATCTCAGGAGAAATAAGATAGTATTTTGAATTTAATAAAATGAAAATGCAGCATATCAAAATGTGTGGGCTACAGTTAAAACAGTTCTTAGAGGGAAATTTATAGCATTAAAGCCTATATTAGAAAAAAATAGCTCACAAGCTTCAAAATTGAGAAAGAAAAAAGAAAGAAAGAAAAAATAGTAAATACAAGTAAAGAATAATTTAAACAATAAAAGAAATCCATATAGTAGGAAAGAAAAATATAGAAAACTAATGAAATCCAAAGCCATTTTTTATGAGATTGATTGAATTGATAGGCCATTAGCCAGACAGATGAGGGGGAAAAAAGTGAGACAAAAAGAACACACAAATTACAAAGTTTAGGAATGCAAAGGAGGGGACGCCTGGGGGGCTCAGTCATTTGGGCATCTACCTTTTGCTCAGGTCATGATCCCAGGGTCCTGGGATCAAGTCCTTGCTTGGCAGGGAGCCTGCTTCTCCCTTTGCCTACTGTTCCCCCTGCTTGTGCTCTCTTTCTCTCTCTCTGATAAATAAATAAAACCTTAAAAAAAAAAAAACGTAATGCAAAGGAGGGCATCACTTCATATCCTAAAGATGTTAAAGGATAATATGGGAATATTATGAATAATAGGTCATTACATTTTAAAATTTAGTAGACATGGACAAATAACTTGACAGATGTTAACTACCAAAGCTCATTTAAAAAGACAATTATACCGATCCATTCTGTATCTGTTTTTTTTTTCTAAAAATTCAATTTGTAGTTCAGAAGCCTACCCACAAAGAAAAGTTCCCTCCCAGTGGCTTTACTGATGAATCCTATCAAACATTTAAGAAATACACAAACTCTTCCAGTAAAGGAAGAGTAAGAGAAACCAACTCATGCTTTAAAATAAGCATCACTCAGATGTCAAAACTAAATAAAGACACTGCATGAAAAGATAACTATAAATGAGTATCTTTCATGAACATGGATGCAAACTTTACAAAATTTCAGCATACTGAAAAAAAAATATTTAAAAAAAATGTCATTACCAATGGAGCTTATCCCAGGAGCAAAAGCTTGATTCAACTTTAGTAAATCAATAAATGTAATTCACCATATTAATAGACTAAAGCAGAAAAACTACATCATCATCATCATCATCTCAACAGATGCAGAAGTGAACCTCTACCCTCACCTGATAACACAGTAAAACTTAATTCAATATGGTTCACAGTCCTAAATGTAAGAACTAAAACTATAATTCTAGAAGAAAACATAAGAGAAAAATTAGCGACTTTGGGTTAAGAGAAAGCTTTCTTGGGACACTAAAAATACTAATCATAGAAGAAAAGAATAATAAATTGCACTTGATTAAAATAAAAATCTGGGGCACCTGGGTGGCTCAGTCATTAAATGTCTGCCTTCGGCTCAGGTCATGATCCCAGGGTCCTGGAATCCAGCCCCACATCGAACTCCCTATTGAGCGGGAAGCCTGCTTCTTGCTCTCCCACTCCCCCTGCTGTGTTCCCTCTCTCGCTGTGTCTCTGTCAAATAAATAAACTCTTCAAAAAAAAAAAAAACTTAAAAAAATAAAAAATAATAAAAATTAAAATCTGTTCCACAAAAGACACGATCAGGAAAACAAGACCAATAACTGGAGAAAATATTTGTAAAACATATATTTAATAAGGTACTTGTATTTGAAATATATAAAAAACTCTTACAAATAAATAAAAAAACATTCATAAAAAATGGGTAAAATATTTCAACAGACACTTTGGCAAAAGACATGTAAATGGCACATGAAAAGATGCTGAACACGTTGGCAATTAGCAAAATACAATTTAAAATGGCAATCCACTATACACCACCAGAATGACTAAAAGTAAGAAGACTATCAACTCTAACTATTGGCCAAGACGTAGAACACAACTTTACTTTCATATATAGCTGGTAGGAACAGAAAACATTATAGCCCATTTGCAAAACTGTCTAGCAGTTTCTTACACAGTTAAACATACATTTACCCTATGATCCAGCAATCCCACTCCTAGGAATATACCCAAGAGAAACGAAAACATATGTTCACACAAAGACTTCAATTGCATCTTTATAGCAACTTTATTCAAAATAGCCCAAACCTGGACATAACCCAAATGTCCACTAGCTGGTGAGCAGATAAATAAACTGTGAAACATCCATACAATGAAGTAAATTAAAAAAATTAATACTTATATGTAACAACATTGATTAATCTCAAAATAATTATGAGCGAAGGAAGCCATATTAAAAAAAAGAGTTCTATGATTCCATTTGTATAAAGTCTAGAAAATGTAAACTGATCACAGTGACAGATGAGGGTTTGCTGGGGAGCAGGGAGTCAGGGAAGGACAGGTGAAAGACATTACAAAGGGAATAAGGAAACTTTTCAGGATGGTGGATATATCCATTACCCTGATGGTAGTAATGGTTTCATGAGTTTATCCATATGCCAAAATGTATCAAACTGTATGCTTTAAATATATAGTTTATTGCATGTCATTAATACCTCAATCATGCTGTTTGTTTAAAAGATTTTAAGCAACATACATTTAAAAACATAAAACATAAAAATACGGGCAAGATAATCTATTTTTTAAAAAGTACATTCATTATCACAGACACAGTGATCACTAAAATATCAAGTAAGATATCTATGAGTTAACATAATTATTTCTTGTAACCCTCTCTTGTTATTCAGGACTATTTTTTATCTTTGTTGTTAACTGAGAATGAAGTAGCTAAAAAAAAAAAAAAAAGAACGAACTAGCTGTGTTTTGAGCAATATTTCCTCCTAGGCATTCATGACTTCTACAAACTGAGGAATAACTTGATTTTATAATCAACAGAATACACAGAATCCTGATAAAAGTCAGCAGAATGACACAATAAACAAAGGTAAGCAGAAAATGCAGGAAGACAGTAAACGCCATTTCTTAGTAAATCACTTACCACCTGCCATGTGTCTTTTTTCAGTTAGCTAATTATTCTAACACTAATTTCCAAATTTGTTTGAAAAGTTAAACTGAAATTTAATGTTCTACTTACCAGCTGTTTTTCTTGTTTTTCTAAAGCTGCTCGATCTCTGATTATAGCCCTCTGTGTACCTCGTAATTCTCGATTCTGTTCCTTTATTACATCTAAGAGAAACACAAAAGAAACCTAAATGTATGAATTCCAAAATTTTTTTCAATAACATCTGAAATATTAGACTTGGAGAACTTAATTAAAAAAAAAAAGAAACCTTGGTTTACTAGATGTTAAATTTTTGCATTCAAAATACTAAAAGATTAGTCAAAAATTAATACTTGGATTATAAATATTATATAAGGAATTATGAAAGTATAGATATGCTATAGTCAGAGGTTTAACCAAAAGTATATATAAAGCACAATAAAATATTCCCTTAGAGAACTTATTTTATGCAATGTTTTATGTGGCACATACATATGTATGCCTCTCTCCTTCTCTCTCTCTCTCACACACACATTTTTCATCTTTTCTTACTCTAGTACTGCATGAAATTCCAGGAAGGAAGACAAATCATGTGTTTATTAAATCCTTTTTTCTACATTAAGTTATCATAATAAAGTGAAGCAGCAGACCTTCCAATGAGGCAGACCTGGATTTGAATCCTCCCTCTACCACGGGATCATTATATGATGATATCTCAGCAAAATCAGTTAACATTCTAAACTTCAGGTTTATTATTATTATTTTTAAAGATTTTATTTATTTATTTGACAGAGAAAGAGAGATCACAAGTAGGCAGAGAGGCAGGCAGAGAGAGAGGGGGAAGCAGGCTCCCTGCTGAGCAGAGAGCCCAAAGCGGAACTCGATCCCAGGACCCTGAGATCATGACCCAAGCCGAAGGCAGAGGCTTAACCCACTGAGCCACCCAGGCGCCCTCAGGTTTCTTATTCTTAAAATAAGGATAGTTGTTAAGGTGTAAATAACATACATAACTGCCCTGATATACTATTAAATTTCCATTCGATAATAATGTTTTTCTAACTTATCTCAATTCATTTGGATTCATTAGTCCCATCTTTTGAAGAATTAAAGTATTAGTCTAGGCTTCATGGGGCATAATTTGAGTTAGTTGTTACTAAATAGTAATTTCTTCAAAAATCACAGATATTGGTGGTAATTCTTGCCAAAACTGATCTCTCGTTATCAGGAATCTTGCTAAGTGCTGTACATACATTATACATTATTCACAAAAATCACAGATATTGATGGTAATTCTTGCCAAAACTGATCTCTCGTTATCAGGAATCTTGCTAAGTGCTGTATATACACTATATAATATTCATAATAATGCTATGGAGTTGATTTTTCTATTATTTTATACTTAAAGAAAATTGAGTGTTAGGAAGTTTAAATAACTTGCCAAAGGTCACAAGGTAATAAGTAGAAATGCCAGATTTGGATCCAAGTGTTCTGTCTCCTGAATCAATAAGCTTAATCACTTCATTAGAGTACCTTTCTGGTCAAGAGGTAGATTTAAAAACAGTAACAACAACAACAGAAAGAATTGTCTCTTCACTAAACGGCACTGGGAGAACAGGATGTCCACATGAAAAAAAAAATGAAATTGGACCCCTATATCACAGTGTAGGTAAAAATTAAACCAGGGGCACCTGGGTGGCTTAGTCAGTTAGGATCCAACTCTTAATTTCAGCTCAGGTCATGACCTTAGGGTCATGAGATGGAGCCCGAATCAGGTTCCATGCTCAAAGTGAAGTCAGCTTGAGATTCTCTCCCTCTTCTCCTGCCCCTCCTACTGCTCATGTGCCCATACACAATAAAAATACATATAAGTAAGTAAATAAATAAATAAATAAATAAAATCTTTTTTTAAAAAAATTGACCCAAATATAAAAACTGAAATCATACAATTCTTAGAAGAATACATAGAAGTAAATCTAAATCTGCATGATCTGGGATTTGGCAATAGATTCTTAGATATGACTCTAAAAGCATGAGCGACAAAAGAAAAAAATAGACAAACTGGATTTCATGAAACTTAAAGGCTGTGACCAAAGGACATTATCAAGTGGAGAGATATTCCACAAAAAGGAAGACACTATAAACTACATATATGTTAAAGAGTCTAGTATCTAGGATATAAAAAGAACTCTTAAAACTCAAGAACAAGACAATCTAATTAAAAATGGCTGAAAGACCTGAATAGACACTTACCCAAAGGAGATACAGAAATGGCCAATAAACACAAAAAGAAGATGCTCAACATCATTAGCTGTAAAGGAAATGAGAGATACTACACATCCACCAGAATGGCTATAATCAAAAAACAAAAATGAAAAATAACAAGTGTGAAGATTGGTACCCTCTATACTGCCGATAGGAATGTAAACTGTTTCAGACACTGTGGATAACAATTTGGTGGTTCCTCAGAAAGATAGACATAAAATTACTATATGACCCAGCAATTCCACTTCTAGGTATAAGAGAGATGGAATATAAAAAGAAATGAAGTACTAATACATACTACAACATGAATAAACCTCCAAAATATCATACCAAGTGAGAGAAGCCAGATATAAATAGTCACATTTTATATGTTCATATAAAATATCAAACTAGATAAATCCATAAAGACAGAAAGCAGACTGGTAGTTGCCAGGGGTTGGGGAGAGAGGAGAATGCTGAGCACTGCTTCACTTGTACAAGATTTTATTGTGAAGTGATGATAATGTTTTGGAACTAGAGGTGATTTACACACCACTGTGAAAGTACTAAATGCCACTGAACTGTTGTTGACTTTAATATGGTTAATGTTATGTGAATTTCACCTCAAATAAAACACAGAGCCAACATCCATTATCCCTTTTCTGATGGAACATCACAACTTATGTTCTACACATTCTTGTGTATAATATATAACTTTACTCAGAATAAAGATAAGTAATTATATTGAAGAACAGGCAGCATACTAAGAGGTTCACAACAACCACAAAGGTAAGTACTATTATCTCACTTATTTCAGAGAAGGGAATTGACATTAAGTGAGGTAATCTGCCTAAGGAAGAAACAGTACTAGGATTCATATACAGGCAGTCTGATTCCAGGGCCTCTGATTCTAACTACCATATTATGCTATGAAGCCTTTCAGGCAAACAAGAAATAAAGTTATCAGAGACATAATCCGTATAAATATAGATTCATATCAATAAAATATATAATGAAAAACATCTCAAGTCCTTACATAAAATATAACTAATCAGCTACAATGACTTTCTAAATGAAAGTTAAGATGCCAGAGCTCCTCCTTATAAGACATCTATTTCCCCTCCTCTGCATACTCTGTTTCTCACTGAAGTTATATTGGTGGACAGCTCACGCTCAGGATTTTCTAGGGATGTATTCTATAGGTTCCTTAAATATAGGAATAGGAAACCATACCCTATGTACAAGAGAAATGGAGGGGAGGCTGTCTCTCCCCCTCCTACCTTCTTCTGGATGGGTAAACACATTTCACTTAAAAAGAGAAAGGAAATGCTCCATAGACAAATATATTTAGGAAATGTTAAATTAAAAAAAACAAAACTAAACAGAATTCTTTGCTTCAAGGCCTCTAAGACTGTTTAATATATGAATATGGACTGTCAATTCTTAAAGGGGGAATACATTATAGATTATTTCCCAAATTTACTTATTTATTTATAAAAGATTTATTTCTTTGCGAGAGAGAGCACACACACACACACACACACACACACACACAAGCAGGAGAAGGGACAGAAGGAGAAGGAGACAAGCAGACTCCCTGCTGAGTGGGGAGCCCAACATGGGGCTCCGACCCCAGAACACGGAGATCATGACCTGAGCCAAAATCGACAGTCAGATGCTTAACTGACTGAGCCACCCAAGCACCCTTTACTTCCCAAATTAAGCCAAGGGTCCCTTTTAAGAAATGTCTATTAACATTTTGTAGATGCTAATGTTCCATGGAGCACTGGTTGGCATTCTATTGCCACAAATTTATTACTTTCCTAAGGATGCTATAATAAATATCACAGACTGGATAGTTTAAACAATAGAAACTAATTTTCTCACAGATCTGGAGGCTCAAAGTCCAAGATCAAGGTGTTGGCAGCTTTGATTTCTCCCGAGGCCTCTCTCTTTAGCCTGCACATGGCTGCCTTCTTGCTGTGTCCTCATATGGCCTTTTCTCTGAGTGTGCCCATCCCTGCTGCCTCTTCCTCTTATAAGGTCACCCTCCTATTGGATTAGGGCTTTACCTTCATAACCTAATTTAACCTCAATTACCTCTTTATATACCTGATCTCCAAATACAGTCACATTAGGGGTTAGGACTTGAACGTACGAATTTTTGGGCATACAATTCAGTTCATGGTACACAATATCTTTCCTGTGATATGTGTAGACATTGACCAGCAAAGTTCTCATTTCTCTATATTTAAAAGCAATCATCAGGCTTTTCATCCAATTTTCTTCTTTTGAACTTAGCACGCTATCTTGCCAAAGCCAGTGAATTGGTATAAAAACATTCACTTACTCTACTCTTTCAACAGAAAATATATTCTATATTTAAAACTATGAAATTACAAATGAACTTTTGGAGTATAACATCTTTGTGTACTGACAACTTTCTAAACTCACCTAGTATGAAATGAAATGGTAACAATGAAATAGTGATGAGGGTCTTCTAAAGCCACAGAGTACAGAAGTTTTTGAAAAAGAAGCCACCATACTGACAAGCTAAATTGTGGTCAGATAATTGACACAGATGCAAAGCAATCACTGAAAGCCTTGACTACTAAGATCTCAAATTCTATCAATATGTATTCCTTCATTATAGAGTGATATATAATAAAAAGTATGTATTTGATCTTTGTCTTGAGTTCCTGGCACAGAGCTCCTAAACCCTTGGAATTTCCTTAGTGGTAGGAATATCTTTTAACTCAAGAAGGGAGACCTGTAGGTAGTTTCTGGAGGGGGCTGGTTACCAAAAAGACCAAATGCTTGAATACAGGGTAGGAAGTTCAGCCCCACCCCACTGACCTCAGGAGAAGGGAGCGGTACTGAAGACTGGGTTATAAAAACTGCTGAATAAAGAGATTAGGAGACCTACTCGGTTGGTGAACATAATGATGTGCTGGGAGGGCAGCATGCCTGAAAGGGCATGAAAGCTCTCTGATACTTACAGCCCACAAACTTTGCTTCCATTTGGCTATTCCTGAGTAAAGCACTTTCCTGAGTTCAAAGGGTTGTTCTAGAAAATTATCAAACTGTGGAGGAAGTTACGGGGACTCTAGAATTTACAACTTGTTAGTCAGAAGTACTGGTGGCCAACCTGGACTTGTGACCAGCATTTAGGATGAGGACAATCTTGTAGCCCTGAGTCCCGAATCCGTGGCATCTGTGCTAACTCCACATAGTGTTAGGATTGATTGACTTTTTGGACACAACAGTTGATGTCAGAGAATCAGAGAGTAGAAAATAGACATAGCCATCTTTGTTGGAAAAACACGAATTATGACACGAAATTTGGCCAAAACATGTCCCTTAATCAAAATAGTTTTACTTCCCTTTTCTTGATTTTATATAACTATGTGTACCATAACTGTCACTGTATATTAGAGAAAGAAAAATAAAGAAAATTAACTACTGCATATTCCATAGCCCCATAGTTAATAGACGTATTAATATTTAAACAGTTCTAAGCTATAAAATGAGAGCATCTAATGTTGCATACTAAAATACAGCCATAACACTTTAAAACATATTATGGTAAGTAAGAAAAGATAGTAAAACATTTTCTTCATATGAAATGATAGGCATATCCTATAAAACAAACAAATTACTCTTTTTTTTAAAAAAAGCAATCCATATGTTAAATCTACATTTAATGATTTGGTCTTCTAGATGATTCAGAGGGACTAATATGAGAATGGTTCTGAGACACTTTTAATGTTTTCAGGCCAGTTTATTTTCCATTATATTTATTTTTTGGTAGGTTTGATTTCCTCCCAAGATTACAAGCGCTTTAAGAGCAAGGAGCACAAGTATTTTATTTACCATTTGTATTCCCACCACATTTCATGCCAACTACTACCCCAATATAGTAAACTTAATAGTGATCTACAGGAGTACAAACATATATTTAAATATAAAAGAATGTGCCTTATAGGCATAGTTAATACATTTCTTTAAAGTGTATAATAAACTCTACTAGTTACCAAGAAAGATGGTTGATAATGTAACCATGAACCTTGACTATGATAGATATCTTTATACAGTGGAAAAATAGAGCACTATAATAGCCAGGTGTAGCCCTTACAGTTTTTTTGCTTTCCCCTTTTTTCATTCTGAGTCAAGACAATGACAGAAAGACAATGTACTGCGTATTGCTGAATCTAGGAGATAAGAGTGCTTGGCTCCTGTCAATCTCTGCTTCTTTCTCTAGGCAAGAGAATATGCCCAAATTTTTATATTCTAGCACTTCATCTACCTTGTGGGGTTGCTGTGAAGCACTTCATAATAGGTGGTAATAAAGAACTTTCACAGTGTGAAAATGGCCATGATACATGGCTGTGACTATGGTATTTTCTTTGTTACCATTTGGTGAGATAAAAAAGGGTCTGGAGGCCACCCCAACCACAACCTTGTTCTCACCCACACCCAGCACAACACTTAGAGAAAGCCACCCAGGCCAGCTCTACTGTAGGCATTAAAAGCCTATCTCAAGCCTTTCGGACTCTTTTTACTGAATGAAATATATATATACATATATATATACACACACATATATATTCATTATATATATAAATATATATGCATTATAGTAATCACAGACTTAAATTTTGGACTTAAGATACAGACAGAAAAAGTCATTCTGCTCTCCTTAGTTCCTTAGTTCTGAATCAATAAGGTCTATCTGCTTACAGGAAAAAAAAAAGTCAAAAAATAAAAACAAAATAAAGGGGGTCTCCATATCGTCCAGCCTAGCTTACTAGAATTCTCTACTGGGGTTTGAGGCCAAGCCCCAACTTGAATTATGGTTGTCCTTCCAGACCCTGCTTATTTACATACAATTTGCACATTTAAGGATTAAAGCAAAAAGTAATTATCAGGGGCGCCTTGATGGCTCAGTCGTTAAGCATCTGCCTTCAGCTCAGGTCAGATCCCAGGGATCTGGGATGGACCCCACATCGGGCTCCCTGGTCAGCGGGGAGCCTGCTTCTCCATCTCCCACTCCCCCTGCTTGTGTTCCCTCTCTGTGTCTCTTTCTGTCAAATAAATAAATAAAATCTTAAAAAAAAAGTAATTATCAACTCTAAATACAGGCATTCATTTATTTGTGAGTTGTATTTTAAATATGTTTAAAGTGCCTTTCGTTTGGGGAAAAGGAGGTGGCCTGTCTCAAGCTTACAGGGTAGTTCAGGTTACTGCCCCAGGAGCCCTGAGGCACTGGTCTACTAGACAGCATCCATTCTACCATATACTGGGTTTTGTTCTTTACTATAAGGTCATGTTTACTATAAGGCCAAGACACACATTTTAATCTAATATATATTTTCTCCTTTTAAATATATATATATATATATATATATATATATATATATATATATATATTT
>LNAC01000010.1:3113615-3200931 GCA_002007465.1 Ailurus styani | reverse complement strand
TATATATATTTTTTTTTTTTTTTAAGTTCCTGAACATTTATTAGTATGTCATCAGCAGCAACAGAGGTGGGAGAGAGGGGCACGAGGCTCATCTACCCTTCAGGTAGATCTTGGGGGTCTGCCAGCCTGCAGGGGCTTCCTTCAGGCCTGCCTTCAGCCAGATGCGCCTCAGGTCTCTCTCGAACTTGATCTGCTTCCTTTTCAGGCGTCCCTCCCGGATCTTCCGCCGCAGGAACCGGGTCCTCTTGACCAGTTTCCGGTACTTGTGGTGATTCATCTTCCGCCGGCGAATCTTCAGTACGTTTATGCACTGCATCCGGGGTGCATCCGAGGCCTCCTCCATGCCCCGCTCAGCCCCTTCCCCCACTCGGCTGGGTGGACACTCACCCAGCAGGGATGGAGCCACAGGCGCTGGGGCCCTGGCGGGGAGTCTGGGTGGGAGGTAGTGGGCGGTGAGCCAGAATATTATTTGGATCCATGCATTTTTATTGCCTATCAGTTGTCCTAAGACCAGTGATCACATGGATTGAAATAGGAGCACAGAATAAATAAGGCACATCCTGCTTTACCATTTTTATGAACTTGCTTTGGAGATCAAGACCTGAGAAAACAGGGAGCTTCTCCCTTAGATTTTATCTGCAATCTCTGCAGCAGCTGTGAGTGGACGTACTGGGTCTACAGCTCTGAGATGCCAGGATAATGGGTATAAGCGACATCCTGATCATTACTGAATAGAAGAACCACCCGTGGGAAGGGGGTGTGGTGGAGCTCCCAAACAATAAAGAGGAAAGGAGGCCTGGCTACACAGGCATGTACCACCTTCTTGGATGGATGAGGAGAAGAAAACTACAAAATGGTACAAATTCAAAAGCTAAGGGATAAGAAAGAAACATTTAAGGTCAGTTCCTAGAAAATGCTGGCTCTGGGAACCAAAGTCACTGAGAGGCAGAGGGAAAATGACAATGAGAGGAATGTGTAGGGGAGGAATCAGAATTTGATATGCAAGCATATCTGTTTCTCAGGGTTTAAAAACTGTGCATCAAAAAATCAGGGAGGAATGGTATCAGCTTAATTAACCAGTTTTGATACATGGTAAAGAAAAAAATAAGAAAAAACAACTATGGGGAAAAAAGGGCTCTGGACGATTGTGCCAACATATTTCTCCTACATACGGTCCTGGGAGTCAACCATCCATTTAAAAACTAGGTTGAAGTTGAAAAACTCAGCAGGACTTTCTTGGATGGAGGAGGTGTAATATTAAAGAGAAAATAGAAGTCTAGCCCTATGGTAGCATAAAAGGAATGACCCCCCCCCCAATCTCGTCACTCCAATACTGAGAAATTCATTCAGATTAGTTTATTATTAGTAAAATATCAGTGTTATCCAGAGCTGAAGGAAGGTCTTCATATGGGCTAAGTGTTAGTAGATCTTTAGGTCTCATTTGGTCCTCAAAGACACAGGCTTTGGTGCCATTGTCAATAACAGCTTCAGTTCAGAAAATTGTGAAAGAGCATTTTCTCACTTTATTTTTTTTTTAAGATTTTATTTATTTGACAGAGAGAGAGAGAGAGATTACAAGTAGGCAGAGAGGCAGGCAGAGGGAGAGGGGGAAGCAGGCTCCTCACTGAGCAAGGAGCCTGATGCAGGACTCTACCCCAGGACCCTGGGATCATGACCTGAGCCAAAGGCAGCTGCTTAACTGCCTGAACCACCCAGGTGTCCCTGGAATCTCTTCAATCTGAGGTACTCTGGGACCTCTAGGTGGAGATATTCAGCAAATCACTGGTCTGAAACTCAGAAAAACATAACTAGAGATACAAATTTGGGATCCATCAGCACTTAGATAATAACTAAAATAATAAGACTATGGAGAAGGTCATGCAGAGAAGAGTGGGCTTAACTCACTGAGCCACCCAGGCGCCCCACATTTTCTCACTTTAGATAAAAGGAACAAGAGGGAATGATCCTATGAAAGGAAACTTTCACAGACCTACAGACTTGAGGGTAGAAAACAGTAGCATGAAAAGAAATACTAGTCTTTGGGGTCATGCTAGGGATGCAGAAATACAAAGGAGACATTTTCCTACAGAAATATCCATGGATGGTACCCATCCATCTCCACACCACAAAGTATGGTGAACTTTAACTCAGAAAAATTCTCAGAAGAGAGTACTGTGGTTCTGAATCCCATGTTCAATTATTTTTCATTGGTGTGCCAAGAATGTAGGGGCCAAAAAGCAAGTAAAATTTGAGTTTTTAAATATTCAGAATAATAAGCAATAAGGAAACACACTGCATCGTAGGAAAGATCTAGGTATTATAGGTAACACAAGACAGTTCTATTTTATTTGGCAGAAAGCAGAACTTTTTGTTCTGGAGGGGATTCAGTTTATATAGATGGTAGATTTTTTTTCCTCTCTTAAGATAACACAAATGTGTCAATCTACCTTTTGACAGGAGATTTACCCCAAGTTAGTCAAAACTTCACAGATTCTGAACACTGGACTACTAGCACACATGTATACAATCCCAATAATGCAAAAACCAAGAAGCCTGCTCCTCTTCTATCACTAAGGTTCCCCAGATTATGTCTAAACTTGCAGGTGGGTGGCAGTGATATATGGATGTAGACTATAATAAGCTCTGGATGCTGGAAACACTACTTTTGGTTAGTAAATACTATTATTTTGAATTTTGTCTCTAACTGATAAACTGCTGCAGAGATACTCTCATGTATGCTGAAGAGACTCTGCCACTTTGCATAAATGCAATGTAGGAAAAACTCTGAATAAACATAATCCAACTTTGGAAGTACACAAAGATCTACTTTAGTGAATGCAAATCAGAAAGCAGAGGCTAAAAACATGAGAATACAAGAGTGAGATACTTAACACAGTCTGAGGTGGCATCAGAGAAAAGTTCTCATAGAAGAAAAACACCTGACATAGTACAAGTTAGCCAGAGGAAAGAAAAAAATGGTTCTACGCATAAGGACATCATGAGCAAAAATATGTCAGAGAGTTTGGTATGGTATGTTCTGATGAATATAAGGACAATACTACTGAACAGTAAAATGTTTAGGAACATGACAAGAAAGACAGGGATCAGATCAAGGAGCACCATATGTGCCTTATTAAAGAGTTCTCCGGGCACCTGGGTGGCTCAGTGGGTTAAAGCCTCTGCCCTCGGCTCAGGTCATGATCTCAGGGTCCTGAGATCAAGCTCCACATCGGGCTCTCTGCTCAGTGGGGAGCCTGCTTCCCCCTCTCTCTCTGCCTGCCTCTCTGCCTACTTGTAATCTCTCTCTCTGTCAAATAAATAAAATCTTTAAAAAAATAAGAAAATAAAGAGCTCTCATCGATCCTGGTGGTACCAGTGATACAATGAAGGGGTTTACACTGAGAAGTAGCATAGTCTCATTTGGGTTTCAGGTAGATCAAATCACAAGGCAACTCTGTAGATGTAGGAAAGAAAAGCAGAAAGGTGATGTACTGTGTATTGGGATCTGTATTAGAAAAATGGGATCTGTATTAGAGCAAGAGTTGCAGGCACACAGTGGAAAATCACGTGTGTCAAATATTTAAGAGGCAAAAGGAGCAAAACCTGGTAATTAATTAAAGACAGAAGGCAAAATCAAGACCTGCCAACACTGGAAGAGGAGACTCAGGAAAGGAACTGACTTAAAGGAGATGGTGGTGAACTGTTTGGAATCTCTTCAAATTTTTTTTTTTAATTTTATTTCTTTATTTGTCAGAGAGAGAGATAGACCACAAAGCAGGCAGAAAGGCAGGCAGAGGCAGAGGGAGAAGCAGGCTCCCCACTGAGCAAGGAGCCTGATGCAGCACTCTACCCCAGGACCCTAGGATCATGACCCGAGCCAAAGGCAGCAGCTTAACCAACTGAGCCACCCAGGAGTCCCTGGAATCTCTTCAATTTGAGGTACTTTGGGACCTCTAGGTGGAGATACTCAGCAAATCACTGGTTTGAAACTTAGTAAAACATAACTAGAGATACAAATTTGGGATCCATCAGCACTTAGATAATAACTAAAATAATAAGAGTATGGATAAGATCATGCAGGGAGAGAGTGTACAGTCAGAAAAGTGGCAGCCCAAGATGGAAGCAAGAACACTAACATTTAGGAAGCAGAGTTAAAAAAAGAAAAGAAAAGAAAAGAAAAACCTTAAAGGAGAAAAAAGAGTGGTTAGAGGAATTTGAGGAAAATATTAGACTTTCATGGAAGCCAAAAGAGAATTTCAATAAAGAAATTATTATTAGGATCAAATGCAAAACATAGGCCCAAGAGGTGATCACTAAAAAAGGCCATTTTGACAATCGAGGAGTTATTGATGATTTTAGCAAGATCTCATTGCTTAAGACGTAAAGCAAACTGCTGTAGAACTGGGGGGTGGTCTGAGAAATAAAGGGGTAGGGATAGGAGACAACACTAGTCCTTCATGAAGTTTACAGGCAAAAAGAGACCAAACACTACTTCCTAAGAAACCTGGGTCAAGAGAGAGTCAGGAAAAGGAGGGTTTTTCCAGTTCTCCTACTATTTGATATTAAAGTTCTACCACTGATTCCAGGGAAAAAGAGCCTGGTTCACAGACAAACGGTTACCATTACATGGTACCTACCATAAGTTGAGACTTCCATATACTAGCAAGAACAGCAAAATTAAACCATGCCATAGGATCTCGAATAAGAAAATATTATCAGTGATAATACTCAAGGGACGAGGTCCTGATTTTGCCATTAAGTTGTGTGACCCTGGGCAAATTACTTAGTCCTTTGTATCTCAATTTCCTCACCTATAAAGTGAGGATGATAAGAGTACTTATCTTCTAATTCTCTGAGAATTAAATATAAGATGCTGCATACAAAATGCTACCACAGTGCTGGCTTAGGGTAGGACCTCAAATATGCATTTATTGAGGGTAACAGATAATTAAATAATGCTTAAAATTTTTCACTTTTTAAAAGTCATATTTAGTTGTTCATTGATGACAAATCCTCATGGCATCCTGATTTATAGATTCATAATTGGTTTCAATAAACAGGTCACCATTAGTCCACTTAGGGAGAAAAAACAACAACACCACTGTGAACACATTACCTATGTACATGTGTATACCTCATAAATCAGTGAAAGGAAAAGCAAATACTCAATTGTAATTTCAAATTCAAAGGAATCTTTATCTTCTATGGCATTGAGGTACAATTCTCATTAATTCTGTAACAAAGTATACACTGCAGAGACCTGTTCATCTTTGTGTCAAAATGAATTAAACATAACTCTGAATAGTAATAAGTGCTGTAATGTTGTCTCCCTTTTTAATTTACAAGTGCAGTAGTCTTTAATGATATAGTATGCAACTCTTCCAGCCAATCCAAGGAGACAAAAAGATTCAATTATTCTCCAGATCTATGTGCAGTTATATATTTCCCTTATATATCAGAATTTCATTACTGCTGAAACAGATAAAAAGGCAGCATACAGCAAAAGATCTTGTGATCAATAATCAACGAGTCCAAGGATCTGGGAGAAATACATAAAAATACATTACATTTCATAATATACAGCCTCATTACTGCTAAGAAGAATGCTGTCACCTTTTAAACAAAACATCTTCTTTTTAATAAAACAAGGAGTAAAAACATTAATAAAGCTCTATATCAGAATAATGAAAGTACAAATCTATAATTAAAATGCCATTAAGTGATCTGAATTGACATGATATGTAAAAAAAAATTAAGTATGCAGTTTGGTAGTTATAGTAAATGTACATGGTGGCCAAATTTACATTCAGAAATTTCACATATAGATCTTTATATCAGTAGTACAGCTCCTAGCTAAAGTCCTTAAGACTTTATTTTCACAAATCTATTTAACAAAAAACATTATTTCTTGGATGAATTAACCCAAGTGCAAATGAGTATACAGTTAAATATCCTCACTGCACATCTTCACTTTTTCTTATTCTGTTCTATACTTCAAGTACAATAGTCACTAGGCTGCCAAAAGCACCAAGCACAGTGATGAGAATATAGAACTGATATTTATATCTTTGAAAATATCTGACAGATATTAAGCAATTAAAGCTGTTGGGCTTTTAATATTAAGATGTTTTTTAAAATATAATTTGTAACATCACAGTAACAAAGGCACAACTCTTCCTCTGTTTAGTAAATTCTCACTTCATAAAACTGAAACAAAAACATAAACCTGTTCCCCCCTGAAGTACTATACAATAATTGGAAACCACAATATTGGTACTGAGACAGTGAAGTGCCCCATTAAAGATCAGACAGCATTCTCAAATAAAATCCATTACACAAAATCGTACTATATCCTACTCCAACTTGAAAGGCATTCCAGGTACTGTAACTGGTATTTCTTAGTTAATAAAAAGTCCATAAATTGAACATTTTTTTCACCCACTCAAGGTAGGCAAAAATGTATTATGCTGTGTACTAAATCAGGGCTAACATTACATTATGTGTTGAAGGGAAGGGGAAAGTGGCAGATGTCTTTGTTATCCTCCCCAAAATAATGTTGCTGGCACTGGAATAGTCAATACAAAGAATGAAGGAGTTACCCCAGGTCTGGACTCAGCACCCTGTTTGTACCAATCACTGTCTAGCTACCACTGCTCCTTTTGTGGCAGGGTTAGACCCTTACAAAGAAGTGATTCTTTGGTTGAACCAACAGCAACCTAGACTCAACATGTAATAGGAAACAGAATTTTTAAATAACTTGAATGAATTTGACTCCTGGTGGCAGTCAATGAAAATATCAAGAGTAATTAATCAGTGTTATATATACATTACAGTAATTGCTTATAAAAACCAATTTGTATATTTCATTACATTCATCTTTTTCCTCTTAAGAGGACACTGAACTAAATGAAACAATGCAAGTATATAAAAATGTAAACTTCTATACAGATAATACATACCACATCTTACTTTAGATAGCAAAAGATAATCATAGGGAAGGAAAAATACATTATAAAAACTAAACCCAAGGCACTTCCCTTAGGTTGGCTTAATATTTCTCCTGGAGTCAGTAAAGAAGCAGTTGTTTCTCATCTCTCTCGATGGGATATTCTTAAGGGCAAACCGACTCAGACCCAGGTTCATTTTGTAACTGGAGCCTGTAATCCCCTCCTCCAGAATATAGTTTTCCTGTGTGTACCCCTGTGTAACTAGTACAGCTCCAAACTGAAGGAGCAACAAACCAACAGATGAAACCAACAAGAAATTCATCAAATAACCGTCTAATGACACTCAAGGGCCACCCGCATCCTGTCTCCTCGAAATGCTCAAGGTCTCCCTAAAGGAAAAACGGGGGGAGGGGGGCGCGTAAGAGGGCGGATAAAGGTGGTGTTTGTGTGTTACAGAGAGAAGAGGCCAGATTGCTCAGGTGAGGATGAGGTGTGGCGAGTCAGTGGAGATGAGGAAGCAGAGAAGTGACGCACGAGGGCGGTCACCTGTGGGGCCACTTGATCCAGCCCCGCCCCCAGGGACAGCTGAAAGAATCGTGGCCGGAAGCCCCCAAAACATGCCAGGGAAAGGCAAAGCTGAGCCCCTTTGGCCCGGCCTGAACTCACCATCAACGGTTTTCTTCTTGAAGAGAGACGCCATGGTCAGGGACCGCGCCTGGGCTGCCCGGCTCGGCCCGGTCCGACCCGCGACTGGGAAAGCACAGGAGGGAAAGGACAGGCCCTTTGAGGGTTTGGTGTGGCGGAGCGATGGGCAAGAGAAGAGGGCGGGGTCTCCAGGCAGGACCCGCGGAAGGCGGGTATCGGTGAAGCCTACCGCAGCCGAGTCGCCCCGAGCTCAGGTGACCGAGAACTAAGACACTTTTTGGAGAAGTCACTTCTAGGCGGCGCCTGCGCATCAGGCGCGCGCGCCTGCGCACTGCGGCGCCTGAAGCTGCTGCCTCTGCCCTCACCTCAGCTGCTGCCCGCTCCGCCCGCTTGGGGGGTCGCGGCGTGGTGCATCAGGCGGGGGCTTGCGGTGGTAGCAAGCGCGGAAGACCGTCGGCGGTGCCGGGAAGCTTCTCTCTGCGAGTTCCGTGAGGACGTGCTAACAGAGATGAGCCTTGGTCAGCCCTTTCTTCCTTGCTTGGGGGAAGCTGGGAGTAGGGGTCTCCAGCGTCTTAGGACAAGTGTGGGTCGTCCCGGAACCAGTTGGTTTAAAACCATCCCGTTGCTGTCAGCATCGGTACTTTCATAAGTGCAGGGGTTGCCTGCGGGCTGTGATCTGTGCCCCGGCGGTGTTTGTCTCCGAAGTTCACGTTCTCTTCCGCCCTGACTCGACCGCGATCTCCCGGGCGCTCGCCCGCGCAGCCCCCTGTAGGTCCGGAAGCGTTCACCTGCCTGCTGGGCCCAGGGTGCCAGCCACCCCGTGTGTCTCTGGGAATCCTGTTCCTAGGTTTGAGAATGGCGGGCAACGAAAAGAATAGGGAACAACTTTCTTAATGCAACACTATTTACTATTCTTGGCTGGAAACATTAAAAAAAAAAGTCACACATTTGTATACTGGCTTAAACGTCTCCAATTGTATTTCTTAAAAATCGCGATTTCTTGTAATTGCTCGAGAAAAATTCATGACTATACTGTGAACCTATTAGAATGCTATATAGCTGGATCTTGGTGCTTAATGTGGGGAGAGGAGACCCTAAAGTAAAAGTGTAATAAATTATTTAAAGAATACTTGGGCATATAAGCATAAATATGGAAAACAATCTTTGGAGCAAGACCTTAAGTTCATTGTTTTACTTCATTGTGTGGGTGTATGTGTGTACACGCATATCTCTGTTTAATATATTATCTTGCTATTTAGAATCTTAATTTTGCTGTGAACTTTTTTCCTTCCAATTTATTAGAGTTTTAAGCAACACTGTCTTCCACAGGATAAAAATAGTAGTAACCTTTGTTTCATGTCATTTCTGCCAGGGAAAACACTCCAGTAATAGTGTCAATACTATTAGTCACCTCTGGCTTTGTGAATCATGTCTCAAAGATTCCTGAGTGTTTGTGGGAGTCAGACTTTGCTTCCCCATTTTTTTCTCTCTCATCTCAAAGTCCTCAGGGCCACTGATAATCCTACTGTTGTTGCTGAAATTTAGCTAAGAGACTGCTCATGGAAACTTTCTCAAAATGACATAGTAATATGCAAAGTATAATTGTCTCATTCATCCTCATTATTCTAGATATTATGGGACAATGAAGAAGTACGGAAATGGGAAAAAAATGTAAACAAGAACATGTAGGCTCTGCACGTAAGGCCTGGCCTTTCTGGCGTAAACTCTATGGCAAAACGCAGTTTACCCCGGCTGCCTGTTGTAATGGATGGCATTGAGCTGTGCTTGAATGCATGAGAGGCAATAAGCTGTTATGTGCGTAGTAATCGTACTCCTCCCTGCAGCAGTCACCCCTGTTTTATTACTCCTATACAATCCCCCCCACTGACCCAATTGTAACAGTTGGGAAAATGCCAAAATACTTAGCAGCAACCATATGGAAGACCCTCCAAAAGTGCACAGCAGGAGCTAAAGACAGGGCTTGTTCATTACAATAAAGACAAAATAAAAATATGTAGTATTTAAACTCAGCACTCTAATAGTGTGATTCTCCCATAGTTTGAAGCAGGCAGATATTAGCTGATATGCACCAGACTGGCTGGCATTCACTGATTAGTTGGTGACCAAACTGTACCAATTCATATTTTGTATCTCACTCCTTATTTAAAGGGCATGTACACTTTAATCTAGCCGAGAAAGTGAGACTTAGGATATCACGGAGCCAAAAACTAGAATACATGGGTATTTTTCATTTCTTTAAAACCATCACCATAAATGAAACAAAACACAAATGAAAAACCCCACCATCATCACAAACAAACTCACTGAATCAGTACGACACCTATATAAGCATGATGGGTAGAGAAAACATTCCAATTGTATTCTTCTTAAATCTCATTAAGAAATGATGAACTAATGTCCTGTGGTCACATCATTTTGACCCAATGCTCTTCTTACAAACTGCTCAGATAGCAGAAATATATTTATTACATACCTAATGACACATACCATGCTATAGATGGGGGACACACCAGTGAAGAAACAAATATGGTTCCTCCCCACTCCTCCGCACTCTTCTCTTACCCACCTTCCTACCAGGTTTGTCATCTTTTCTCATTCACTTGTTACGATTCTGACACCAATTCCAGTATGTGTGTATTTTTCCCCCACACCAAGCATGTCTCAGACACCATCTAGGTGTTCTATAATTCAGGTCAATTCTGACACTCTCCTTGGAGAGTGTCAGATTCCACAGGTTGAAGGTTCAGCCTTACGGATTGCCCCCGCTTCACATGTCAATCACAAATCCAGGTTGTTACTTGTGCTTCTGAATGACTAGCTAACAATCAGAGAATTTCATACCCTCCCCTCCCACACCCGCCATGGGTTTGATTAATTTGTTAGGTGGGCTCACAGAACTCCGAAGCTTTGTTTATTCAATAGATTGCTGGTTTATTGCAAAATATATAAAAGGATACAAATCAACAGCCAGAAGAAGAGCTACTCGGGTCAAGGTTCTGAATGTAGGAGTTTTTGTTCCCTTGGAGTTTGAGGCCATGGCACAGTGTCATATGGAGGCATTCTCATTTCACCAACCTGGAAGTTCCCTCAACTCTGTCCTGGGTTTTCACGAAAGCTTCTTTACATTGCATGACTGGATTAAATCACCAGCCAGTGGTAATTGAACTCCATCTCGACCCCTGTCTATTCCCCAGAGGTTGTAGGGATGGTACTGAAGTTTCTAATCCTGTAATCACATTATTGATTCCCTTAGTGACCCGCCCCCATCCTTAAATGCTTTCTAAAAGTCACCCCATGAATATAAAATCAAGTGTGTTTGAAGAGGATTTGTCATGGATATCAAGATACCTTATCACTGAGGGCGCCTGGGTGGCTCAGTGGGTTAAGCCTCTGCCTTCAGCTCAGGTCATGATCTCAGGGTCCTGGGATCGAGCCCCACATTGGGGCTTCATCTCTCATCCGGATCATTATCACCTATGTTATTTCCTCGCCTCTATCCTTACCTCATTCCACTTTTGTCTCAATATAGTGTTACAGAATTTCCTTTCCTTCTTCCTTCCGTGCCTGCGCTTCTTGGTCACGTCACTTCGAAGAATGAAGAAGTAGACCAGACGGAGTGGTGGGCAGCAAAGCAAGGTTTACTGAGTGAGAGTAAAAGTTTATTGAGTGATAATACAAAGCTCCCGAAGAGGGAGGGGACCCAAGAGTTTGCTACTGGAGTTTCTAAGTCTAGAGGTTTTTATGGGATTGTTGGAGGGGTGTTTTATTTTATTTATTTATTTTTTAAGATTTTGTTTATTTATTTGACAGAGAGAGAGATCACAAGTAGGCAGAGAGGCAGGCAGAGGGAAAGGCGGGAAGCAGGCTCCCTGCCGAGCAGAGAGCCTGATGAGATTCATGCAGGCCTGGAGCAGGCCTGGAGCCACCCAGGCGCCTGAGGAGGGGGGTTTTAATTAGATTAACCCTCCCTGCCCCTGTCGTCCAATCAGGTTTTTGTCATCTACCTATCATGTGGAAAAGGGTGAAGGGCTTCCTTGGGGTGGTGTAAAATCCTTTTAAGGGTGGTTCCCTCTTAGGGCAAGGGGGCCCCTTGTCCCTGCCTGCCTTTCTTCCAACCATCCTTCATCAATAGCAGACAGAGTGGTCCTGTTAAAATATGGATCAGATCACGTTCTGTTTCTCAAAAAAGATCAATGTATTCCCAATATTAATGTCTGGAGTTCATACACGTGTGCACATGCACGTACATACATACATCTGTTCTACAGACTAAACTTCTGTTTTTTATTCTTTAATTAAATGTCCAAATTTTTACCATCCAGGTTGCCCTCCTAATTATTTCCTTTCATTATGCATCACTCAGGTGGAACATGACTATTCAGATGCAATCTTAGAATTGCACCAGCCATTACTGCCCTTGTTCTGTATACTGTATTTCTGACAACATTCCCTTCAAGTGCATTAGCATTTTTGACTACCATTCTTTGAATCATATCAAACTTTTTTAGTCAAGTAAAACTGCAACACTTTTTAAAAAATACAAATTCCTGCTTAGTCCTCCCCATCCTCGATTTGATTGATCGATAATTTTAACTTAAAAACCTAAAAACAAAACTTTTCATGCATCACTAGAGACAACTATTCAACTTTGTACTTATTCATTTATAAGCACTTTTGAGGCATTGTAGTTATCTCTGAATCCATTTATACTATCATCAAGGTTTTATTTAACTTTCAGTTTTAAGACCATTTTGAAGATTTTTGTAATTTTTAATAAGACAGAAAGACACTTCTGCTAAAATTAAGGTAACTTCTGCCTATGTTCTATTTATACTTTATTAGTTATAGCAACCATAAAGGTAAAAGAGATGAGTTGAGTTTGGCATAATTCATACCTGAGGAAAAAATACTCCATATGATCAATGGTTTCTCTTCCAAGTATTAATAAAACGTAATTTAATGATCTGTTTAAAATTGTTTTCTAGAGTATTTCATAAAGTAGTTTCCTCTTCTTTGAAATTGGTCATTTGCCATTCATTCACTTTTAGTATCTTAGGTTAGAATGTGAATAGATGCCCTCTTCTACTCCGTTGACCCTTGAGGTGTACAATGTCAAGGTGGAGTGCTCACTCTGGGCACAAACTGTCTGGGTCTATAACCAACTCTGCCACCTTTCAGCTAATTAGACCTGGGGCAAGACACTGAACCTCTCCATGTCCATTTCATCCATATAAAATCACCTTCATATGGCTGTTGAAAGAATTAATTAAGCTAATATATACAAAATGCCCAGATTAGGCGTGACACATAATAAGCACTAACAAGGTATTATCTATCTGTGTCATTGTTCCCAGCTTACCTTTCCACGTTTTCTCAAGAGTAATCCCTCTACTTTGAAATTCACTCACTCCCAGATATGTTTACTCTATCAGCGACTCCTTTCCACGAGTCTATTTCTTTCTCCTTAATTTAAGAAAGAAGTCTATTTTTCTTGTCCTTGATTCTACTATTTCTATGGGAGTTGACGTGTATGTCTAACATTGGTTTTCATTATATTTATTTATTTATCTATCTATTTGTTTGAGAAGGAGAGGGCTGAGGAGGGGCAGCGGGAGAGGGGAAGAGAGAATCTTAAGCAGCTCCATGCCTAGCGTGTGAGCCCAATGTGCGGCTCCATTTCACAACCCTGAGATCATTACCTGTGCCAAAATCAAGACTCTGCAGCTTAACCAACTCAGCCACTCAGGTGCCCCTTGGTTTTCATTATCTTAAGAAGATTCATTACAGGTTTCTTTGTATTGTTTTTTTCTTTCTGGCATCAGCTCCTAAGCTTCTTGGGTTCAGAAAGGATGTGTTGTCATACTCTTCAATCATTTCCCTATTGAAAGATATACATATTTTTAAACTTAACAATGCAGTAACATCTTTATATATCTATGTTTTAATATTTTTAATGGGAAAATGACATATATATCTAGTATATTTGTATTGACTTGACATACTCAATTTCAAGCCTCCCTATATGTGAAGGGCATCCAACATTATTTATCTCCACAAACAACATAGGTCTAGAGAGTCTGGTTCAAAATCAATAAATAATTTTGTCTTAGCTCTACATAAGGATTTTGTGTGGCTATCCCCTTTTTTATTTCCTGTTATACTTTGGTTTAAATTTGGACATACTGTAAGATATTTTGCTATTCCATTTGCTACCTTTCACTATATTTTGTTTTACATTTAATAATGCTACAGTACAAAGTATGACTTTATAAACAAAATTAGACTGACGTGTTAACTTATATAGCATTAAAAAGTTTAGAAACAGCATAGGACAGAAAGAGTCATTGGCAAAGTTTAAAAATCTCTGATTTCTTATAAAAGGTAAAAAAAAACAACCAACAACAACAGAAATGAAATGGCTTTTCAAAGTCCTATATCTAGGAAGAAGTTGACTCAGAATATGTGAGGACAAACTCTTTCAGTGTGTTTATACTTCATAGCCCCAGGTAGGGTCTGTTTGTCAATTCCCTTGCGACTGAAACTAGACAGGCTGTATGTGCTCAGGGGGCAGGACAGCCAAGAGTGTGGACTAAGGTTGCTGCTTCCAATGATCACTCAGCAGAGGCATACAAGGTTTGATTTCAGGGAAAGGTAAGCTGCAGAAGGATCCCCTGTTAGACCTCCCCTCCTGGCACTCAACCCCCCCTCGTGGATCCCCCTCTCTCAACTTCTTCAAATTCAGAGCAGCTAGGCAGCACTTATTTTACCTGACTAAAGAATAGCACTCAAACGAGATTAGCTCACACAGATGGATAATTTTGTACATTTAAAGCCAAGTAATATGTGCACCATTGTCTCATGTTTCAGCATGTTCACTATGTTCTAACATTAAAATGTGGAATTTTTTCCTATAATTTCTGAATCCATGCTTCATAGTTCCAGAAATTCACCTCATTTCTCTCTTTGTCAAATCTTGCTTTTAAAAATATATGCCATAAAGAACAAGTCAGACTAGTCAGACATTTAGTCAATGAAAAAGCTAAATGAGTCCCCTAAATGTGTGTGGCTGCACATCATTGGTTTTATAGTCTAAGAGAGTTCATGTGCTATTTGGAATATGTAACAACATGATCCTTTTCGAAAAATAAAATAAACTTTGCCCTGAATTCCTCACAGTGTTAATAGTAGTTGCACATGAGTAAATCAAGACAGAATTTGTGCCCCCTGGCACAACCGAACATATGTATATATTTGCTCTTCAATCCAATAAGGACTCTAGAGTGCAGAACTACTACCACGCGAAATAGAAATGAACTTCAATATAGGGGTAATGGATTTGAATCTTCAATAAAATAAACCTTAATAGCTATCTCACTTTCTATTTCAAATGAATAGAAATTAAGAGAGGCTCTGGATGTGAGACCTTGGTAAATTAGTAAAATAATTTGCTAAAACAAAGGCATTGTGTTTTCTGTACAAATAAGGTGGCCTTTTAATAAGGCCCATTTTAAGCAATGTGTAAGTGGTCTTCTCTTCATTGTTTTGTTCAGTCTTGTAACAAACACTTACAGAGCAGTTGCTACATAAAATATGTAATGCTTGTTAGTAACTCTGAGGGATGTAAAATCAAGTGGATATGAATTTTGTTCTAAAGAAGTTAAAAGTCCAATAAAGATATTTAAGGAACATTAAGAGTTAGATGACAGGGGGACGCCTGGGTGGCTCAGTCAGTAAATGTTTTCCTTTGGCTCCGGTCATGATCCCAGGGACCTAGGATCCATCCCATGTCAGACTCCCTGCTCAGTGGGGAGCCTGCTTCTCCCTCTGCCTGCTGCTCCCCCTGCTATACACTCTCTCTCTCACTGATAAATAAATTAAAAAATCTTAAAAAAAGAAAAAGAATTAGGTGACAAGGAAAAAATGTATGGCTATAAAAACTTGGGGCCACAAACAAAACTATGTAATTAATTGAATTTATAACTATAAATTTGATATTTGGAAATCTTTCAGATAGCTGGACTATAACTAATGTATTGAATTTAGAAATTTATCTTCATTCTAAAAATAGGTTAAATATGTTTCCTTTTATATTTGTTTCTCTTACATTCAAGGAGGTGATTTAGAAGCTCAAAGATGCCTAAGAGGAGACGAAACATTATAACAATTTCGAAAATAATTTTAGACATTTCTGATGCAAAGAAATATAAGAATGTCCAAAATGCAAAAGTCTGAACTTATTGATAGATACAATAGTAATGATAAATAATACCTGATTATATATAATGTTCAGACTCCTAGAGATTACTGCATTGTATTTACTTGGTTTATATAGGAGGACTGCTTATCTTCGCCTTCTACTGTAATTGTGAGAATTACAATTTAGGCTACAAGCCACCATTTCAAAATATAAAATAAAAATTTAAAATTTAATATAACACTTATATTATAAAATTTTAAGATAATTGTTCATAAACAAAGACCTGGATGTTGTTTGTTGTACTCTTTTCGTTAATATGTTTTTACACCCAGTTTTCAGATTTCTCTCTTCTGAGACTAACTTTGACAAGGTTCTTATGAATAATCAATNGTTTTTACACCCAGTTTTCAGATTTCTCTCTTCTGAGACTAACTTTGACAAGGTTCTTATGATAACANGGTTCTTATGAATAATCAATCAATCAATAATCATATGTAGTGGTGGCCTACTCTATGTACAGTGTAAAGAGATATAGAGCAGTGTTAAGATAGGGTCTCTGGCTAATTAAGAATAACCTATTTTGGATATTCCTATAACCAAATTAGGGTCTCTGCCTAATTAAGAATAACCTATATTTGGTATATTGGACAACCAATGCTACAAGCAAAGTTACTTGTAGTAAGGGGGTTAAATTTGTAGTTAACAATACCAAGTTGGGGGTGCCTGGGTGGCTCAGTGGGTTAAAGCCTATGCCTTCAGCTCAGGTCATGATCTCAGGGTCCTGGGATCGAGCCCCACATCAGGCTCCCTGCTCAGCAAGGAGCCTGCTTCCTCCTCTCTCTGCCTGCCTCCCTGCCTACGTGTGATCTCTCTTTCTCTCTGTCAAATAAATAAATAAAATCTAAAAAAAAAAAAAACAAAAAACAATACCAAGTTGATTTGTCACATCAGAACAGACTTTATAGATTGCACCAGTTTTTATGACAATACTTGTTGCCTCTGGAGATGTAGAGAGTCTCAAGTACAATTTGGAGATTAGTTGGCACAGGCTATTGGTTTATAAGGGAGCCTGTTTAGAAGCTATTTTTTCCTGATCTCTCTATGGAATGTCTACCTTTTGTTTTACTACCAGAAGGATACTGTTAGAGTTTGCTATTGTTGCTCTCACAAATTACCACAAACTTAGTGACTTAAAACAACTCAAATGTATTATTTTGTAGTTATGGAGGCAAGGAGTCCAAAATGATCTCACTGGACTGAAATCGAAGTTTCATCAGGGCTATGTTCCTTCTGGAAGCTCAAGGGGTAAATCTGCTTCCTGCCTTTTCAATTTTTAGGGACTGACTGAATTCTTTGGCTCCTTACACCTTCCTCCATCTTCAAATCCAACAGTGTTGCATCTTTAAATCTGTCTCTGACTCTGACTCTTCTTCCTTCACATTTAAGGTCACTTGTAATTACACTGGACCTCCCATATATTCCAAGATTGCCTCCTTATTTTAAAGTCAGCTGATTAGCAACCATAACTCCATCTGCAATTTTAATTTTTCTTTGCCATTTAACATAACATTTTCACAGATTCCAGGCATTAGGATGTGGATATCATGAAGGAATACCATTCTACCTGCCACAGGTGAGACTAATTTTTAAATACAGTATGAGTCATTGGTTGTGCATAACATTCTTTGGGTTATTCTAGTTATTGACTGTTTTTCAATGGTACCTAACACCTCCCATAGGATTATAAAGAGCCCTGTTTACCTTACTGACATGCATATGCTATTCTTTGCTATTACTGTGCCGTGGTTAGATGTGTACAAAATGGTCATCTATCTAGCCTTCANCAGATTCCAGGCATTAGGATGTGGATATCATGAAGGAATACCATTCTACCTGCCACAGGTGAGACTAATTTTTAAATACAGTATGAGTCATTGGTTGTGCATAACATTCTTTGGGTTATTCTAGTTATTGACTGTTTTTCAATGGTACCTAACACCTCCCATAGGATTATAAAGAGCCCTGTTTACCTTACTGACATGCATATGCTATTCTTTGCTATTACTGTGCCATGGTTAGATGTGTACAAAATGGTCATCTATCTAGCCTTCATTGGCAGGAGTATTTTTGATGCTTTCTCATGTCAGCCCTAACAGATTTCTAGAAAAGGGAATAAAAGATATTTGGACAAACCTGACATGAAATTCTTCATTGAAACAGACTTGGTTTAATACTTTGCTCTATATTCTCTGCCTTAGGGATATATTACATTAGTATTTGATCAAACTTTTATTTAATTGATATTTAATTTTGGACTCGAGCTGCATCCATAGTGTTAACCACCAACATATTTAAAGTTCAAATAATGGACTGATTTTTTTAATCCTTCACATATATCTAGCACATAAGGGTCCAATAAATGTCTGTTGTATTGAATGAATAATATTCAATCAAAATTTAGCTTACAATGAAATACATTTCAAAAATGCATATTTAAATAAATTGCTCAACTTTATTGAAAGACAACCTAGATAATCTAGATCAAAATGTCCAATAACTTTATTCAGTCTTTAATTTCTTCACTTATTCATTCACTTATGCTAAAACTTTAGAGGTAAAACAGATTTTATAGGTCATCTATTATAAGCTCTTTATTTTGCAATATCAGGGACCCATAGCAAAGAATTGCTGAACCTCACTGTTGGCCAGTGAAAGGTCTACAGCTAGAAACTCAGGTGACCCAATTTTCAAGCCAATGCTTGACCTGTCTCACAGATCTGTCTTAATAAGACAAGAAGAGATAAGATCTGGGGGGGAGTCTGAGAAATCTGTAGTCATTGTTGATACATTTAAATATCTTAACTTATGAAGAAATGACAGGCTGTTCCCACCACCTTCAGTGCCCAGGATATAATTCATGTAGTTCATTGAAGTTGGTTGTGTAGATATGAGGGGCCAGACGTTTGGATAAACTTCTAACTCTCTTAGGTACACGTGAGCTGGGAATTGTTTTTTTCAACAAATAATTTCTGCCATTCAGTGTAGAGATTCAGGAGAGTACTCATTAATATTTTTGTAAAGATAATCTAATTTTAATGAAGACAAAATTATTTTAAGTCAGAAGCATAAATAGGCAGAGGAGAGATCAGTCCCTAAAAGGAATGATGCAGAAATGGGACTGAGATTATGGAGATGGGATTTTTTGAAGATTTTTTATCCACAATCTACTAAGGAAGTGATAAAGTGATGAAAGCAATTGCATGAACAAGTTAGGATGTACACATGTACCCAGATAACCATTTAATTTCTAAGCCATCAGAGACCAATCTTAATTCTCACAGTTTTCTCAAACCTGGCCTAAGGTTACCCTTTTGGGGTGATGGAGTAAGGACTGAAAGAAAGTACTAGCATTTCCATGGGACATATATACTGCATCTGCACTGCAGAAGCCAAAAGCACAAAAATAAAAAGGGCAGACATTTTAACCCAAAATTACAAAGATTCAGCATATTTTAGGATATGTTTTCACACTGAAAAATAAATTCCAACAGGTTTTATGTCAAGAGAGCGTGTAATGACAAGCTAGACTTTTCCAAAATAGAATCAGAAATGTTTGTCAGTTATGTTATATAGATATAAATATAAATTATGGTTATCTTAATCATTAGTAATATTTGACATTACAAGAGAGGGCAGTTTCTCTTTCTACATTTGCCCATAATCCATTACATAGTAAAGCAGACCTAAGCACTGGGTTGTGTTACCAAAGGAGGTTGGAGACTCTCTCCTTGGGGGTCATAAATATAGTTTTCCATCTGCTGGAGACTGTTTAGGTGAAACATGCCTGAAGTCAGGGGCTGGATCAGATGATCTCTGGGGGTCTCTTCCAGCCTTTTGAGTCTTTGAGAGAAATTTCTAATCAGCATGTTAATGAGTACTTTAAATTTGTATTCTGGTTTCCTTGAAGATAATTACCAGAAACACTAAGCAGAGAATAGCATTTCTAAATACCCGTTTAAAAGAAGAAGATGAAAGAAAGAAAACACAATATTCTGTTTAAAAAGAGAAAAAAAAGAGATAATACAATGTGACCCACTTGATATCAAAGAAGCCAATTACCTGAGGAGGTGGTATGGTTCAGTGGTCTTGGTAACGTCTGAAAAAGTCCAAGGCTACTGGATCTCTTCCCTGTTCTTATGATGTCTTGCTGTGTGACCCAGGACAAGTCATTTGACCTTAGTTTCCTCATCTGAAAACACAAGACCCCAGGAGTTGTGCTTGATTACCTGACTAATATCAAGCTACAGGAATTAAATGAAGAATGGAATTTCATTTTGGGCTTCATCACTGTTGTGGCGATGACAGATGGGAATCGTATGAGTGAGGTTAGCCCCTGCGCTTCATTAACTGATGAAAAAAAGTCTGAATGATATAGATGGTAAACTAAACTTTGAAAACCCTGGAAGAGATCTTAATTTAGATGTTATAGAGATGAGCATGCAGTGAAGATTTATTTTTGTTTTGGTATTATGAAAAATCAATTGAGGTATTATCCTGTGTTTCATTAATCTAGTTACTCCAGAATTGGCCCTGGGAAAAACATATACTAGTTTAGTCCAATATCTCTTCTTCCTGTACTTAGTTTTTAGAGAGGAAACAACCTTTTTATTAATAATGACATAGAGCTTTTTTGTAAGAACAAAAGTATGTCAGTCCAAATTACTTTTCTCCCTGTGTTCTTTCTTTCTTTACCTATAGTAAAGTAAGTTTACCTGAATTTTTATACTTCTTGTTACAAATATTATTTTCTCTGGGTGACTAAGCTGGCATTTTCTGAACCTGGTTCCTAGGGTTAAATGCTTAGCCCCATGCTATTTTCAACAACACATTTTTTTTTTCCACCAGAGATCATGCTTGTTTTAATAAACATGCCCTAAACAAGACACGAAATGAGGTAGGAATTCTAAAAACTTATGTTTTGACACACCCTTTAGAGAAAACAAATAACAAATTGGAAAAAAAAAAGCAATTAAGATGATAAAAAGATGAACTGATGTTATGTTTGTGACCAGTTAGGAAAACTGTAACATCTATACCAGATTAGAGATATCTGAATTCTACTAACAACTATATTTCAATACACTATATATTTCCATTAAAGTGAAAGAGCCAAATCCAACCTGAAAAAGTAATTGGCATTTTGTTAAAGATTGCAATTATATGCAGCCTTTTGTTCACAAACACTGAAGAGAGGACAGGGCTATCATTGGAAATACTGTTCTACCTAAAGGTTTGGGGAATCATAAATTCTGGTTCCTATTCTGCTATTCAGTTTTTAGATGGCATTATATCTTAGTCCCACCATCTGTACAGTATGAATAATCATATTTTGCTAACTCACAGGTGTGTTGTAAAGGATAGACAATACAAAGTAACTCTGAACATATAACCATTCTCAGAGCCCTGATAATAAGGAAAACAAATGGTTAAGAGATATAAAAGAGGTTGAACTTTATAATAAAATTTTAAGAATCACATTTAAGTTCATGTAAAAAAAATTTTTTTTTCTAACGATGTTTCCTACCAAAATTTTCATATAACTTAACTTTATTCACAAAATGTACCTCATTTGGACTTTGGCATGAAATTCCAAGTGAAATGAAATTCCAAAGTCCAGATTAGGTACATTTTGTAAATAAAATTTCACTGCAAAGTCTTTAAGGGACAACAAAGGAGAAAACACATCCTGAACTTACCGAGTTTTTGTATCTCTCTGTGGAGGTATCACGGAGATTCTCACCGTAACTCTTTGCAGTATTTAATATTAAATTACACTTTTAATTGAAGGATTGGACAATATACTTTATCAGAAGAGCAGGGACTACACCAACTATTAAGAGCTGAAAGAACACCTTTTTGCTCCAGGTGTTGACATTTACTAAGTCACACAAATATAATGCCCAGCAAGACTTTGTGTCTCTGTCTTCTGAAGTTTGAATTCCAAGGATACCAAATCAATATGGCCAATTTGGTCAGCCGTCTAACCCCAGATATTCAGAGTGCACGTACAGTCACTAAGCTCCCACTTTTGCTTATTCATGATCTATTCCCAAATATAGGAAAAATTATTGTGAACCGAGAAATCACCCCAGGTGGTGACTTTTAAAAGCAGGTTACTCAAACTGATGGCTACCAGAGAGGAGATCAGCAGGGGGATGGGTGAAATAGGTGATGGAGATTTAGGAGGGCACTTGTGATGAGTACCGGATGTTGAATGTTAAGTATTGAATCACTAAATTGTACACCTGAAACTAATATTACACAGTATGCTAACTAACTGGAATTTAAATTAAAACCTAAAAAAGTAAAATAAAAGCATGTTACTGAATGTTCGTAATCTTTTGGTATAGGGAAGAAAGGCAGTAACTCCCACTTCCTTCTCTTTCTGCTTGAAAGAACATTTCCTACCATTCACAACTCAATAAACACTTTTTTGTCTTGACCATTTTACCCTCCATGGAAGAAAATCAGGATTAAGACAGGCAGAGATGGAAATTTCATGTTTCTAAATTCCTTTCTTTTTATGACTTTCTGGGAGGATTTTGCCCTCAACATTACACTTTCTTTTACCAAACTCTCTTATTTTTGCCTTTTGTGAAATCTGAGTTTCTTAAAAAAAAATGAGATAAGTAACACAAATAAAAATGTTGAAGAACTCTGCTTCCAGTGTTAGGAAAGTTAGAAGGAAAGAGAATGTCCAATGTGGGTAGTCCACATTGTGCTAATCATGTATAGTGAATGAAAAGCACGGGTCACAGAAAAAGTCCATTTTGTGATTATCATTGGTGAATTGTGGTTTCATTAGTGTGGTGTAGAAGGTCAAAATACTTTGGGGTAAAGAGCAAGTGATGGTGAGAAAAAGTGAAGTCAGCAAGTATAAAATACACTTCAAAATTTTGAGAGTTCTGTTAGGTAATGTAGGAAGTGAAGTCATCTATGAAGAAAGAAGTAAATGGGTAGAATTGTGAGTAGAGAAGAAACAGAAGTTTTGGAAGAGTCACTGTGCAGAATTCCCGTGGAATCAACAATATTTTGTTGTTTATAAGGAACAATTTTTTCCCTAACATTTTAACAGCTGATGGCAACTTAAAATCATTGCTGGCTGTCTTGATGTAACTGCTATTTCCAGCACATATGGGAACTCGATCATGGCTATTCAGATTGTCACTTAAATTGAGTTATGTGCATTGCTGAAAATGTCATCAAGAAGATTACTTACTTTGTGATTCAGTATTGAAACAGTAAGTTATTTTATACTCAGAAAGGCATGTACCCAGAGCAGCGGGGCATGAATTAGATATTAATGAAGCAAATATTCATGGATGGGGGGAAGGAACACAATTCTATAAATTTCTTGTAAAGAACAACCGAAAGCTTTAATGAGATCCAACAATATAAGACACATATATTTATTACTGAGTTGTGTGTAAAAAGAGCGGCTATCATACACCAAGCAATACAACTGAAGGAAAGGAAAATTGCCATATACCTAAGAACAGATGAGTGAACTCTGAAATCAATGAGAATTTGGTGTGACCAATTGAATTATAACACAGAATTATCATTAACATGTTTGACATCCATTGGTCAGAAACTTCCAGCTAGTTGAATAGTAGCACTTTCACTTCCAGCCACTGAAGCACTTTTGCTTCTTTCAGCTGAAGAACACTGAATAAATACATGGGGTTTGTGTGTGTGTGTGTGTGTGTGTGTAATAAATATATGTTTAATCATATAGGATAAACTGATAAATCCTAGAGCTCTTTGGCATGCTGTAAAATTATAATGTCAATACCAAAGCACTAAATGAAGATCACAAGTATGGATGAAGAAAGGCAATGTATCATAACACTGTACATAACTGCCAATGGCCAAATGTCTCCTCCGTGTTAAATTTTAACCTCAAACTATTTCTGAATAATATCTCAGAATATCTCCTCAAAAATGCTACTCTGTATTTGCATACACATGCATGGGTACCCACATCCATGCACACACACAGGCATGCACACGCACACACACACACACGCAGGTGGTTGGTGAGTGGCCAAGCTGATAAATGAGATAAATATTTTCTGAAAGAAATAACTAGGAAATTTCTTCACAAGTGTTAATGTTTTTTACTTCCTGATTTTAGTTTGTTAGTGGACATGCACCAGGCTAGTTTAAAAATAAGCTTACCCAAACTATAATGACTCAGTGAGTAAACAATTGCAACCTCATGATTTTCAATCAACCAACCATTTAATCACCATCTTAAGAAGGCCATCAGTGCTTGTTTTTGAAAGAAAACTATCTATTGACACATTGTAGTATGATTAATAAAGAGTCAGATATCAAAAACTGGCAAATGGAAGTCAAGAGTCCAGATGAAAATTTTGAAGAAAATAGTGAAGATGTAAGAAATAACAATGTATCAGGGTACCTTGGTGGCTCAGTTGGTTAAGTGTCCCACTCAATTTCGGTTTGGATCATAATCTCAGGGACGTGAGATGGAGCCCGGCGTCAGGCTCTGTGCTCAACAGGGAGTCTGCTTGAGATTCTCTCTCGCCCTTTCCCTCTGCTTCTACCACAATGTGTTCCCTCCCTCTCTCAAATAAATTTTTTTTAAGATTTCTTATTTACTTATTTGACAGAAAGAGAGAGACAACAAGAGAAGGAACACAAGCAGGGGGAGTGGGAGAGTGATAAGCAGACTTCCGGCAGAGCAGAGAGCCCAATGGGCTCAATTCCAGGACCCTGGGATCATGACCCAAGCCGAAGGCAGGCTCCCAATAACTAAGCCACCCAGGCACCTCAATAAATTAATAAAATCTTTGGGAAAAAAAAAGAAAGAATGAATGAAATAGCCATGCATCCATAATACGGCAACACAAAGAATGACAATTGGTGTGAAAACATGCTCACTGATGAGTGAGTCAAAAAGAGTCTCAGAAAAGTGGGCTCTGGAAGTTAATATATCTTAAGAAATCCATAAGCAATTGGAATTGAAACAGAAAAGTTATATAACCTGCCCAAACTAATACAGTTTGCTTATAAATTACATTTAAAAACTTTTGATTGTCCAGCTAAGCCTAAAAGAACGCTTTCAGTAACCATACAATTTTTGAAAATGTAAGTTTCATTTTATAAAATAACAAATTTCATTCATAAAATAACAGCATTGCTAAGAATTGATGACATTTTAAATAAAGTACTGTAACAGGGATTTTTGTGATGTCATTTGCCACTTTTCTTTCTATGCTCTCTCATTCATTGATTTGTGCAACCCATAACAAGTAGCAACTTTGTTCTAGGAATTCCACTAAAAACTAAGGATAAAAAGGCTACTGAGGCATAGTGATTAACATGTTCATAGTCTAGCTGGGGAGAAAAATAGAAATAAATAATTATACTATGAGGTGATAAGCACTGTAGTAAAGATGTACACAATAATGTTATTATCAGAGAGCCTATGAGAGAGTCGCTGGCTCTCTGCCTGGGAGATTTTGAGGAAATACAACAGAAAAGAGATTAGAGATTAAGTCATGAACGAGAGTTCATTAGACAAGAAAAGAACATGTTTTGAGCAGAGAGAACAATATATGCAAAGGCCCTGTGGTAATGAAGGGTCCTGGAATATTCAACAAATAAGGTAAAGATAAGAATCACAGAAACACTAGCAGCAGAGGAACTTGCAAGGGAAAATTGGAACCAGGTTTTGAAATATCCTCTTTGTAGTAATGGGAAACACTAGAGAATTTTTCCTAGCAGTTGATTTTTAAATTTATTTTTATTATGGTCAAAAATACATGACAAAAATTACATCATTTTAACCATTTTTAAGTACATAGTTAAGTACGATTAGTTACATTTTACATGGCGGTGCGGACATTTGATTTTTAGAACTAATTTTGTGATGAATAAACTGGATTGCAAAGCCACTAGATAAAAGATGAATTGAGCATTTCAATTGAAATATGATAGGATCAAAGTTAGAATTGGATGCTACTAGAGGGAGACAATTAAAGTAAAGTTTGTAGGAAGAGGATTATTTGAGGGGAATACAAATGAGTTCCACTGTAGACATGTTATTTTGATATGTATATGAGACATCTGTGGGAAGCCCTTCAGTACACAATCGGAAATACAGTTTCAGAGCTCAGGGAAGATGTGCAACTAGAGTCATTAGTCCTGTTGAAGTGAATTATCTTAAGGAACTTGCAAGAAAGTGAAGGAAATGAAATCAAGGAAGGGACTTTGATGAAACTCAGCATTTAAGAGCTCACTCAGAATAAGGAGTCAATAAAGGACACCAAGTAGGAATGGCAAAGCACTAAGAAAGAGATCTTAAACATCAAATAAGGAGGGCTACTTGGGTGGCTCAGTCAGTTAAGTGGCTGACTCTTGATTTTGGCTTGGGTCATGATTTCAACGTCATAACCTCAGGGTTTTAAGTTTGAGTTCCACATCAGGCTCTGTGCTCAGTGGGTAATTGGTTTAAGGATTCTCTCTCTTCCTCTCCCTCTGCCCCTCCCCCTGCTGACACACTCTCTCTCTCAAATAAATAAATATTTTTTAAAAAAATCAAATAAGGAAAGTATTTCAAATGGTAAGAGCATCTAACAAGTATCAAAAATTATATTAAAAGAGAACAAAGCTTTTAAAATAGTTCATTGGGGGCACCTGGGTGGCTCAGTGGGTTAAAGCCTCTGCCTTCAGCTCAGGTCATGATCTCAGGGTCCTGGGATCGAGGCCCGCATCAGGCTCTCTGCTTGGCCGGGAGCCTGCTTCCTCCTCTCTCTCTGCCTGCCTCTCTGCCTACTTGTAATCTCTCTCTCTGTGTGTCATAAAAATAAATAAAATCTTTAAAAAATAATAATAAAAAAAATAAAATAGTTCATTGGATTTGATAATTAAAAAGGCCATTGATGAGTCTAGCAAGGGCAATTCCATAGGCTTGTTGGGGCTGAGGTTATGGGCAGAAGTGGATTATAGTGGGTTGAAGAATGATAGCAGAAATAATAGGAATAAAAATATGAAAGAATAAGAACAGTGATAGATAATATCTCTGGAACACTTATACAGTGTCAGGCATTGTGCAAGTGTTAAGTAACATTATGCCATTTAATTCCCATACCAACTTCTTCACAATAGGTATCAAAATTTTATAGGCTTGAAGAGTCATATAACTTGCCCAAATACACACACACACACACACACACACACACACACACACACACACGTACATATATATATATATATTTCTATAGCTTTCTTCAAATACTAAACTCTTCAAATACTAAACTCAGGTTTACACTAGTCTATATACCATTGACAAAGAGTAAATTGAAACTCTGGATATTTACAGTAAGTAAATACAAATACAGTAAGTAAGTACAAAATATTCTTTCAAGACATTTGACCACAAATGGAGAGAAGGAGATAAATCAGTAACTACTGGAGGAGGTAGTAATATTGAGGCAAGTTTTGGGTTTTTGTTTTGTTTGTGTTGTTTTGGAGGGGTGGTAGGAGGCAGAGTTGTTTTTTAGATTGCAGCAGACTGAAACTATTTTAATTAGATAAGTAAAAGAGAATTTCAATAATGCAAAAAAGAAAGAGAATCATTAGTAGAATGTGAGCCCAAAGAAGGAAATAAAATAAAATTTTCAATTTATGGGTCAAAGGCTTACTCTCTTTCTCAGAGATAAATCTGGTTTCAGAGACAGAAGAGGAATGTGTGGCATTATATATAGATAACTGAATATGGTATAGAAGTTATGGAGTTTTTTCCTGATATTCAATTTTTCTGACTGTGGAATATGATTGGAGATTTAAAGAGTATAGTAAATATTTATGGAGTATAATAAAGAGTATAGTAAATATTTATAGTGAATGTCTCAAAGAAATGGAAAAGAATTTCTTTGACTTCTTTGAATACTATAATTCTATTGAATTATAATAGTAAGTGCACTAATGGTGCAATTTAAAGTAGAAACCATTACTTTGTGTGAATACCAATAGACATTGTTATATAATTCACCTTTCCCAGTGTGTGAGACATTGTTAATAAAAGAGAATAGAAGATGATCCTCATATTGATCCATGGACAGTGATTGGCTTTAAGAATGTACTAGAAAAGATGAGAAAGGGAAAGAATTCAGGAAAGTGGTGAAAATATCACTATAGGGAAAATCAGTACAGGACTGCTAAGCAGGGTGGGGTTAATTATAGGATTGCTGGCTGGGATCAAAGAAGAAATGTGGTGTAGAGAAAGAGACTTGGAGATACAAGGTAAGCTGCTGTTGTTTGAGAATATGAGAATTTCAGAATTTAAGTTTTCAGAAGTACTCCTGAGAGTTGACTATCAAGGGTTCCATCTTAAAGGGATTTTGCTAAAGAAGGAGGAATGAGAGATCCCCAAATAAAAATCACATATGGAAAAAGCAATTTAAAAGTAAATAGGGATTTTACATAATTTGAAATTTTACTCCTAGTTGAGTAATTTTTTCAGCATATTATTCGACAGTAGCTTTGACAGAGGAAAGTAATTCTCAAGAGTACAATTCCAATAAAAACAAAAATTCTGAGGCCTAACTTCTGATTTCCTGAAAATCGATCCTGTTTCTCACACCTCTCTGAAACAGACCCTCTGCTAGTATACAGAGCAGTTCTTTTTGACCCCAAGTTCTGGTTAATGTGGCTACTACTGCTACTCTATTTCTAGAAGCCAGCATTTCCCTCAAGGTTAAAACTTACACCTGTGAAAACATAACCATTACTCTTCCTCAAGGGTTAGTTTTTGTATTTGTAATCAGTCACTGATGATTGGCAATCATTTTTGAGGACATTTACTCATGTTTTCACATCTCTTTATCACTAAGACTGTTCTCAAGTACTTGCGTATATCAATTTGCATAATGTACTCCATCAGCATTTATGTGACATTTTATTATTTCATCTTTTCTATTGCCTTTTTACCCTCTGCCTTTAACATGATTAAGAAGGGAAAAAGAAAGCTTTCAATGACAAAAGCACCCAAAGATGGAGCAAACAAATATCCATGTCTACTATTTTATTATTTTACTATTTAGATAATTCTTAATAGCTAATAAGGCAAGGGATTTCTTACTGAGTTGCATTTTGCCCATGATTAGCTTGTTTTTATTTTTTGATTAGCTTGTTTTTATCAAGAATATAGAAACTACCTGAAAACTAAAATCTAGATACAATCAGCTAACCTATATTTACACATTTTCTTTAAAGCTAACTTACCTTATAGTAACTAGTATGTGGCAAAATGGGCTCCTAACATGCTACCTGGTCCTGTCCAAATGCTCTTTGTCATAAAATCTTTCCTGATTTCTTCAGACACAGTTAAATACTTCCTTATCTGTGTTCTCAAGGAACTCTGCTCCTATATGTCTTTTATCACTTATCATATTGCATTGTGCAATCTGTTTGCAGATCTGTATCTTTCTTTAGACTTTGACCCATTTAGGGTTGAGTCTGTCTTATTTATCTTGGAATCCACAAAAGCAAAAAAATGCATGACTTGAGTTCTTTGTAATTAAAAACAAATGTTTAAAAACATTTTTGTTACAGTATGAATTATATGAAGAAAATTATACAAATCCTAAGTGTACATCTCGATGAATGAAATGTATTCCGCTTCGGTCATGAGATGACCCCAGACTCACTCTCAGCCGCTCCTTACTCAGAGGGACTTCTCAGACCTCCTCTGATTGACCCCTCAGTGTCACTATCCCTTCCCCTTGTCCAAAAGTAACCACATCCAGACTTCTGACATTATAGACTAGTTCTATAGCTAGAAGCGAAAAAATTGCTTTATATAGTTTTTACGAACCTATGTGATTTTGGGGTAAATGAATTTGTACTTTTTCTTTTTATCTCTTCAGTACATATGAATAAAAAGCAAACCGAAGACAAGTTCAAGACTCAGAATAATTAAAATATATACCAATAGAAGTGTCAGGTAGTGTTAATAATGGTCATCCAATTTGAACATAATGAATATGTATATGATATACTAAAAAGTAACTGACAATCATTTCTCTGATTTTCCAGGAGGAGAAAAACAGATAATTTTCACTTCTTACCTCAACCACCATGTCATTTGTAAGCTAGAAATTTAATTGTTGTCATGGACTGAATATTTGTGTTCTCCTAAAATTCATGGATTGCAGTTCTGTTCCCCAGTGGGAGGGTATTTGGAGGTGGGGCCTTCAGGAGGTAGTAAGGTTCAGAGGAGATCTTAACCCCTGGCCCTCATATGCGATCAGTGCCCTTACAGGAAGAGACACCAGGGAGCTTGGTTTCTCTTTGACCTTGAACACACAAAGGAGTCATGTGAGCACACACTGAGAAGGTGGCCATCTACAAGCCAGGAGAAGAGCTCTCAGTAGAACCCGATCATGCTGGCATGCTGCTCTCAGACTTAGGGCCTCCAGAATTTTGAGAAATCAATCTCTGTTGTTCGAGCCACCCAGTCTATGGTATTGTGTTACGACAGCCCAAGCAGACAAGACAGTAGTATTTTTAAAATTTGGTATTTGGTTTTGGACCACCAACTTCTCATGCATTTGTAATAATACTTCATTTTCCTGGGATGTGTATAGGATATGCAGGTGAAACCCAGCTCTGTCTTAGCTGCGGCTAGTATATGTATTAGTTTCTTAAAACAAATTGAATTTTGCCATTGAGAATTTGGCAATAGCTCCTTTTCTAATGTTAATATTGTAATTAAACATTGTCAAATTTAGATTAAGTCTACCATTTAGAGCACTGGTTCTCAACGAGGATGATTTTGCCTTTTAGGAGACATTTTTTGGTTGTCATAACTCATTGTGTGCACATGGGGTGGAGTGGGGAGGTTGCTAATAAAACCTAATGGGTAGAAGCCAAAGATGATGCTAAGTATCCAATGATCAGGGAATGGTTTGCCACAGCGAAGCATTGTCCAGCTTTAAATGTCAATGATGCCAAGGCTGAAAACAACTGAATTAAAAGAAATTTCTATACATTCCTGTTATTTGTTAGATATTTTGATACCTACGCTTTAATAAATTTTGAGTTACATACTTAATGTCATTTTTGTTTTGCTTTGCATTTTTGATTTCAAGGGGATTAATACCAACTTAAGGGAAACTGAATTAGAAATGCTTGGAGAAAGACAGGAACTAAAAATGTTCAAACATGACTTCTGGTACATACATTCTGTCTTATAAGTTTCAAGAAAAGGCTGCCTTAGTTTAAATGTGCTTTGGACCACATTCTGTTCCAGGTAGACATTTTTATTTACAATAATAATTACAGATACTCTGTGTCATCCAGATACATTCTTCACCTCTCCTTAACACTACAGCATTTTTTTCATGAATCTCTAGATACTAATTCTAAACAGTTATTTTCCTCAGCTTCAACTTGACAAAATTTGCATTCCTCGTTTGTGTAAATTAACAAGATGTGAACACTTTTCTAGTGCAAAGAATACTAGATATGGTTTACTTTCTAGAGCAGGGGTCATGGAATATTTCTATACTTACAGGCTGTGTTTGGCTTTTTAAAAATGGTTACATTCAAGCAGTGATTCTTTATATGACTTTGCCGAAGGTAAAACTCCAACTAATGGTGTCACTTTAGTAAAAAAAAAAAAAAAATGCTGTTTACTTCTTACCATGCTTTATAATAAGGCATATATATTAGTAAAGGAAGAGAGGAGGAGAGAGGCAAAGAAAGAGCAGCAGAGGAGACAGATTACAGGGGGCTGTATATATTATCACCCTGAAGTCAGTAGGGAAGGCTGCTAAATGCTCTTACAACTGTAATAGCCTATCTCATGTTAATTCTAGCCTGAAGCTTCCTGACACTTCTTGTTCAGAGATAATGGGGACAAAACTACTCTTTTTTTTTTTTCTGAACAGCACTTTTTTTTTTTTTTTGCTTTTCCCAAGGACGTCAAATAAATTAAGCAGTCTTTGCAAACAGCAATACAAAAGCCTTTTGCTTTGTAGGAATTCCCAGTAATAACATGCAAGAGTTATTACCCTTGATACTTAGTAGATTTTTTAATGGCTAGCAATAATCGTTTTGATTGAATATTGGCTTATAATAGGCTTGTAAAGGAATTCAAGCACCCTTAACTGCTTTCAACCTTAGCTTCATGTGCCTCGGGAAAATCTTTCAAACAATAGATCTTGGAGTCATTAACATGGACATATTTTATAAAAATGAAAGTTAATACCTATTAACCTCAAAATTGAAGCCAATTAAAATTGACTCTTTATATTAATTTTTAATACTTCAATGTATTATTGATTGTCTTCTTTGAAAGAAGAAATAATTTTATGGCAACTAGCAGTATAATTTCCTTGGACATTCAGCTTTCTTTTAAGCAAAGAAATTTCCTAGTTTTCATAATTCCTGATATACAAATCAACTGGGACTTTTCCTGAATGCCTCATCTAAGTATTCCAGATTTCTTCAACCAGCTGGGAAAAAATATTAGGATCTTTTGTTTGTTTGTTTTAAGAAATACAAGAAAGTATGTTGTTTGCAATATTGGAAATCAAGGTTGTTTTAATATTTTGTTTGATATTTATGTCTCCTCAGTGAGGTTGCTTCTAGGCTATACTGTTTTACTAGACTTTGACAGTAGGAAAGAAATACTCCAGAGGCTAATCTACTGAAAAATATGTGAGGTGATTCCACTCTGAGGCTGTAGAATCCACTAAAAACTGAGCTTCTATAGCATGAAGGATGGCAAGAGAACCAGATTTGAGGTGAAATTGGGCTCTGAAGAATTATGAAAAATGATTTCTTACTTGTTGTTTTATCACTTCCTATCTATCAGGGCAGGGTAGGATCAGTAATTGAAAAACACACTAGTTGAGACCCTGGAGTGTTTCTGCCCAAAGGACACCACAGTGCAGGGCTATGGAGAAGATGGTTATGAACTGAAAGGTCTGAATCTGCTACTCTTTTTCTCCTTTAAAGCCACTGATGATAAAAATGACAGAATCTCTTAAATTGCCAAGGAATTTCCATGATTATAATGCACTTCTTGATTATTCTTGCTATTTTCCCTTGTAGATTTTAATATTACTTTAGATTTCGTTGGTTGATGATTTTGATTCTATGCTGTTTGTGGAGTAATGAAATGTTTACTATGCCTTTACAACACGGAAAAAGTCCATTGGCTTCTTGAACATACACAATTTCACCACTACATAAGCTTCATTAGGTTGGGAAACCACATAGTAGGCCTTCATGTAATAGTTACTGAATTAGTAAAGCTAGGCTCACATTCTCTCGCACATTTAAACAGACCACTGATTGAAAAAATGGTGGAAAACATACTGATTAGAAACCAGTTGGTCATAATTTTAGGATCTACTTTCTGACTTGTAGTCACAGAATTAATGGTGTTGACCCATAATCAGTAGAACACACTTGTTAAATGATGCCCCAGTGCTGGTGTGGGGTTATGCCAATTCCTCTACCGATCACAAGGGTGCATTTGTAATATGGACTTTCTGGGGCTGATGGTAGGGTCTGTCACCTTAAAATATAACCAATGAGGGTACAATTGAAACATATGACTTCAGACTGATTGTTATCATATTCTAAGCAGGTGGTTAAACACAACAGTGAACTCTGGATTATCCACAACATTCCTATTAGTGAGTAATCACCTGTCTTAATGTTGCTCTTTCACCAGGTTTGGTTCCCCCATCGCTCCTCAGTGTCTTTTTCCTGCCACTCTATACCTATCCTGGGACCACAAGCCTCCCTCCTCCCCACCACACACCCCCTACAATGATGTCTCAGGCCACACTCTTTGCTGACACCTGCACTAATAGCAGGGTAGATTATCTACTGTTCTTAATTATCTCTCCCACAGCTTGCCTCCATTAGCTTGGATAATTGACTGTATGTACAACATTCATAAGCAGAACAATGTGCTATAGGAAAAAATTAAGGGAGAGGAAAAAAATGAATCTTTAGTTTATCCAAGATTAGCTATGTGTGGTGTCAAACATTGTACAGCATCTGGAGTTTGGGGGGAGCATCTGGTTTTCTTTTGTTTGAAAGTCATTAAGAATTCAGAACGCACATTTCAAAGGGTAGGAGGAAGTGCTGCATAAATTCTTCATTGGAAAGGTATTCAAGAGAGAGAGACTTTCAAGAGGGAAAGCTGTGCTCTCATCCGTGAGAAGACTGCAAACAGGAAATGATGAGAGCCGGTAAAGAAGAGGCAGATTGGCCATGAGTTTCAGAGCTGCCTCAGAGGCCTAGAGAGGGTGAAGATATAAATTCAGGAGAAATTGGTCATCAACAGAACAACTGTGCGAGATGAAGAAAATGTATTTCTATGTTCTTTGAGTCAATCCTATAGACTGCCTCTGTCATTTGTGTCCCTCTGACATGGGTAGTTATCCCTACTACATGACTAGTAACTCCAAATATTGAATAGATTTAACCATTTCCCCAGGTTGACAAATGATGACACTGGAATTTAAACTCAGAGAGTAGATGCTTGAGGATGCAGTGTGATTCAACATGCTGTTTGTACCATTTGGATGGTTTCAAAAATTGTAGCTCAAAGTTGTATTGCTTTAAAAGCAAAAAAGTAACAACCCAAATAAAAATAATATGAAATTATTACCACAAGTCTATATTGCCTTAAATATGTAAATAGTGAATATTATATATAGGGAAAGTGAGAATGAAAATAAACTTGTGATTTAATTGTCAGAGTACTTCCTTAAAGGAAAGAAATCTCAGGGTGCCTGGGTGGGTGGCTCAGTTGGTTAAGCTTCTGCCTTCAGCTCGGGTCATGATCCCAGGGCCCTGGGATCGAGTTCCATATCCAGTCCCATATCAGGCTTCCTGCTCAGTGGGGAGTCTGCTTTTCCCTCTCCCTCTTCCCCCCTCCCCCTGCTCACTGTCCCTGCTTACCCTCTCTCTCTCTCTCTCTCTCTCTCTCTCTCTCAAATAAATAAATAAAATCTTAAAAAAAAAAAGAAAGAAATCTCAGGAATACTTAGATAAAAACAGGATTAGAGAATTGTTCAGCACTAAAGTAATAATTCAGCATTTCTTTTTTTTTAAAGATTTTATTTATGGGCGCCTGGGTGGCTCAGTGGGTTAAAGCCTCTGCTTTCGGCTCAGGTCATGATCTCAGCGTCCTGGGATCGAGGCCCGCATCGGGCTTTCTGCTCAGCGGAGAGCCTGCTTCCTCCTCTCTCCTCTCTCTCTGCCTACTTGTAATCTCTCTCTCTGTGTCAAATAAATAAATAAAATCTTTATAAAAAAAAAAAAGATTTTATTTATTTATTTGAGAGAGAGAGAGAGCACAAGCAGGGGGAGAGGCAAAGGGAGAGAGAGAAGCAGTCTCTCCACTGAGCAGGGACCCCAGGACGCGGGGCTCGATCCCAGGACTCCCAGGATCATGACTTGAGCCAAAGGCAGATACTTAACTGACTGCGTCACCCAGGCACCCCAATAATTCAAGATTTCATCTTTCTTTGTGTTAGATTAAGTAGTAATGCAAACATCTTTAATTTTACGTATTTTAAAATTACTTTTCATAATGAAAATAAAGGTCATTTATATACTTACCTATTATGAACACTTTAGATAACCTGCTAAGACTTCCTGGTATATTATTATGACTGAGGCTCTAGGGGGAAAAAAAGATAATTTTGTTATTTTGTTCTCAAATCTCTTACAGGTTGACCTCACAAAAATGAGTGTGCAAAAAAAGTGTACTCAGAAGTGATTTGTTAATAGATCTGGTGTGAGACATAGTGGCTTAAAGCTTCTTTTTTTTAAAAAAATTCAGATTTCATCTTGCTTTGTTTTGCATGCTGCTAGAAGTGTTTGAAGCTGAAAGGTTTTCATTTGTGTTTCTGCTGACTTGCACATTTCACACAATAGGCCTTGTTATTAAGGGTCTTATCATGGTCAGTGCAATTTGCAGTGTTAGCTAATTTTTGAAACTAGTAGTGAATTCGAAATTAATTACAGACTATTTTGGGTTCATTAGTGTCCATGAAGCGTTATATGCCTGTTTGTTTGTTTTTAATTGATGAGAAGGGACAAAGACAACAAATGCAGCTTTTCTCCTGTGCAGAAAAAAATGGGGAGATCTTCAACTAAAACAGAGATGGTAGGAGCAGCAAAGACAATGTAATCAGACGATTTGGCAATGAGAGAACAGATGCATCTATCCTCTCTGCTATTTGTACATCACGAAGCATGGAATAAGAGGGAAAATGTTAAAATAATTAAGTGACAAAACCCAAAGAAAATAACACAAGTTTTACAATTTCATGCATATTTACCAGAAGGGGTCAAAGTTCTAAGCATTCCATATAATCAAATAATTTATTAGGTTTGTGAGGTTAACTGCTTACAGCTAAACAACTTGTAGCTTAATTGCTTCTCATTCTAGAGTAGAGTTAGAAATGTCTTTCTGCCCCCTATCCCCAAAGCAGGAAACCCAGCCTCGGGCACTGAGAGTGCTCGACAGCAAACAGTAGGTAGCATAATTCAGCCATGTCAAATTAATGTTGCTATCCTGGGAACATAGATAGCATAATGAAGGAAGAATAAGGACATTTAGGAGAAAGAGTCCTTCGGTAGGACATCCCTTCTGGTTTCTATTTGTGTGCATAAAATAATGATTTATAGCCCATTAAAAATAATATTCTGGGAACTCATTTTGAGAGACTAGATATGCATTTTAGATTCTCCCTTTCGTGTTCCTTCTTCTTTTTAATATTTGGTAATTCTCTCTCGTAACTATCCAAGTTTCTACCAGGGGTAAGGGGTGGAGCATTGTATAAAACCTGAGCAAAGAAATACTGAATTGAATATATTTTTGTGTGTGCAGTTCTCTACATAAATCTCCTTGTAAGCCAAGTCCATGACTGTTCTTTGCTCCTGTGGTTTAAAGTCATCCTCGCTCTTGTTAGATGATAGATTATCAGCAAAGAGAAACAGCAGGTTTGAATTCACAATGATAGATAATGGGCTGAATAAAAGTGTGCTCTTGAACTTGGTTGAACAGCCAGCCTCTTCACTTGAGACGTTTAAAAATACACTGGATCAAGGAAAAGAAAATGCCCTTCAGGGAAAATCATTTTCTATATGCATAGATAATCTGTCTTTTCAAGACTTTGTCTTCTATGAAAAGTGGAACTAATGGTATACCAACAGGAGTCTAGGAAATCTTCTTTAAACTTGCACACCCACACAAAAGCTGACAACCACTGTGTGAGAGCGGAGAAAAGGCAGCCTGTCCTCGAACGCTGGGTGCCAAGTGACAAATCTGGGATGGGTTCTGCTATGCCCATTAGGTACCACTTAGCTGAGCACCCAGTGCCACAGTCTAGGGCATCCTTTCTATACCATTTATATAATTCACAGAGAATGGGAACGAGGAGTAATTCTTACAAATGATTAGAAAATTATCTAAGACGGTGAGTAAAGAGGATTGTACTTTTCTATAACTCACGAAGTCCTATTTTGGCACTCTGTGATGACCTGTGCAGAAATCACCTCCTTGAAGTATTCAACAAAATACACAAAGTACGGATACATGAGAGTTTCTAAGTCATCACTAGAAAAATACTCAAAGGCACAGTTCCCAAACTAAGTTTCATATGATTAATACAATTTGGAAAATTATACCCGTTCAAGGACTAAAGTATTAACTTTATTTCCAAAACAATCTTAGACACAAATGCAGTGGTGATTAAACAGAGAGAGAGAGACTGAAAGTCATCTTACTCCATTATTTGTTTTAATCAGCAATAGCAAATGAGATATGACCTGTTCCAGATATTTGGATTTCTTAATGCGTTGCAGCAAATAGATTGTTGTTCGTATTATAATAGATTGGACTCATTGCCTGCGGAGGGGCACTGCATTATAATTAAAATGTTGCCAGAGGGTTTACTAGAGAATATTTCCCCAGGTTCTAAATTCCTTTAATAAGAGAGTTCATTGTGTTTTATAAACATTTATGTGTTACCATTGAGCAAACTTCTGAGGTTTCGATTTTTATTTCTCTTTCTGAAAGAAGCACGAGGGCATTTTGTATTATCTCTTCTGATACGCAGTGTGTCTGTGGCTAAAAGGAAGTTAGTTCTATAAAGAAAGAACCAAATATTGCAAAGGTATGTTCATTAGATTTTTATGTATTTCCGAACATTGCAGATAAAAATATGCCATAGAAAACTTTCCAATCAGTTTCTGGGAAAGAAAGTTTGCATAAAGAAAAGTAGTGTTATCTTCACCCGATTTGCAAGTTGCCTTTATTTCCCATTTTCACAATACTAATTCCAGTTTCTTCACTGGAGGGAAAGGAGTGTTTACCCAGGTCAAGGATCACCTTTCTGCTCTGCCTCCACCCCCATTTCATTCCTGGGCTTTTATCCTTTTACCTTTTATTTATTTATGTATTTATTTTTAAAGATTTTATTTATTTATTTGACACAGAGAGAGAGATTACAAGCAGGCAGAGAGGCAGGCAGAGAGACGGGGAGAGGAGGAAGCAGGCTCCCTGCTGAGCAGAGAGCCAGATGCGGGCCCAGGACGCTGAGATCATGACCTGAGCCGAAAGCAGAGGCTTTAACCCACTGAGCCACCCAGGCGCCCCTATCCTTTTACCCTTTAATGACTAGAACCAGAGAGATGAAAGAAATAAGAAAGAGCTTATTGATCTGCACAGGTGTATTCCAGGGATGGTGCTCTGTGAACGTGGTCCTTTGCTCATCGGGACACTCCCTGGGGGATGGTTTCCTGGGTTTCTCAGGTTCAGGTCTTTCTAGGCTCCTCCACTTGCAGTACTTCTGAGGTGGGCAATACTGGTCTTCAATAGTCCATTCTAGGGGCGCCTGGGTGGCTCAGTGGGTTAATCCTCTGCCTTTGGCTCAGGTCATGATCTCAGGGTCCTGGAATCGAGCCCCGCATCCAGCATGGGTCTCCCTGCTCAGCGGGGAGCCTGCTTCCTCCTCTCTTTCTGCCTGCCTCTCTGCCTACTTGTGATCTCTCTCTCTCTGTCAAAGCCTGCTTCCTCCTCTCTTTCTGCCTGCCTCTCTGCCCTACTTATGATCCCTACTTCATGCTGTGGGGCATCCAGACGTCCATCCTTTGGTTGGAATGACATCAACCTACCAGGCAATCATCTATGTAACATTTAAAAGGGCTTCAGCCTGCACGTGGTACACCCTTGCACACAAGCCAAAGAACAACACGTACCTTTCTTTCTCCATCAGTGAAATTCGCTCCGGCTGTAGCCTCTTTACTCTGCCAGCCAGTAAATTACTCTGCTCCATGGACTCCCTTCCCCTTTCCCATCTCCTTCCCCTTCCCCTTCTTCTTTTTTAATTCTCAAAGTCCTTTATTGTACAGGGTCATCTGTTTGGGAAAGGGGCGCCAAAGGACCAACAGGTACATAATGAAGTAGATAAGTATGCCAAGCTTTTTCTCTTTTCCTTTTAAAAGCAGGCATTTATAAACAAGAAAGCACACATTAATTACATAAAAATAGTTTTCCATAGTAAATTAAGTCATCTTGTCGTCACTGGGCAGCAGCAAAGGAGGGCCGCCAGGCAGATGTTTATCCTCCACGGACCTTTTAAGATATAGTCCTGGTACCAGTTTCTGTGCCTTACAAATTTCAAGGGCCAAGTGCGTCTCTTAATGATCCTTCCACTTGGTTTTTTTANCTGTGCCTTACAAATTTCAAGGGCCAAGTGCGTCTCTTAATGATCCTTCCACTTGGTTTTTTCATTTCATTTCATTTCATTTTATTTCATTTCATTTCATTTCATTTCATTTCATTTCATTTCATTTCATTTTATTTTATTTTATTTTATTTTATTTTATTTTATATTTTATTATTTTATTTTATTTGACAGAGATAGACACAGCGAGAGAGGGAACACAAGCAGGGGGAGTGGAAGAAAGAGAAGCAGCCTTCCCGCCAAGCAGAAAGCCCAGTGCGGGGCTCGATCCCAGGACCCTGGGATCATGACCTGAGCCAAAGGCAGACGTTTAATGACTGAGCCCCCCCAGGCGCCCCTTCTTCCACTTGGTTTAGATCAAGAGGAAGAAACTACCTTTTCCTTACCCAATGCGTGGGTGTGTCTGTGTGCATGCGTGCGTGCGTGCGCATGCGCGGGAAGAGGTTAAAGGACTCCAAAATTTCTCTAGAACCTCAGCCTGGAAATCGGTGATAGGTTGAGGGTTGCAAATCAGGTGTTGCCCCTCTCTTAATAACTCTGCACACAGAATCCACATCCTCATTTTGGAAATGTGGCAACATACAGCAGCTATGGTTTGCTTCTTGACCTTCCAGCAAGAAGTTAATTAAATACAGAAAGGGTCATGCTTAAAAATCCTTTTCTATGTATATGTGGGTGCGACATTTTCGCCCTGAAGGCCACAAAGAGTCAGGATAGAATTTTTGATAGGTGAACTAACTAAATAAATAACGTTGTGGGGAATGCATTCCAGCAGCAACATAGGCAATGGATGGGAGGAAATGAGGTCTGTTTTAAGGAGATGTGTCAGGGCAGAGTTGCAGTAACCGAGATAAGACCTAATCAAGGAATTAGAATCTGCATGGTATAGTTATTCATTGCAGCAGGGGGTGAGAATAAGAGATATTAAACAAGGTTTCTGGCTTAAATAACAAAACAGAAAGTGATGCCATTAACTGAGATGGGGAACACAGGAGGACAAGCTTGGGTGAAAGATGGTGGTCGAAGAATCTGTGGCTTATGTCATGTAAGATCGCTATGTGTTTACACACTTATATGCACACATATACTAACATTAATGTGTATTGTGTAAATTCTTCTCAATGAATCCTTTTGCCACCTTTATAGAAAAATCCAAATTGGAAGACTCAGAAAGAAGCACAGGATTCAGGTGGCCCAATTGCAAACTTCAGGCAAGATTCTGGTGCTTGGGACAGGAAAACAAAAATAAGCATCATTTGTGTGTTTCCACAGACTTGACTAGAGCCCTCTGGATGGTACATGTCTACTTTCAGCTAGAGATCATAGGCACATAACTGAAATACTAACTTCATACCACACTATTTTTCTGGAGTTTGGGAGGCCAATTCAACTGGGGTGTCATCAAGTACTTTTTTTCAAATGAATAAAACTTTGTTCACCTCTGCAATGGCTCGTCCCACTCCACCAATTTAAAGTAAAGAAAGAAAATGCCAATTCAACTTGTTCACCTGGAATCAAGAGGTGTTAGCCTGGAAATGTTTTCCTGTGAATCAACTATCAAATAGTTTAGTTGAGTGATGGCTAAAATATTTCAGTGCTTTCTGAAGCCAAGTGGTCTGGCTGCTTTTTTCATGCCTCTATCTCCTTGTTAGTATTGTTTAGAGAAGGCCTCATGTAGAGACCAAAATGGAGTCTCTCATGTCAACCAGGAGCCTGTGACAAGCAGGGGCCTGGGTCAAGCAAAGACGCAAGCTGTTAAGGTACTACAGCTATGGGATATCAGCAGGACCAACACCAGCCAACATCCTAGAACTCATAATGAGCAGAACCTGAGGAGGTCTGTAGGGTCCTCAAACCAATTAAATCCCTTTATAAAGGGGAGAGTTGGAGCACCAAACTGTCAGACTTCAGACCTGACCCCTCTACATCTGACTATGTAAAAAAGGCAACTGACATGGAAGACTCTGCCCAATCCATCTCCAAACAGAACCGAGAGCCTTCCCTGCTTGAACATCAGAAGGAGTCAGTGCCCAGAGCTGACCTGGACCAGATAGAGGCCTTAGCTCACCACGTGCCCACGAACTGACATGGCGTTTGTTTCGTTCACTTCCTGCACCCTTCTGTTAGCTTGTTTGTTATGTGGCTTTTCCTCTGTCCGGCTTTGTGTGCTGTATAAGAAGCCAAGTTTAATCACAAGGTGAATTGTCATTAAATTTGGAATCCTGAACCTGCTTTATAATTGTGATTTAACTTTGCTTTATGATTGAATTAAGCTGACCTTGTGGAAAGACACAACTTGTGTGTGCGACCTCATAGTGTGCTCATGACACCTCAGAGCCAAAACCAAAATCCAAAACAAAAAAAGTGAGTTTGTCGATTATAGGGCTCATGATGTGTACCTTGAACTTAGATTAGGCCTCAGCTCAGTTAAAAAACGTGATTTATTCCTGAATTACCCACAGTGGCTGTGTTCAACTGCAGATGTGACCATAATAACTCCTTTCAGTTACTCCCTGGGAGGGTGGAATCTTTCGCCATTCTTTGAATCTGGGCAGGTCTTTACGTGCTTTGACTGATAGAATTGGGCAGAAGGAAAGAACTGGTTCTGAGCTCAAGCATTGGAGGCCTGTGNCCTCCTCTCTTTTTTTTTTTTTTTTTTTTTGTATTTATTAATTGACAGAGAGAGACACAGCAAGGGAGGGAACACAAGCAGGGGGTGTGGGAGAGGGAAGCAGGCTTCCCACTGAGCAGGGAGCCCGATGCAGAGCTCGATCCCAGGATCCTGGGATCATGACCTGAGCTGAAGGCAGACATCCAAAGACTGAGTCACCCAGGTGCCCCAAAGTCTTTTTTTTTTTTTTAGATTTTATTTTATTTATTTGTCAGAAAAAGAGAGTGGGAGCACACAAGCAGGGGGAGCGGCAGGCAGAGGGTGAAGCAGGCTCTCCTGTGAACAAAGTGCCTGATGTAGGGCTCAATCCCAGGATGCTGGGATCATGGCCTGAGCCTAAGGCAGACGCTTAACTGACTGAGCCCCCCAAGAGTCCCTTACCCTCTCACTCTTGACTGCCTAGTGAACAAGCCTAGGCTTAACTGCTGTATAATGGGACAATGATCCAGTTACCCCTGTTGTCCCCAGGTGTCAACTGTCCAAAACCCAAACATGAGTGCCAGGCTATCTCAGGTGGCCTGTATCCAGCTATTCCACCAGCTGAGCACAAATATATGGATGAACCCAGCTAAGATCAACCCAGTGTGACCCAGATCAGCAGAACCACCCAGCCAACTCGTAGATTCATCAACAGTGATAAATGATGGTTGTTGTAAGCCTCTAGATTTGGGGGTTGTTTGCAAAAGCTAACAGATAGAGAAGTTACTCTTAATAAATTATTGGCACGCCAAATTTGCTCAAGAATCCTACTTTCTGAGATATTTACTAAAGTCTGACTTTAGGGATTTAATGCAGCCATACAAGCCAATGATCAAAATAGGTACAAAGTGCCAGTTATCACATAAACAAAAATCCAGATTTTGGCCATGACTATACTTTTCATTTGTGTTTTATTTATATTTATGACAAATTATGTAAATACAACATAGACTGATGGAGGTGTTATTTTCTAACTTTCAAATTTTAGATTATTCAAATATTAAGGAGTATTAGTGGCATTAATATTTTTAATACAGGAAACAAAAGTTTGTTTCCTACAATGTTTGCCCTATATTTGGAATTTATATCAAAAATGAAAGAGAGTTAAGTACTTTTCTGTCCATGTTCCCTCACTATCTTATTGCTAATTACAGCTTTATGATAAAATCTTCCATCCTAAAATTCAAGATGTTCAGACTAAGATATAGGAAAATATAGATATATTTAAAAAACACTTTTTAAAAAGGAAGATGTCAGCAAATAGAGAATAATAGGGCCACTATTTATTCTCATGTCAGACTGTCCATCATTAGTGGTTTAGATTTAGCTAATTTCTATTGGGATCAGCAAAGAGCACACTGTGACTAATTATCTAATCTATACCTCCAGGGTTTTAGTTATGGTCTCTTGTTCAGTTAAAAAATATTCACATGCAGTACAAGATTTTCTCTACCTTTTAAAAATAATTTTTGGTACATTGACTAATAAACCCAATTAGCTATTATACTAATTGACATTAGTCTTATTTGGAACATTTCCAACAAGCAATGGTCAGTATGAAAGTAGATATCTTTCAAATGGAAACATTATGTTTTATTCATAAGAAAATGTGGATAGAAGTCAACTGAATTTGTTTTGTCATGATATTACTAACATTTAATAAAATTATTTTAAAAAAACATGAGAACAATAAGAATTTTATGATTAATTAGCACAAGCGCACTTTTGAGCATCTTTCATAGTTTGTAGGTAAAATGAGCAAAGATAAGCATAGTGTGCTTCTTTTTTCTTTATTCATTTAACGACCACATATAATTTACTCTGTGGCAGACATTGTTATAAAAGTTTATGAATATCAGCTCCTTTAATCCTCATGAAAACCCTAGAGATACTATTACTATGCTCATTTTATTAATGTGAAAATTGAGACAAAGAGAAAAATTGAGACAAAGAGAGGTAAAGAAACTTGATCAAGATTATGTGGCTAATAAATAGAAGAATATAGATTTCAACCAAGGAAGTCTGATTCTTATCATCCATGTTTTAATGACTACTCTATAAAGTCAGTTTGTTTCTTGAGTTCATCACATTGATATCATTAAACATTTGGTCTTATATTCCAGAAAAGAGACAATATTTCTTTTCCTAAAACCACAAGATAATTTCCCTGGTATGAGACATCTTCAGCTATTCTATGTAAATTTTCATATAATATTGCACTCTCAATGCTCAGAGTTGATTTTGTCATTTTTAAGATCTAAGGGATGTTAGATATCTAGATGAAGGTTAAAAATGTTTTTCAAATGTCTGATATGTAGCCTAACCAATGCTAGATATAGAAAAGTTCTTGAGAACGTGGATCTATAATATTATTTATTTACTGTAGTATATAATATATACGCCTATATGTATGTATATACTTACAACTAAAATTCACAGTGCTGAAAAACATTCTAAATATTCCATATTTTAGTTGCCTACAACCCAAAGTGAAGCAACAGATGGAGGGGAGGATATGGAGAGTTGCCAGGGGTGCTTGCTAATTATCGTGTCCTACTGTAGGCACCAGAACTTTATGTAAATTGTCAGTTGTATGTTATATTTATCACCAATGTCATCCTTTATCTGCAGGCTATTTTCAGAAGCTAAGTATTCTGCCCAAACTATTAACCACTTCATTTAGTCCAAAGTGGAAAGGGGGCTTTTATGAGTAGGAATGTATGGGGGTGGCAGTCAAATTCATAATTTAGTAATGCATCATGAATCCTTAACTTTCCCATTTAAATATTCTACTTTGTGGGCAAATATAGATTCTCCTTCAACAGTATGGCCATAAAATATTATCTCTAGGAAATAAAAAATTATTCTAATGTGGCATAACACCAAGATATTATTTCTCAGTCAACTTTTAGCTGTATTATTCCTTCGGGCAATATTTAATGCTGCCATTATAAAATATTTTGACAGAACATAATTTCTGTAAACGTAAATGCTGCAAGGGATTTTTTTTTTGAGATAAACTCAACCTTGTTGTGGAAAAATCAAATTAACTTTTTTAAACATAGGAGGTTATGTTCTGTAGAAGGAAATATGACCAAAATATAGACAAGACAATACAACGTCAGTTGAAACAATATGACTTCTGCAATATTCTATTAAGAATGCATTCAAATTTTATATGTCAAAGTGAAAAACATAGCTAGATAATGACTGGAAATGTAAGTGTAGGCATCACTTAGAAACTATTTTTAAAGTTAAGGGAATGAAATTAAATAGCAAAAGAGTGTTATAAAATACCAGGTATTCTGACAAGTGTTTGAAGACCCACATGGGTAAAGGAGCTTGAGGAAGTAAATTTGCACAGCATGGTAACAGCAAGTGAAGTCATGCATGTCTATCCTGTGTCTTTTCTTTTGACTTTTCTTCAGACTTGTACCTTTGAAAACAGAATGAAGAAGAAAAAGTGAAAAGAAGTTTACCTTTAAGTAAATGTTAGGGAGCTTATATATTACAAACACTCAGAAGTTAAACAGATCATCAGTGTTTTAAGACATGGGTCCTTTTTTCTGGAATTATCTGTAGGGCACTTATGGATCACTGTGGCATACATGAAGTCAGATAGACTTATGCCATGGGCTTATGAACATCAAGTTTGCCAGAATAGTCAATAGCAAGTAACGTGAATTTGCTTTAGCATGCTGGAGAGAAAATGAAAAGCAAAGTTGTGCTATTGTCTACATTTCAAGTGAAAATGTGAAGAGATTTTGAATCGAACAATTAGGAAAATTTAGAGACAAAAAAAATCACAATGAGGAGGGAAGATCATAAAGGAAAACACAAATAATGATCCAAATAAATGCAAGTTAAAACAAAGATGATGTATTATTGTTCTTTGTCCATCGAAATAAAAAGATTTTTTTCTTTTTCTTTTTTATTTTTTAAGATTTTTATTTATTTGCCAGAGAGAGAGAGAGAGCACAAGCAGTGGGAGTGGCAGGCAGAGGCAGAGGGAGAAGTAGGCTCCCATTTGAGCAAGGAACCCAAAGCAGGACTTGATTCCAGGATCCCGGGAATCATGACCTGAGCAAATGTAGACGCTTAACCTATTGAGTTACCCAGGTGTCCCAGAATGAAAAAATTTTTAAATGGTAATTAAAATACTAAGTACAGTATAGTACGGTTGTTTTCAGAGTTATCCAGGGACCCCTGGGAATAGCCAAGAACTTTTCACAGAAAGCACATACTCAAAGTATTTTCATAATAACGCCATGACATCATTTGCCCTTTTCACTCTCTTTCTCTCACAAGTGTACTGTAGAGTTTTCTAGAACTTATATAAAATATGATGAGTCATTACTCTGATAGCTAATGGAATGTATGCTTAGTGTTTAATTTTTTTTCTAGTTTTAATGTCTAATATGGTAAATACAAATAACAATCCCATAAACAAAAGCTCTCTGGAGTACTCAATGAGTTTTAAGAATTTAGACTAGTTCTGAGACCAAAAAGAATGAGGGCTGTTTATGCAGTTGCAATGAGCACATCAACAATCTTTCAGAAGGGAGAAACTACTTTGAGTCAGGAATTTTAAAAACAATCATTTCTTTGGGCTAGTATTTCAACTGATAGGAATCAAATCTCAAGTAACCATCAGAAAGCAGACTAAATATTACTTCTAATGATAAATGTCATAATATGAATTTAATAAAATATTGGAATTATCCAAAAAATGAAAATGTTTTAATAAGTGCTACTAAGTCCAGGAAATCAAACATTTAGAGGTTTAGGAAATGGTTTACAAACAATAGTGGTTTTAAAGTAATAAACCCTAATAAAATGTTTATCTCCCTATCTAGTTGGCAGAATTGTGTAGTGGACATTCATACGTCTGGTATGCCCTCTGTAGGCAAGGTGCCCGGGAGCCTTCCACAGCTAAATTGTTGGCTATTATGTGGTATTTTACAGGCCACATAATCTTTTTAGAGCTCAGACTAGATCTGCCAACTAAGCATTGTAGTGGTTCCTCCAAACAGTGTTGTGTTAAAGAGATGTTGCGTATAGCACTTGGTGTGAAGCTTGGCGTATTGATCCGTACATGTTGACTACCGTAAATATCTATGTAAAATATTGGAAATTAAACTAAAAATATTCATTTATTTAACAAATGTTTGCTAAACACCAACCATATACCACACACTGTTCAGGGCACTTCGGTTGGATTGGTGAACAAACAAACAAAACAACCTAAAACACCACTTTGGAACACACATTAGAGATACTTCTCTTTGGATGGTAGGGTTGTAAGTAATTTTTTCCTGTAGATGCTAACATATTTTTCCAAATTTTCTATTATGAGCTTATTAATTTTAGCAGAAATTAGGGACATCTATTAAACATAGAAGAGGTAAACAATTTCCATTCTTGATCAATTTTTTCATTTTTTTAAATTTAGGAAAACCTAAATTTGTGAGAAAATTATGTGGTTTATTTTAGAAAAAGGAAACACATTTTCTAAGGAGCTACAATTAGCAATAATCCAAACTCTAGCTAAATTTGTAAAGTATTAAACCAATGGAATGAGAATAACTGTATAATATCTGGCAAATAGAATTTAGGATAGGTTAAATGTATTAAATAAAGGTCAAATGGCTAATGGTCAATTAAATAAGTAACATGATGTTTCAAGCTTTCTGAAACAAAGTTTTTAATACTCATAAAATACTGGAAATGTTTATATCCTCTGATAAAGTAATCCCACTTCTAGGAATCTATGACAAATAAATTATCATCAAAATGTGAAAACACTTAGATGAAGTGATATCTATCAAGGTACTGACTTCTAAATGGAAAAAAAATTGAAAGAGAAAAGGATAAAGAAACAACTTCAATATTAAAGGAGAAGGAAAAGTTAAATTAATTGTCAGACAGGAAATAGAATCTAATATAGCCATTAAAAATAAACTTTACCAATTCTGAGGAATAATTTCTAATAATGGTGTTATGGACTGAATGTTGTGTCCCTGCAAATTCACATGTGGAAATCCTAACCCTTTCCCTCGCCCCCACCCCGCAGCCATATGATAATGTTAGGAAGTAGGGACTTTAGGAAATAATTAGGTCAGGAGGGTAGAGCCCTCCTGAAAGGCATCAGTATCCTTCTAACTCTCTGGAAGACTCCAGAGAGTTCCCTCACCCTAGTCACCGTGTGAGGACAGAAGGACAAGATGGCTATCTATGAACCAAGAAGTGAGCTTTCACCAAACATGAAATCTGCTGGCTGACTTTGGACTTTCTAGCCTGTGGAACTGTGAATAATAAATGTTTGTTGTTAAGCTATGCAGTCTATGGTATTTTTGTTATAGTAGTCCAAAGAGATGAAGACAGATGGGAAAATGTTCGTGATATAATATTAAATAGAAACTCAGGCTGCAGCATGGTATAAAAGTTGGATCTTCACCATACACAGCCATAAACATGCACACTCACTGACTGCTCCTTCCCATATGCTTGGAAAAAGAGCCTGAAAAGAAACACTCTCAAATATCACAGCAATTATGTTTTCAGATATTTTAATGTAAGCATGCATTTTTGTTTTTTTCATCTGAACAAATAGGCATAAGAATGAAAATACCATGAATATGTCACTTATCTTGAAGACTTTGTAGTTTTCTAATTTTTAAATTAAGACTGATCAATGACCTCAGATCATTTTGAAAGAAAAACACTTTACTGGGGTCCCAGTTTCCGTGACAAAGCTGCTGTCTTCGGTCCCCTTTTTCATCCTAAGCAACCACAGCCAGCATGTCACCAAGTCCTGTCCTAACTTCCAGATGTCTTTAAATGGCTCCCAACTTTGTCCTCTCCCTACCCTATCTTCTCCCGTCCATCATGACTCTAATTCTCAGCCCCCCCTTACCTGCTGTACTGCCTCTGACTGCTCACCCTGCCGCTCTCTCTCCCTCTCCCGTTCTCATCCTCCAGAGTCCCCAGGGGACCTTTCTTTTTCTTTTCTTTCTTTCTTTCTTTCTTTCTTTCTTTCTTTCTTTCTTTCTTTCTTTCTTTTTTTTTTTAAGATTTATTTATTTATTTGACAGAGAGACAGAACACAAGCAGGGGGAGAGGGAGAGGGAGAGGGCGGCTCCCCACGGAGCAGGGAGCCTGATGCAGGGCTCGATCCTGGGATCCCGGGATCATGACCTGAGCGAAAGGCAGATGGTTAACAATGGAGCCCACCAGGAGCCCCCCAGGTGACCTTTCTAAGAACTATCCAGTCGGATCACTTCCCTGCCTGAAATCTTTCAGAGATTACATTGTTCATAGAGCAAACAAAGCTCTCATAATCTGATCCCTGACTAGTTTTTCAGCTTCATGTTTGACCAGTCCCACCTGCGGTCTTACCAAATCACTGGCTTTTCCAAACAACCTCTGTATTCCTTCATACTTCCTTGCCTTTGTAGGGATTATCACCCTGCCTGGAATGGGCATCACTGCCTATGACTCAAATAACTACAGTTCAATTTCCAATATTCAGGTAAAACCTCTTGTTTCCTTTAATCCTTCCCTGACACCTCCTGACAGCACTTTGGGTGTTCTTTTTCTCTGCTCCGGGAGAGCACCTCACTTATTCCTTGCGGTGTTGTGACCCTTTACTTAGCAATCTCCGTTAGGACACATTTAAACTTCATCCCCAGAAGTTGGAAAAGTATCTCGTGCTTTGACGGTTCTCATAAAATATATTGCCTTCATAAACATATCCCTTCTCTCAGCTTCACTTCTCTTCTGTTTCTCCTTCTGCAGAGGTACTGCTTTCAGAATACACCAAGAGTGGGGGTCCTTTAAATATCAACACTGCTTGGGAAGGGTCTTAGTAACCAAATCTCCTGATTGTCATTTCCATATAGGACTGTTACACAAATGGTTAATCTCGTATCATTTAAAATATTCCATGAATAGACTCATAGAAAAAACAAAAAAGGACATCCTGTGGTCAATGTGCATAGACAATCCTGAATATCCTATTGCCTTTGTGGAGAATGACAACACACATAAGTTTGTGAAAAGTGTAAAGAGATCCTGCAGGAGGGCACCTGGGTGGCTCAGTGGGTTAAAGTCTCTGCCTTCAGCTCAGGTCATGATCTCAGGGTCCTGGGATCAAGCCATGCATCAGGCTCTCTGCTCAGCAGGGAGCCTGCTTCCTCCTCTCTCTCTGCCTGCCTCTCTGCCTACTTGTGATCTCTCTCTCTCTCTCTCTCTCTGTCAAATAAATAAATAGATAAATCTTAAAAAAAAAAAAAGAAAGAAAGAAATCCTGCAGGAAAAAAACATTTAGTTTTAACTCAGGATTTCCCCAAATCATTTACCATGGATTCCCCTATTTAAGTCTGAAATAAAATAAAATAAAATAAGACAAGACAAAAATAAGAATAAAAATAGTACATTTCAGGGAACTACTGAGAAATAGGAAAATTTCCTTTAAGCTCCAAACTGGCAATGCCTTATAGATTTCCAAAGTTTTCCAGGATATTTTTGAAAAGAGCTCACCCTTCAAATAATAGACTTTATTATAGAAAAAGGTCAAACTCTCTCCTTTCAGAGTTGTAAGGATTAAATAGGGTTAAATTTTTATAAAATGCTTAGCACAGTGCCTTGCACACAGAAAGGACTCAATAAATCTTAGTTGTTATTATTACTTGTGTTACTATTCTATCTTCCTGTAAACTCTGTTAAAAAAATCCTGTTTTTACTCTCCAAAATTTTTTTTACTGTAACATTTGAACTACATATTTTATGTACAAATGATTTATGAATTGCTTATTTTATAATGCCCGAACTTGATATTTTACCATTGAATTATATTATTTTTAAAAATCACGGGCTTTATAAAAAAGTTATATTTTATAAATGGTGTTAAGTAACTATGTTATCTGGTTTTAAAACTTTTTTTTATAAATTAAACTTTAAATATATAACAATCAAATTACAGAGAAGCTTACACTAAAGAAGCAACTCCTAAACAGGGGAATAATATTTACAGAAAATATGATGAAGATTTAATATATTTAATTTTAAAAACATTTTAATAGAAGAATATAGAGCAACAAGATCCTAATAAGTGGTAAAATGCCATGACAAACAATTTGCATAACAGAAAATAAATTGCTAAACATATGGAAATATGTGGACCCTCCCTAGTAATAAAAGAAACACAAAATTTAAAAATGAATGCATTTTTGTAATACAACAAAAATATAAAGTAGTTAAAATGCTCTTTGTTCATGAGAATGGTTTGGAATTTTTAACTAATACATTTGAAATTAATAGAAATTTTGGCCATGCAATTTAGTTTTGTATTTAAATATTTTAAGAAAATTAACTCTCTTTATCCAATAATCCCAGTCTTCATAAATTACTTGCTTGAAAAGGACAAAAAGTAAATGGTAACAATATGCATTTATTAAGCATCTTAATTAAAGATGTTTAGAGCAATTATTCATTTTGCCTAGGTCAAATGGCAAGAGAACATCCTGTTTCAGCCTGTTTTATTCACATAACTTGTCCCTCTCTCAAATTAATATTCAAGTTAATTAATTTGGCTTCCCCAACAAATCCAAGATGAAAATGATAATTATATTTGAATTTTTTATGTTTTTAAAATACATACATTTCATTTGTAAGACTACACTATTATTATCTGAATCTCTTTTTTGTGGCATTTTTCTTTAATTCTCAGAATTGCATGTACTTCCTAGAGGACACGGGCTCTGCATATAGCCTTGTACCTTCTGTGCCTAGCAGGGGAGCTGTCACGAAGAACGCATTTGATGCATGCTTGTTGACTGAATGTATGAACGAACAACTTCTTAATATTAATCTCTCTATTTGGAAGTTTTGCTTTCTATTTTCTTCAAGGATGCGTTCTTTGTATTTTTAGATTGGTTGTTTTTATTCAAATATATTCAGACCCTAAGGGATTGTTTCCATATAATTTTATTCAGATGGTTCCAATCTTAAAAACAAACACAATCTTTCAAATCATCTACCGTTACTAATTTTTGGCCACTTTCCATATTTCCTTTTCTTTGTCTCAAGTTTTGGGATATTTTCTGGCCTAATTTTTTAAAGCTAAGCCGTAGCTTTTGTGGCAGAATGAAGAATTGGGAGGGATTTTAGAGCCGAAGTAATCCAAACTTAGAGATGTAATAACTGGTGTCAAATGATTTGCTCCCTATTATGAGAACAACCAATGACACAATCAGCTAGAACCCAGAGCTAGATAGCATTGCCCCAAGCTTCTTTCAACTATAACCCTGTATTTTGAGTTTTATTTTTCTGTTTTTTTTTTCTTTTATCTGTTCATTCATTCAAAAACCTCATATTGAAGGCACGCTTTTTCTAGGCCCTGTGAGGGTCATCATCAGTCCTCAAGAACAAATGGAAAGGTCGTTTGATTTGAATGCATACACTCCGCAGACAGGGATATGGAAATGTTCTCTCCCTCATGTGTAATACTTCTCAAATTATTTCAGATCTGTTGTTTTGTGTCTTAAACAAGCTGATTCAGCCTCGTGTTTAACACTGAATTTCTTTACTACTTTTTAAATTATAGCCTTCCCTTGAGAAACTTGATTAATTCATATTGCTGAAATTATCACTTTAGTGCAAATGACATATGGTTTCATTCTGTTTCTAGTCTCTCTGGTTTGGAACATATTTTTGAAACACTAATAGATTTCTTATCCTGGAAGCCTCTTAATGCTTTGACATTAAACATAGGCATTAAAAAATGTAGCAGTGTTAATTGAGAATGGTAATCAGGATGTGACCATTGGGTCCTATTTCTTGTGAGTTAATGTAACTCAATTATGTCTGGTATCTTTAGCATGGAACTTGAACAATGAGCTATTGCTTTAATTTTATATTACTTCTATATAGAACTGTGCTCTTCCTAAAATAACGGTATTTAAAGTTTTCAGAATATAAGAAACACTTAATGGCAACCATATTTGATGTTTGTGTTTTACCAACATTCTTGAGGTCTCTTTTATTCAAGTTCAATCTTTTTTTTTCAAGTTCAGTCTTTTTAAAAAGATATTTTGATATTTTAAATGTGCATATTCCTTATAATACTGTTTTCTTTTTATAATTTTTAAAAAATCCACTTGTCCTTAAGTTTGAGAATTCAATTAAATGCTTTAAGAAATTGCCTATCTGTAGGAATAAACGATAAGAATAGTAGCTGGTTGTCCTAAAATGCCCATTTTAATAATTGAGATTTAAATCTAAGACTTTTCTACACCAAATTCATTTTCTCCTGTCCTATACTGAATCTACCTTTGTATTAACATCTCCCAAAGTATAACACTGGAACCAGTATAGAAATGGAAGAGCAGTTGCAAGGACAGTTCACAGGAAATAATGAGTTCATTGTAATAAAAATTATTAAGATCAATACTATTTGACTCTGGCTAGATACTCTGCAACCTCTATCTTTAAAGCCAATTAAGACAAATTGAAATGGTCGGCACTAAATCTCCTGGAATTCTAGAAAAAGTAAATTTTACTCCAGAAAATCTTTTTTTTTTTTAAAAAGATTTTATTTATTTATTTGACAGAGAGAGAGATCACAAGTAGGCAGAGAGGGAGGCAGAGAGAGAAGAGAAAGCAAGCTCCCCGTGGACCCTGGGATCATGACCTGAGCCAAAGGCAGAGGCTTTAACCCACTGAACCACTCAGGTGGCCCCAGAAAATCTTTTGGAAAGAAAACTTGCTGATTTGTCTTTTCAGTACATGACTCTGGTTTGTTCCCTTATATTTTGTTTTTGTTTTTAGAGAAGAATTCACACATTCATGCTCCTCTTTTTTTTTTTTTTTTAAAGATTATTTATTTATTTATTTGACACAGAGAGAGAGATTACAAGTAGGCAGAGAGGCAGGCAGAGAGACAGGGAGAGGAGGAAGCAGGCTCCCTGCTGAGCAGAGAGCCCGATGCGGGCCTCGATCCCAGGATGCTGAGATCATGACCTGAGCCGAAAGCAGAGGCTTTAACCCATTGAGCCACCCAGGCGTCCATGCTCCTCTTTTTTATTGGCCATTTTCTTGTCATCCATTCAAGGTTAGTCTTCTATCTGTTACAGTTTGGATTTGGTCTCTCTCTTTACCTGTCCTACGTCAACCCAAACCATAAGCTTTGACACCCTCTTTTCAGAGGTCTCTCTTATTTACTAAAATTAGTCTATAGGCCAGCATACTTTGATTCAGTTCTTGGTCTGTGTAACAGGTTGGCAATTTTCAGCTACAAATTACCAAATTTGTACACCAAATTTATAGTGACTTACACATTAAGGAGTCAAGAAATGATTTCACATCATTCACATCATTCTGGAGTCCATTCAGAGAGCAGGCTATGGAATAGTAGGATCAGATGCTCAATGATGTCGTCAGGTACCTGTGCTTCCCCCACCATGGTCATACTCAGTGTCAACATCAATCTGAGCTACTTTCCTTTTTTTTTTTTTAAGATTTTATTTATTTATTTGACACAGAGAGATTGACAGCTAGAAAGGGAATACAAGCAGTGGCAGAGGGAGAAGCAGTCTTCCCATGGAGCAGGGAGCCAATGAGGGACAGGATCCCAAGACCCTGGGATCATGACCCAAGCCGAAGGCAGATGCCTAATGACTGAGCCACCCAGGCGTCCCTGAGCTACTTTCCTTTGTTCTTGCATTATGAAAGGGAAAGATTGTAAATTTGGGGAGAACAAGAACTTTCTCAAATGTCCTCAGCTGACTTCTTGTATATCACAAGTCTAGGTTGGATATTGGACATGGGACTTTCGTACATGCTTTAGAAAACTTATTTGGGCATCAACTACTAGTATATGGACTCGGTGAGAATAGACACTAACAAGTTCATGACTATTCATAGTGCCTAGATATTTTCTGGTATATAATAGGATTTCACCTTACAATCTTGAGCAGTTACTCAAACCCCCATGACTACTACATATGGTAGGTAACTCCAGGACATAGATGAGAATGCTCCCAGGAAATCAGCTGAATGATCAGCTGTTCATTATCTCACTGTGCTTTTCTCAGCTCTTTGAGATCCCCATCCATGCAATCAACCCCCCGCCTTAATTCCTAGAACAATCTGGATTTAAGAGTTTAAGCCAGCCTCTTTTTTGTCTTTAATTTCTTCATCAGCATTATAGAGTGATAATGCCTACATTAAAGAGTAGTATGCAAAGGATCTAGCACTGTGCCAGACATACAGAAGGGATCTGATGAGTGATAGTATCTTTTTCTAGATTCTTGATTAGTACCAAACTAATCAAGACCACAATATTCCCCAGACCCTAAGCTGTGTCAACGGTCATGTTTATGACAAATCTGACCTGAGACCTTGGGTCACAGGTGATTGACACTTGGGCCTCACACTGTTTCAAACCCCCTCTGGTATCTTATCTCCAAAAATGTTTTTGGTACTAAAGCATCTATACCCAAAGTCCAACTGTGCTTGTCACTGGCCTTAGCTTCTGATTTGGTTTCCATATATATATATATTTCTTCTTTCTTTTCATCCTTTCTTCCTTCCTTCCTTCCTTTCTCTTTCTTTCTTTCTTTCTTTCTTTCTTTCTTTCTTTCTTTCTTTCTTTCTTTCTTTTCTTTCTCTCTCTCTCTCTCTCTCTTTCTTTCTTTCTTTCTTTCTTTCTTTCTTTCTTTCTTTCTTTCTTTCTCTTTCTTCTCCTTCCTTCCTTCCTTCCTTCCTTCCTTCCTTCCTTCCTTCCTCCCTTCCTTCCTTTTTCCTTCCTTCTTCCTTCCTTCCTTCCCTTCTTTTTCATTATGTTGTTAGTCATCATACATACATCATTAGTTTTGGATATAGTGTTCCAAGATTCCAAGTGTTATAGTGTTTACCTATAACACCCAGTGCTTCATGCAATCCGTGCCCTTCTTAATACCCAGCACCAGGCTCAACCATAGCCCCACCCCCTCCCCTCTAAAACCCTCAGTTTGTTTCTCAGAGTCCACAGTCATTTTAATTCACATTCTCATTGCCTAATTCACTAGTAGCCTCTGGATGAGTGAGCCTTGCTTTGCTCTGATTTACTCCCTTGTATGGGAGCTGGAACTTCTTCAGAATGCAATGGGTGTCTTGGATTCCCATATTCAAAGACTGACTTCCTTAAGAACAGTACCTTCCTGCTGAAGTGGACATCCAAGTGTCATTTAACTACATTGCCAATCCATATATTTATCCATCTTACTGGTACATCTTACTGGTACATCTCATTTGTAAAGCTTCAAACCTCAAGCCAAGGTACTTATTAAAACCTATCATACCTGTAACTGTATGACTTATGTACCCCACAGAATGGCTACTAGCAGCCAAACCCTTATAGTGACCATTCTGCCCTCTGGGATATTTTTAATGCCAATCTTTGGCTCTATTTCCATTTGGAGTATTGTTCAGGTGTTCTTAGCCATGTCTTCTTTCCAATTTTACACTTGACCCCCTGTATTTTCAAGTGTGCATAAGTTTAAAGAGTTATAGAACCTCTTTCTCATTGTTTTAAGAGAAAATATAAGACTGAGTGTGGAAGAAAGATATATTGAAAGTGGTGTAGGGAGGAGAGGGAAGGAGGAAAAGCAAAGAAAGCTTATTAAAACTTGGACTTTTTAATATCAACAATCCTGATTGTTAATTTCTGACTCAAAAGAGTTTTTATCTTTTATTTTTTTCAAGATTTTATTTAAATTCCTCTGAGTTAATATACTGTGTAATATTAGTTTTGGGTATACAACACAGTGATTTGATACTTCCATACAACCCCCAAAGCTCATCACAAGGGCTCTCCTTAATCTCCAACACCTATTGAACCCAACCCCCCATCACCTCCACTCTGGTAACTATCAGTTTGTTTCATAGGTAAGAGTCTGTTTCTCAGTTTTCCTGTCTTTTTTTTTCAGCCTACATTCATTTGTCAAAACAGTTTTTAATTATTTCTTTCATCTATGCTCATCTTGCAGGTTTTTCCAGAAGGGAAGACCATGCTGAAAGAAAATGCCTCTGCTTACCTTAGTTAATTCCAAATAGGTGAGCTCTTCCTACTGAGCGGGGAAAACAAATACAGAGTGTGTCCGGGGATGAGTATCTAATAACAAATGGCACATCGCCAGCTATAGTACTATCTACAGAAGGCTCCACTCAGTCCTGGTGATAGGAACAATGTGTACATTATCTCACTCATGGTATCTGAAGATGTACTGATTTACATTTTTTTGTACCCTTCCCCAACTACTTTTAATCCACTGAGCCGCCCAGGTGCCCTCCAGCTACTTTTATTTTTCTTCGTTATTTTGTGAGGGATCTATCCCTGTGCTCCATGTCAAATTACTTTTTGGATTGAAATGTATTATAAGGGTTATGGGAGGGCTTTAGAAAAATCCTCCACACATATCATGAACTTATTTGCTCTGCCTATATGATGCTTTTTCCTTATTATGGAAAGCAGATTAAATTGACAAGCCTATAACTCTTGTTCTCAAACAAAATACCCTGAAGTCTCTGCTTGCCTTCTAAGAAAGTCTATGTAGAAACCTTGCGCACTCTGTTAAGATAACTGCATGTATGTGTATTTATAAATAGGTATATTTTGATTTTTTAATGTGTACATATATGTGCATGTGATCTATATAAGTACATACATACTCATATGAATGCTATTTCTCTAGCTAAATATCCTTACATACTTATATATCTGTATTCATATCCAATTCTAAATTTATATCATCTTTGGTGCTTTATGGAGGTACTTTGTGGAGGAGGCCAAAGAGTCTTTCTGTTTTTGTTAATTGTAATTAATTTGAATGAAGGAAGGAATGCTGGTAATCTATGTTTTATAAAATATTTGGGAAAACTTGTCTATTGGTGTTCTAATACTAAAAAAAAAAAGGAGATTGTGATTGATATATTTGTACCCTTCGTGAAATAATAGTTGTGCTTAGAGCATCTCCCCTAGATTCAAGTTTGCCTACAGGGGCTTAGCTTCAAATCTAAGAAAAGCCCACTTCTGTTCACCTCCAGTGCTCTTTAAACCTCCTAAGATCAAGGATCTTGAGATTCTTTGAAGAGCAACTGACTCTTATTTTCAGACAGAAATCTGGAAGCAGTGTGAGCACATGAGGCAGTCCTAATGTTGTTAAATTTATAAAGAAATAAACTAGCATATAAAAACAAAAGGTTTGCATTTTTCAGTGGGTGATATAGTATCCATATATTTCCTAACAATGGCTATGAGCTTTAGAATACACCAGATCTAACTGTGTGGAAAAATAAAATAAAATAAAATCAATGTCAAAGTCTCAGAACACTAGGAAAGCACAGCTAACAAAAATCCTAGATGTAGGAAATTCCTGGGGCTTCTGTGTCAGTTGAAAAAAAAAAAGTGGGTAAACATATGGTTGGTGTAGTTGGTTGCTTTTGATTCAATGTTGTCTTTAAAAAAACCAAAACTTTAATTTTATTTCAATGAGAATACCAGAATTAAAGTCAAGGGTTTGATTTTGTAGCTGAGACATTATAGGTCACTCTCAGCATGGGAATTTAATTGGTAATCTCATCTCTACTTCTTCATCTTTAGTATAGGAATCCAAACTCTATAAATAGCCCATTTCCTTGCACCGCCTCGCTTGCTTATTCATTTTATTTGCAGCAGTCAATCTACCTCTGGTTCCGTAGACAGCAAACAGTGCACAGTGCTGTCCACATGCCTACATTCCTGACATGTAGTCACTGCACCCTCTTCCTTTCAGAGATGAGGACATCTCTGGGCATTCTACAAAAATTTCAACTGGAATCAATCCTCAGTTGGCTCTCTATACTCCACTGTAGTAACACGCCCTGATTTCAAAGAAATGCTGACATGTGGAAGATTAGCATGAAGGTGAGAGGGAGGAAAGAAATCATGCCAGTAAGCCCTAAACTTATGTATGTGTTGAATATTTCATGGGTAACTGCATATGGGATTGAGTTTTTTTAAGTATGTGTAACATCTGGTTCTTTTTTTCACTGAAATCATGTGCAGTGCCTTTATTCTACTTATGAGCAGATTTTCTATTGTTTCATAAATAATTTTGCTATTGTACCAAAGGCATTTGTATTAATTCAATATGGTTTAATAAAAGTGTTGTGTGGAATGGATCTGACCATATTGTTTATTGATCTCTCCACTTACTGGCTTTACGTTCATCTTCAGCCTGCTATCACATCAAGTTTTTTTGGTATTCATATGGAAGCAGAAATTAGATATAGAAGGAAATCAATCTTTCTTTCTTTCTCTCTTTTCCTTCCCTCCGTCCCTTCCTTCCACCCTCCATCCATCTCTTCCTTCCTTCCTTTCTTCCTTCCTTTTCTTTCTTCCTTTCTTTCTCTTTCTTTCTTTCTTTCTTTCTTTCTTTCTTTTTTTCTTTCCTCCTATCCTTCCTTCCTTCCTTCCCTCCTTTTTTTTCCCTAGTGTTTAGAAGGCTGGAGGAGAGAGGGGAGGCAAAGAATTTAAGGCTGCTTCATGCTTCAGGGAAAAAACATATATATATATATACACACACACATATGGAAAAGACTCTGCTTCTGCTCTCCACTTAACAAAGCAACAGCACTGCTGTATCTGAGACTTACCAATAAGTAATAGACGAGCAGCTCCACCCTGGGTTGCATTTTGCCATGCCAATGGACATAAAACACATTTGAAATCTTTTTGAGTATGTGGGAAGAAAATGGATTTAAAGCTCAACTTGTCAGTTCCACAAACCAGAAAGATTCAGAATTTTTTCAATTTTGTGATAACTATGACTTCTTTTTCTAAGCCCAGTAGTAACTTCCATTATGATTCAGGATGAAGACTTCACCTCCTGACTTCAGCCACACAGCTGAAGGCACCCAGGAGATCCCATTCTCTCTCTCTACCTCTAGGTACCCTGGAATGTGTAGGTCTTATCTGCCCACCTTTATGCTAAATTTCTGCCCTGCCCCACTGTTAACTCAAAATAAGCATGCTTAAAATTGAAATCAATGTGTTCGTCCTATTAAACTAGCATTTTCTTCAGCCTCTATTAGCTCTAACAATGTACCTATCACTTTTTTGTTTCTGCTGCCACCACACTTTAGCTAATACACACATTATGGTTTGACAAATTCAGTGGTCTTTTCATTCATCTGCCTGTTCCTGTCTTCTAATTGGATCTGAAAACTGGTATATTGATTGAGAGATTTTAGGACATAGCACCTGCATATATATTTTAACACACATTTTGCCTCCTTAATTTTTTTCAGTGATTCTTTGCCTCTTAGAGGATAATGCATACATTTTTAAGCCTGGCATGAATAGTCCTACCCAATCCAGGCATAGTTTCCCTAATAGTGCACCCCTTGTCACTGTTAAGTGCTTTTGTAAGGGTTTCATGGTCATGGTTGTGAAAACAATTGCCATGTTTGAGCTGCATGAAAGTCTAGTTTTTTTCCAAACTTATGACCCTAAAATTCATAATTCTTTTGTCTTTAGTTCCCACCGATTCCCACTATTTCTGACACAAAACTTGTGTCTGTTTAATCAATATGCACATTAGGAGACAAAAAAATGTTCTGGGGTGTGTATTTACAATGTCTCCAAGAACAGCCTACCCTTTTAAAAGGGAAAGACCCTTTTAAATTCCGCCTCACTCATGCATTCTTTCCTGGCCACCACTCTTTTGACTCTTTTGACTTTATATTGTACCTACTGTCAAAATCTCTTAGTTAGCATTATAATCTGTTGAGGTGAATTACTATTTGTTTTTCTATTGATATGGGTTTTTTATTAGATTGCAGAATCCTGCGTGAAAAGAGGATGTCTCCTATCACTTTGTTTCCCCACATCTTGTACAATTGCTGCACTATGCCTATCACAGACACCCACTGAAGCCTGCTTGACAGTGTTAATGATCCTTTAACTTCATCAGCGCCCGCTACCGATTTGCCTGCTGTACCAAACCTAACCTGACTATGAAGCCAAAGTCAGTTTTACATTTTCTAAAAGTTCTTTCACACTTTCAGCCAGTTTTTCCTTTTCTTATTACCCCAACTGGACGAATAAACAATCTTTCCTTCTTCCTCATCCCCTCCTTCCTTTCCCTCTCCCCTTCTTGAAAAGATTCTGGGGACATAGTAAGCTCTTACAGTAAGTGTTTATGACTGACTGGGAACTCTTCTGAAAACACCTGAAGCTTTTCCAGTTCACAAATCTGTAGACTTCTATGAAAGTGGTGTGCTCTGATGCAACTAGGTCAGCGGTGTATCTGGAACTTAACAGGAGCGTAGCTATAATCACGGAGTGTAGTCTGTAACTCCAACAAAGGACGTCTGCGCACAAGCCAAACTAAAGGACTGTCTGCAGAGCTCAAGGAGAATTCACCAACCAGTTGGAAGATGGGGTGACTTCTCTGCCCTGCAGTACACTAGTTTACATCCTCTGCTCTTATAGGCAATGCTTCTGCATATATGAAGTTCAGCACACGGGGCACCTGTGTGGCTCAGTGGGTTAAGGCTCTGCCTTTGGCTCAGGTCATGATCTCAGGGCCCTGGGATCGAGCCCTGCATTGGGCTCCCTGCTCGGTGGGGAGCCTGCTTCCTCCTCTCTGCCTGCCTCTCTGCCTACTTGTGATCTCTCTCCCTTTCTATGTCAAATAAATAAATAAAATCTTTAAAAAAAAGAAAGTTCAGCACACATTTATGAGGCCAGCCAAAAACCTGTATAGGGAGGAGATAATTCAAAAACCAAAGGAACGCACTGCCAGATCAACCGTCTCCGTTATCACAGTCCCAGGCATCCCCAGTGACCAGCCACACATTTTTGCATGACTTCATTCACTGGTGTGTGCCAAAGAAAGACAACAGAAGGGAAAGTCCTGTGTAGACAGCAATGCCAAATGGAAGTGGCGCCACTGCTACCCAGGAGTGGCGGTCCTAGTAACCAAGGCTGTGGAGACAGCCAACGGGTGTGGCAGCCCAATATAAATATAGATAATATTTGTGGTTTAACTCCCACACAGTTATGCAGAAGACATTATGGATTGGCTTACAATTTGATCTGGTGTTTTTAAAAATACTAGGGCATAAATAAAAACATGATCTAAATGCATAAATAAGGGTCTCTGTCTACCATGTGTTAGAAAAATATGTCAGGGTCTCAGGACTAAAATAAACAGGATCTCTACCATGTGCTAAAACTATTAGATTTTTTTCCAATTCAAAATTAAGCAAAACATGAGTTATTAACTAGGAAAATTAACCTCTTTCTCTCTTCCTATTATAGCTATAGACAAAGGCAGGAAAGATGAGTTTTTGTAGCGCGTATACAGTGCTTTTAATTGATACTTGAAGCCAATCGAGATAACTCATTATAGAAAACAAACTTTTGTCCTCTGCCCTGTACTTCTTTGTGGAGGGAATTTGTTTTTTTTTTTTTTTTAAATTTTATTTATTTATTTGACACAGAGAGAGAGATTACAAGTAGGCAGAGAGGCAGGCAGAGGAGGAAGCAGGCTCCCTGCTGAGCAGAGAGCCCGATGCGGGCCTCGATCCCAGGACGCTGAGATCATGACCTGAGCTGAAAGCAGAGGCTTTAACCCACTGAGCCACCCAGGCGCCCTGTGGAGGGAATTTGTAAACTGAGGATAATCACCTGAATTTTCCTTTTATTTTTTATTTTATAAAATCAAATCACTAGACTTTCTTATTATTTTGAATAAAAAGAATGTGTAAATAGAGGGAAAAAAACAAGAAAGAATCTTTATTTTAAATAACAGTATTCAACCAAGTAAATTTGAAGATCCAATTGCCTTTATTAAGTAATTTGTGAACAGGGCAGCAGGTAGAGAGGGAAGTTCCTCTGAGAAGCTATACAAAATGGGAGGTTGTTATAGGAAAGAGGGTGGGTCAAGAACTTATTAGCAAAAGAAAAGGAAGAATTGTTTCAGGTAAGAACACCTTCCCTGGGGTGGTTGGTGGTGGGGCTCAGGGAGTCTTACTTGGTGGAGCACTTCATCTGCCTTTGGGGGGGAAATGAGAGAGCGCCCACATGACAGATTACCTCATGGGTGCTAAACAGAAAATTCTGGATTGATTGGCTTAAAATTCCACCCCTAGGGAAGTTGAAACTGCAATTAAATCTTATTTTGCTGTTCTGGGGGCAGATGACTCTCTTTTGGGCCTGTAGCTTTCTTTTTAATAGAGCAAATGTTTCCATGGAGAAACAGATTTCAAAATTTTTAAGTTTTATTATTGTTTAAATTATCGTGAGGATTTTTTTTCCAAAAGAGAAACTAAGAGTAAAATGGAATGAATTGAGAGATGAGTCATAGATATTACTTACGTATGATTTTCTAATAGACTAAAGTTAAGGATATCAGTTGGTGGTTTTTTTTTTTTAAGATTTTATTTATTTATTCAGTTGGTGTTTTTGAGTTTGTTTTGCTCTGAGGGAGTGAATAAATTCCTTTTCATCAGGGAGAAATTCAAATTATATATGCAATTTCTCTAAAGCAAAATTACCTTCTTCTACAAAATTTGTAAGTACTTGGACCATGTGTAGTATGTCCATGGTTATTGTTTGCCTAAATTCATCCTCATATTTAGATCTTTTCTACTTTAAAGAGGTACCAATTTTTCCTTGGTGGTAACTAGTCTTCACACCCCTATCTTTTCCAGGGCTTGAAACAGCACAGCTTCTGTTGGTATTTTCATGTAACCGAATAGTTAATCACCACAAACTTGGTATCGAGGAAAAAAGAACAAGCTTTGCACCTCACAGATAAGAGTTCAAATCCAAACCCTATGCTGTAGCCTTCAGCTATACTTCATTATGTTTCATTATTTTTTATTTAAATATATACTTCATATTGAGACAGAGAAACTAAAGAGACCCCGTGGAATAAACAGCTTTTTTGGTCCTTTTCCTGCTTCTATGTTTGCTAGGAACCTGCACCCCCATCCTACACATGGGTTATCTATCCTTCAGATAATGCATGTCCTTATAAAGTTCAGGGAACCAATGATTTCTTTGGAGTTTTCCAGCACGATAGATAACATCTAATGAGTGACTGGATGGGATCATCCGGAACATTTTTCCAAGACCGTTGACTTACCAAGACCCCAGGCTCCAGAGGATACGTTACTTACAAGGGACACCTAAACACTCATCTTTATTCCTGGATGCCTGAGAAGACAAGTGGCCTGGACCACCTTCCTCAATAAAACCCCCAGCCTCAAGCAAGGATGACCCTCACTCTTCTTTCCTCTCCAAGACTCCTAGATACGCCATCTGCTTTACACTCTCTATGTATCTACACTCTCTCTATATCTTCAATACACTCTGCTCTCACTTCCTCTCAGCTTGAGTTTGATTTCTATCCCACATGAAGCCAAGGATCCTCTTGGCAAATGCAATGGGACACCCTTCTGAGTCCTTGGACTCAGCCATCCTGTATCAATATTACTTCATTTCTGGGTCACCTGGGTGACTCAGTTGGTTAAGCATCTGCCTTCGGCTTAGGTCGTGATCCAAGAACTCTGAGATCAAGTCCACATCTGGCTCCTTGCTCAGTGGGGAGCCTGCTTCTCCTCTGCCTGCTGCTCCCCCTGCTTCTGTTCTCTCTCTGACAAATAAATAAACAAAATCTTTGGGCGCCTGGGTGGCTCAGTGGGTTAAAGCCTCTGCCTTCGGCTCAGGTCATGATTTCAGGGTCCTGGGATCCAGGCCCGCATTGGGCTCTCTGCTCAGCAGGGAGCCTGCTTCCTCCTCTCTCTCTGCCTGCCTCTCTGCCTACTTGTGATCTCTCTCTGTGTCAAATAAATAAATAAAATCTTTAAAAAAAATAAATAAACAAAATCTTTATATATATATTACTTCATTTCTATACATCTTAATTATTTTGTTTGTAAAATGATGATAATTTGGAGTTTTGTTGAAATAATTTATAAATTGCCTGGGTCATGGTAGGCCTAAATAACTGATATCTCTTATAATGGCCTTTTTAAATAAAAAAAACCTATGCTGTACTTGTTTATGTATGACCTTAGGAAAATAACAACCCTAATTTCAGTTTTTGCTACAACAGTGAGAACAAAAAAGATATTAGTAACACCTGGAATACAGCTGATTGCAGCTGTTCAATAGGAATATGGTCAAATCACCCAGTAGATAGTTTTATTAATACAATCCAGAAAGGGAAAGGAAGTTACATGACAAAAGTACAAAGTAGAAAACCAACTATGAAGTTCAAGGCTAAGAATGCATTCTAGATAGAGTAACCTAGTTTTTATATTATGCAATCTAAATATTAAAGAAAGATCATGCACTTTTTCTTCCTTGATTTTTCTACGGATCTAAGATTCCTTCCTCATTTTTCAAGGGAAAAAAAAAGGCAGAGATTAAGATCATGGTTACATAAGCAATGCTTGAGAACTTTCCTTTGAGAAAAGAAGCACATTTTACACCATTGAGAAAATAAGATGAAGTCGTTTAAATGACCTGTATTGACTAAAGAGGTTTGGGTTTGCAACATGCTTCACCAAAATAAATTTAGAACCACAAAATACAAGCTCCTTAGAACCAAAATTCCACAAGCAAAACATTAGAAATACAGACTTTTCTTTCAAGATGAAAAAGATGATTTTGACTTGTTTTCCTTTTTTCCTCCTATTTTTCTCTACTTATAATCTTACCAGTATTTCTCTACTTTTATGTTTTGAAAATATTATTCCACTGATGCACACATAAAGAAAAGCCACTTGGTAACTACATTCCTTCACTATGTATTCAAATAACATGGGGCGAAATATATGAAAATAGGGAAAGTGTTTCTAGACTTGCAGAGATAAACGGATTGGAACAGCGTCTACCCAGCAAGAAAGCGCCTCTTAAGCTGAACAGATCTTCTAAGGGTACCTGAGGGAATTCATTCTGCTCAGGACTCAGGCAAGCTTTCATACCAATTAAGATGATGGACTGTTTATTTAATAAATTTTCAAACTGTAAAAGAAAATATATATTATGAAACAACAAATTGCTAAGGCATGCTTTTATTATATTATAAAAACCCTTAAAACACTTAGTGACAATAGAAAATGGCTTTTTGCCATAATTATTTTGAAGTTGTGCTTATTTTCCTCTTCTCGGCTGACACACTGGAGTATTTATACTAGACTTAACCTGTGGGCAATTTATCAGCAAGAAGAGGCTTACGCAACAGTGAATGCAACCTTTAATGGGAAGATATTATCAGTATCATTATTAGCTATATTTACAGTATTACTTAGTGTAATAAATATGTTTATTTCTGAACTGATGTGAGCAAAGAGAATCCCTGCCCTGAGGATCAGAGGTAGGATGCTGCTATTTGTTAGAGATCACATTTGTCTGTGGTTTGGGCCGCGTCATGCAAATACTACCTTGCTTATCTATCTCTCCGGTGTAAGTATCTGGTAGCCATTTACTTGACTGAGGTGCACAAAATATCCCGAATGGAACCCACTATTTCTGAATTACCCAAACTCAGTAAGAATGAGGGCTAATTCTGATTGCTCCTGAATTGCTTCAGAGGTCACCATCTAAAAATTGACCATATGGCTTATTGTCCAATCCAGGTCAATGTTGAGAGTCCATAGGGACCTCGCTAATAATTCACCTGAGAGAACTAAAAACCAGACTGCCGCATGCAAACTAGACACCCTTGAGGTTGCCTCTGTTATGTGTGAAGCAGTTTCATTTATACCTGCTTAACTGCTTCCTCTACCAGTTGATCATATGAATACAAATTAGGAACTTTCAGCTGTATTGTTTACTGTTTGTACAATGTTAAGATCTCAAGTTCTGTAAGCCTCTCTTTCCCCATTTAAAAAAATATATATTTTATTTATTTATTTGACAGAGAGACAGCAAGAAAGGGAACATAAGCAGGGGGAGTGGGAGAAGCAGGCTTTCTGATGAGCAGGGAGCCCGACTGGGGGGAGGGGGGGCGCAATGCAGGGCTGGATCCCAGGACCCTGGGATCATGACCAGAGCCAAAGGCAGAAGTTTAACAACTGAACTACCCAGGCACCCTCTCTTTCTCCATCTTTAAATTGAGTCTAGTAACATGGTGGTTGTCATATAGAAAGGTTTCATCATTATTCCTGGGAAACAACCAAGTACTCCCTGATGATAGAGATTATTATTGTCATTTTCCTGGAGCATCTTCAAATTGGAGCTATTGGTGATCTCACTGAGAAAACTAGTTTGTGAAGGTTGCAGTCCTGGCACTTGTTCGAAAGGTAGGAGCTAAAATCTGGATTGAATTGCCATAGGAAAACTTATTTTTGTGTAACATTAAAATAAGAGAGAAATTAAAAAGAAGAAAACTCTCTCAATGCAAATAAAGCACTGTGGAATTTCCATGGCTTTTCCCCCCATGCTTACCATACATGTGTTTCTAATACCTGCAGCAAGATGGCCCTTGAAAATGCAGCAAGGTATGGGGTGCCTGAGTGACTCAGTGGGTTAAAGCCTCTGCCTTTGGCTCAGGTCATGATCTCAGGGTCCTGGGATCAAGCCCCACATCGGGCTCTCTGCTCAGCAGGGAGTCTGCTTCCTCCTCTCTCTGCCTGCCTCTCTGCTTACTTGTAATTTCATTCTCTCTGTCAAATAAATAAATGAAATCTTTAAAAAAAGAAAAGAAAAGAAAATGCAGCAAGGTAAGGGAAGCAAAGGACATATGACTGACTCCTCACCACCAGAACCAGCACTTTGCAGCTCACTCCCAGGTGCTCAGCTTGCAGCCCCACTTCAGCCTGCCCCGTTATTCAGTTCCTCATACTCAGAGTTTTTTTTAAGATTATGTATTTATTTATTTGACACAGAGAGAGAGAGAGATCACAAGAAGGCAGAGAGGCAGGCAGAGAGAGAGGAGGAAGCAGGCTCCCTGCCGAGCAGAGAGACCGATGCGGGGCTCCATCCCAGGACCCTGAGATCATGACCTCAGCCGAAGGCAGAGGCTTTAACCCACTGAGCCACCCAGGCGCCCACTCATACTCAGAGTTTTGAAAATTCTTTATACATTGGCAGTTTTGAATATCACCTTCTATTTGACGTATGCTTTTCTTGTATCCCCAGCCTCCCAAAGCATCAACTCTAAGGCCATGTACCTTAATGTCCCTTTCCTCCAAAAAGCTTCAGATTCTTTCTCATTTCCAGCCTTTGCTGCTACTTCTCAACCGTAGCAGAAAAATCTGTCAGAAGCCATAGCTTCAGGGTTAAGGGCACGACCTCTGGAATCAGATAGACCTGATTGTATCTGAATCGAACACAGTCCATATGGTGATGTGGAAATATATTTAACTGAAGTCTTAGTTTCTATCTATAAAATGGACTTGGTTATAGAGCTTCATGATTACATAGAAAATGCATGACTTAACAAAATTTGTGTGTCATAAGGGCTCAGAAAATATTAGCTATTTTTACTGTTAGCTGCTTTATGCTTCATCCTACTAGATTCTTTCTCTGCATAATCAAAGATTCCATCAATTTCAAGATGCATCATTACTGAATGTACCACTACAGTGAAAAGCACTACTGCTAGCTAAAATATGAGACATTATGGATTATAAGACATAACCTAATTTCAAAGATGTTAAAATATAAATTAAACTGTACATTTTAGAGTCAAAAAATGTAAGGCAGACATGGCAAACAATCTGTTTTGATTCATCAATGGGAACAAAGTAAAATATCCTTTCTTACACTTTGACAAGCCAAACAATCATCCTAGAATCCTTTTAAAATGCAGATTATGATTCAGAAAAATGAATTTCTTAATTAGATTCTGATTCTGGGATTGAGCCTGAGATTCTGCATTTTTTTAATTAAAAAAATTTATTACTTTTTTTTGAGATTCTGCATTTTTAAAAAATTAACATATAATGTATTATTTGCCCCAGGGGTACAGGTCTGTGAATCATCAGGCTTACACATTTCACAGCACTCACCATAGCACATACAGTCCCCAATGTCCATAACCCAGCTACCCAGAGATTCTGCATTTTTAACAAGCAACCAGGTGATGCTGATGCAACCAGTTTGGGGCCCATGCTTTGAATAATGAAGAACTAGAATTCGGGCATCCTAGCTAAAGGTCATTTTCTGAAGATCATGCTTTCAGTTAGAATGATTAAAAAAAGTATTTCCAAGCACCTTGTGTCCCATACCAGAAATAACAGCTAGATCATAGCTGTTATTCATCTCTTTTTCTGTCTGTGTCTGTCCGTCTCTCTCTGTCTCTGCCTCTGTCTCTCTCTCTCTCTCTCTCTCTCTCTCACACACACATGCACATTCACGTATGTGAAAACACAGTGGACCACTGTTACTTTAGTTCTGAGCTAAACTGTTTCAGCAGATCTCTTGATTTGTGTCAGGATGCAAACATTCTCCCTTTCTTAAACATAAAACACCGGGAAGGAACAATGCACAGAGCAGAAAGGAGAAGTTTATTTGAACAATAGCCTTTTGTTTGGTATTCTAACAGAAAACTAGGCTTTATCCAGAACTAGTACAGCCTGAGTTAGCAAGCGTCCTTAGCATTTTGGGGGAAGATTTTGCTGATGATGTTTTATTTGACCAACAGATGGCAGTATTGGTCTCTTTTTTTTCCCTGTTGCAGTAATCAGAAAATTGAAACTAACTTGTTCATGAGATCCTTCTAAGAGCACTCATCAACTTTTTCTAGGTTCCTTGAGTTCTTGGCTGATTTCAAAATGTTATCTCACTCTTTGAGCACTGGACCACTTAATCACTCTTACAAAATGTAACCCTATTTTCAGGAGACATGCTACCTACCAAATCCATATTTGCCTAATTCAAATGGAAAACCAGGAGACCGTGACTGTCTCATTTCCAATATGCATAATTTTTTATTTTACGCATCTGGATATTTTGGCTACACTAAAAATGCATTTCTTTAAATTAAAAAAGAGAACTCAGATTTTTGAAAATTACTTATGTTTGCAAATGAGCCAGAGTAAATCATTTCACCCACCCCATCGAGATTCAGTTTTGAAAGCTATGCAGTTGTACATGTCAAGGATATCCAATGTGTTTCTATCTATAGTGTCTCTGAGAATAGTTATTTTGTTGGTAAATTTTGACATGATGTGTATCTCCTGAAGCGTGCTCAGTACTCCTTTTAATAAACCTTCTATGTACTATTTGGCAGAACTATCTTTGAGTATCTTTCTATGGAATTTCATTTAAGAGATGCAGAAAAAAATCCCTTGATCCTCAGTGTTCTGTAAAGAAGGTACGTGTGAAAAAAATATAATTTGCATAGCAGTCTTTTTATTTTTTTAAGATTTCATTATTAAATAATCTCTACTAGACTCAACGTGCGGCTCAAATTCATGACCCCAAGACCAAGAGTCACACATTCTCCCACTGAGCCGGTCAGGTGCCCCAATCATTCTAAAATTAGAAACATTAAACGATGTATTACTGTTTTCTATTTAACAGCTACCCTTTAACTACCACATGTCTGAGTGTCATAATTTAGAGGTTAAACTTAAATTTAAACTCAGAATATCATTAATATACTTAGATGAATTTTTATTCTCTCCCATAAGTAATCAAGTGAATCTTTATAATTCCCCTTTATACCTTTGCTCCTTGATACCTGATCTAATTCCTTTGCAAAACTCAGAATCCTTCTCTTTCCTACATTTGCCATGGGTTCCTTTCAATGATCTGTTTTAGGGTCACTTCTGCTTTTAGACTTAATTCAGAAAGGCAGATAGCAACACAATATTCATACCCTGTAAATGTTTAAAAATAGGCTAATGGAAAAACTAAGTACTCTTCCCTAAGATGTGGCATGTACAGCATCTTGGGGCGGGGGAGGAGAGTGTTATTACGCATTATTTCTCAATTAGAAAGCTGGTGGCTCTGAGAACAGTTTGGAGTTCCTACCTATCTGAAGACTGGATTGCCAGTTGATGGGGGTAGAAAGGTCATTCATTGGAAGCTGTCACTAGAGGCCTCTGTACTCACTCACTGGGCATCTTCTGGGCAACACACTTACCACTGGAACAGCTCTTCAAGAATGGACCCTTGGCACGTGTGAGCTGAATCTAGCAAACTCTAAACTCGTCCTTTCCCTTATAAGTTTCCCCAAATATGCATTCACACAAAAGTCTCATTCTCTTATTTTCTCCTGCAACAAGGTTAGGTGACCCATTAAGGAGAGTTCATTTGTTTCTTAAATTCAAGCATTCAGCAATCCAAAGCTCTATATTTAAGAACACAGTTGACTTTTGGCCAAGATGAGGACCAAGAAAACATGGGAAATCTTTCTATTTCTACTCACACATAAAATTGCTAGATATTAAAAACATTTCTAAAGTGTATAGCAAAGAAAAAAGGGAGAGAGTATTTTCACATCAAATTTAATTGCTTTTAAATCAAGAAAAAAGAGATACTAACCGTAAATTAAAATTTATGAAGTAACTGCTAAATAAATTTAGATATGAGGAACCTCCTCCAAAAAGTGTATCTATATTAAATTCCTTTTACAAAGATATCAGACATTTATTATGTATTATCGTACTGATGTTGTAATCATGCCAAGAAATGAGTATAGATAGAGTAACTTGCAGTCAATATGAAGTAATGTAAGGGAAAAATAGGTTTCTTCAAAAAAGAATATCTTTCTACTATCCTCTAACTATTCCTAAGGTCTTATTCAATTTATTACTTTTGACTATAGCACTGAGTCCCCATCCAAGAAAATAACATACTCAGAAATATCACTTGTCCCTCATCACCTGTGAAGGGTATTAGTATCACATGTGAAGGTATAAAGCAGCAATTAAGAAGTATTCTCTGAAGAATCCATTTGTATAATAAAAGAAGTAGAATCTTCGAGAAATGATTCATAGGACAGATAAGTTTGATTCAGAGAAGGAACCAAAACACGTCCATAAAGGAGAAGGGGAATGGGCCAATGTGAAGACTTCAGATCATTGTTTCCCAAAATATTTTCCTTGACTTGAAAAGTTTAAATCTTTTATTTGATTCGTATAGGCCAATGAAGGGAAATTCCATAGAATTTAATTTGTTTGTACTTCTAAGGGAACATAATTACTCTTTTTTAAATTTTTATTTTCTTGCATTGGAACATAGTTCCTCTTAAGGACAAATAAAGGAGACATTCAACTGAACAGGATAATTCCTGATCTTCAAGGTAGGATTACCAAACTATTTTGCAGAATTTCTACTACAGATACTCACAGATCTTTGGAATTATTGGTCTTCTAGAAGTACACCTTGTCTCATAAATTATCTTGATCTTTAGCTGGTTAGGGTCCTTAATTTCTTATAATGTATGTGTATGTGTTATGTTATAGATTACTGTGGCTTGTTTTAATTTTAACATTAGAGGGTAAGAGCTAAACAGTAATTAAATTTAAGATGTATCCATTGTAGATAAAATATGAAACATTCATATATCTACTGCTAGGGCAAATATAAATATAAATATATATATATATATACACATGTCTATATATCATGTCTTTTCCCCCTACCCTTATGAATTTGAGTTACTTAAAATATACTATAAAGATAGATATAAAGAAATTCTTGAGTTATTTTTTAAAAATGTATAGAGGACATCATTTCACAAAATAAAATCATGTGTGCAAGCCCAAATTCTTCCCTTGAAAATTGAGTAATTATTAAGTAAATAAACACACCAAAAAACCTCATTGAAATAAGTTGTTAGGAACAAACTTATTGCAACTTCTTTATTTTATCTTTATTTATTTTATTTTATTTTTTAACTGGAAAATGAGAACACATAAGGGTAGGCAGATCTCAGGGTCTTTTACTCTCCTTTTTGAGTGCTGGTCAACCCTTCTGAGACCTCTGTGCCCCCAGGAAGCCAGGCTGCAGAACAAAGGTATAAAGACTCAGAGAAGTGAAGACTTTCAAGATGGTAATCATTGGGGGGTGGGGGGGAAGCCACATGAAATAGTGAGTAGGCTGAGGCGAAATTAAATCTTTCCCTGTCACTTTTTAGTTTAGTTTAGTTTTTCTTTTTGGGATAAGGGAAGTGGCAGAAAGGAGACAAGAAAAATTGTTAACTCCTTAGTCATTGACAGCTAATAGGTGCTTTTATTCTAATTGCACATAAGCCCATTTAATCTGGAAATATTAAAAGGATTTTCATTTGTTAGGACAATTGTAAAACTAAATGACTTCAGAAGAGCAGATGGACTTGTATAACAGTTCATTAGGGTTATTATTTGGAAAGGAAGGACTGGAGGGAGGGAAGAAAGGAGGGAAGGAGGGAGGGAGGGAGACGGTGGGAGAGCAGGAGATGGATCCTAGGTGAGTGGCAGCTTTCCCTGAGGATTGTTTTCTCTCAGGCATAAATCCCTAGGACCATCAGTGTGATTTTACACTATTTTAAACACACTATTGAAAAGATTCTCTCTGCATCACAAAATCGGTAAAAGCCAACTTAGTAAAGAACAGTTGAGAGGTTTGTCGAATGATTTATCTCCAAGTGTGCAGTGCGAAATTGTATTGCGATAGGGACTTTTATTGTGAGAGCATCTTATCAAAGGGACATCCTATCAGAAAGTAATTGATTTTCTCTTCTTCAGGGAAAGAAGCTGCCCTCAGCAGGAGCCCCGATTCTTCACCTGTGAGCAGATCACCGTGGCCCTTATTATTTATGCCCATCTAGATCAGGCAAACTTGCCCTAGAGTGAATGTGTAAAAGCGTCTTTCGTTTGCTTTAGCACAACAGCCTGAAATTATGGTATTCAGAGCTGTGGGGCTGAAGGCCTTCAGTTGATATGAGGAACATGGAGATGGGTCCTCCCTGGCCCTCCCCCATCAACACCGTAAGAAGGCTGAGGCAGATGGGACTTGAGGTCTGGCCCTCCCGCCAAATCAGAAGAGGAAGAAGCATGGAGGAAATTCTGGGTCCACGCTAAGCCCTTCCGAGATCAGCTCACAGCTCACAGCCCGAAGCAGCATGGGCTGGTACCGAAAGTGTTTGTTTTCAGAAAGTTACAGAAAGGTAATTCATGACTGTGAGTCTGGGGCCCGCTTGACCTGACATAACTTACACATACTAACTTCTTTAACAACTGCTGCAGCCTGACTGGGGCCTGCCCCTCCCTCTGACGTAGCCTCTGCCACACACGTTTAGGCAGTGGAATAAAAAGCCTTGGAGGACCTGGGCCCCTCAGTGGCAGAGCTCTCCCCACAGACAGTAGACTCAGGGAGCCTGTGAGTCCACCTCAGACTGTGCATCTTTAGGGCCAACACGTTGCCCTGGCCTCTCTGGACACTGGGGACAGGTTACAAAGAAGAGTGTGATGCTTTCCATACCATACAGGAATGTCTATCTATGTCACCCTAACCAGATAAAGCTGAATTGTACTCGGGAACAATAAGAGATGGAACTGAAAGCCCCGGGGACTCGGACGTTTCTGCTTCCAGCTCTGTCTCTGGTGTGGCGACTTCAGCCTCACTCTCTGCCACCTCCATGAGGCAGTTTCTACACTCCATTTTCCCAGCTTTGTCACACAGGGAAACTGAGCATCATTCTCCCATCTTTAAGGTCTAAAAAAACAAATTCAAAATTCTTCGGGAAGAGCTCTGAATGACACTGCTTGATTTGTCCTTAGATCAGGACTTACTACCCAGGAACACTGACATTCTGGGCCAGCTACCTGTGTCTTGTGGATGGTTGTCCTGTATATTCTAGGAAGTTTAGCAAAACTCCTGGGCTCCACCCACTAGGTCTCAACAGCACCCCCTACCCCCATCCGCATTTCGTGCAAACAAGAATGTCTCTAGAATCACCAAATGGCTTCTGGTGGATAAAAGTGTCCCTTGATTGAGAACCATTGCTTTAATCACTGTGGTCAGAAATTTAAGAAACAAGACAGAGGATCACAGGGGAAGAGAAGAAAAAATGAAACAAGGCAAAACCAGAGACAGAAACAAACCATGAGAGACTCTCAATCTTAGGAAACAAACTGAGGGCTGCTGGAGGGGAGGGACTGGGGGGGTATGGTAACTGGGTGATGGACATTAAGGAGGGTACGTGCAGAAATGAGCACTGGGTGTTATATAAGACTGATGAATCCAGACTTGTATCCCTGAAACAAATAATACACCATATGTTCATTAATTGAATTTAAATTAAAATAAAAATTAAAAAATAAAAATAAAAACAGAATCCTCAAGAAACAAACAGAAAAAGCCAAGCAAATGAGAAGAAATACAGGATCACATTATATCAGAGCAGAACAGTGATGTAGGGGAGAGGAAAGATCAAATCCTTGATTTATTGCGAAGTAGGCAGCCCCTCCAATTTGAGTCTTTTGCATACCTCAAGCTTCCAGCCCCACTTTTATCACGGAGGCTTCCTCTGAGTTCCTGCACTAATATATTCCCTGGTCTTTGTTGTCACGTGGTTATTGCATCACCATGGGAGGCTTTAAAAAATTTAGATGGAGTGAGGAGTAAGAACTGGGACTAGGCAACAGTTTTTATAATATTTACCCATATTGAAACATGATAACATGCAAATTCAAGCAGTTTATCTCAAATGTAATATAAGAAAAATCATTAGCCATAATTGGATTTATATTTTAATGTTTTCCTTTGACAAAGGGAAGAACAAGTGATTCCTTCTGGCTCACTGACTTTATAAAATCAAAGGGAAAAAAAACGTAACCCACCCAAGAAGCCCTCAAAAAATGATCAGAGCACGTGTTTTGTCCTTGAAATTTCTGCTACTCTTTTTTGATTTATAAGCAGTCCGAAGAAGAATCCTATAAATTAAAACATATAGTCCTGCATCTTAATTTTCATACACACCCCAGAGGTAGATTTACAGTCAGTCAAGACCTACTCCATCATAATTAAATTGTACTTGTCAGCTTTTTATTGCTATTCTTGGAGATAAATCCTTATCTTAGAGGTTCCCACAGTGATTATCATCATGGCCTCTTGCTTTTATCATGGAGAGGGGATTCTGACAGAATCATAACTCCTAGAGATCTTGTATGACTTTACCTTCAGCTTCATCTCTACATCACAAGACACCATTATTTCATTATCTAAAAATATTCTGATTGATTTTATTTCTTCAAAAATTTCCAGAGGTTTTTTTGTTTCTCATTCTCTTTCCCTCCCTCCCTCCCTCCCATTCATACTTATGTCCTCCCCTCTAAGAAATAAAAATAAATGTTATCTCTTTCTTAAAAAAACCTTAATTTTTCTTGACCTTGTTTTTATAATCCTACAACTTCTTATTCTTTGTTGTTTGACGGAAGTTTGTCCCATCTCATTTATTTGAAAGTAATAAATGTGATGGTATCCGATGAGAAAAAGCATCCCCATACCAATACGCCCTCCACAAGAGTAAAACTACATATGCAGTCCTTTCTTTCTCTTTTTTCTCCCAAAAGATTGTTCTTTTCAAAAATAATTTAGATATAATTTCCCAGGTAATCTCATGCAAGAATCATCAAATAAGCCTTATTCCAAATAAGCTCATATTCATAGATCCCATGAAGTAGGACTTCGACATATCTTTCGCGAAGGAGGAGTGGTGGAGCACACTTTAACCCATAACAAATGCTATCTCATGCTGACGAATTAGTAGAGGCTCTCTGCAAATCACCTTAGCAATATCTTTCTGCTACTAATTTCTTGTGGGAATCCACCTTGAGGAAAACAGAAATGTAAATTGCAGTTACATACAAAAATGTTATTTGCAACATTATTAAAGGGATTGTTTAGAAGGACTCTAAAAGTAAAAAATGAGGGATGATTCAGTACTTTAGGTACTTCCCTAGAATGGAATAATATGAAGCCACTAAAAATGGTATTTATAGTTTTTAAATGTTCAGAATCATAGAGAAGGCAGGAAATACTAACAAATAGCAATTAGATTACGTTTTATACTATGAAATTATCCCCAAATCAAAGAAAAACAAACATACAGCATCAAAAGTGAAGCATCATTGCTGAGTAAATGAGGAAATGAGCATTATTCTTCACTGACAAGGGGAATGTCAAGTGCTAAAGAGTTTCATGGAAGACTGTTTGGAGATACATGTTGATGCTTTAGAAATATTCCTGTCTTTGGTTTACCAATTCCATTTCTAGGAATTTATTTTATAGAAATAATCTTGGGTGCACACAAAAAGTTATTCATGAGACTATTTACTGGAACTAATTATATTGAAAAATTATGAGCAATCAAAATATTTAAAAGCAGGAAATAGGATAAATAAGTAATAAGATATCCGAATAACAAATACTATGTATTTGGGGCACCTGGGTGGCTCAGTTTGTTAAGTAACTGCCTTCAACTCAGGTCATGATCCCAGGGTCCTGGGATGGAGCCCCACATCAGGTTCCCTGCTCAGCCGGGAGCCGGCTTCTCCCTCTCCCTCTGCCTGCTACTCTGCCTGCTTGTGATCTCTCTCTCTCCCTCTCTCTCTCTGTGTCAAATAAAAAAAAAACAAAAACAAAAATAAAATAAACAAAAAAACCCCCAAATACTATGTATTTAATAACAGGGGAAGATGTGAGACATACAGTTAAGAGAGAGAAAAAGCAGATTACAAAATAACATTTAGAATATCATCTCACTCGTATAAATATAAAACCCACCTATGAGGGTAGAAAAGACTATAAGCTTATCAAGCAAGTATTAAGAGATTGTGGGGTCCGCACAGTGCCCTTGTGGATTAAATCAATTAAAACAGCTTTCAAAGTATATCATTTGTTTTCTTGAAGTAGTTCACTTACTCAGAAAGGATCTTGTCACCATTTTAATGTTGGATGTATTTGTAGTATTGGAATAAATACGTGAATTAATGTTGATACTAAGAAGTGAGGAGGACCTAGAAGGAACCTTTATTTTCCTCTGCTCTCTAACAGACACATGGAATTCAGTCAGAAAATGGGAAACTAGATTTTTATAAATTTAGTTTTTACACATAAAATATATATAATAATACAATTCTGTCTGGCATAAAGCAAGATTGCTCAGTTGCTAAATATCTGAAAGCTAGAAAAGGACATTTTAGAAAAAAACGAATCTGTAGTAATGTAAAAAAATAAAATTGTATTTAAAATATGTTAGTTTAAAAATTGCAAAGTGTTTTGGGCTTGGAGATTACTTGAGTAAAAAGTTGGTTACATGTGAAAAACGTTAGGATATTTTTCTTAGAAATAACCACAAGTTGGGTACTGTGCAATATCATCACAATGTTGGAACTTCTTTTCCTGTTCTGTTGAATTTGTGACTCAATTATTATAATTCCCAATATGCTATACTTTATTTTTATTCTACAGCCTTTTCTGTGTGGTCACGGTTTTAACATTGCTCTCTCATTCCAAGACACGTGAGTGCCAAACGAACTTCAAGAATTCCTAAGAAGACAATGTTTCACTCTTATTCCCTGTTCCTTGCTCTTAACTAATGAAGCCCTTTGTATAAAATCAGGAAGTTGGTTATATATATATTTAGAACAAGACAGAAGAGGTTTCAGCAGATACCTAACTATAGATTTTTAAGCTCACATAGGTTTATCCTATTTCTTCCAAAAATTTGTTTTGTGGGCCACTTGTGGGACATTTAATGTAGATTGTTCTTGGTATTTCTCTTTTCATAAAATAAGAGCTAGAGGTGAGTCTTTCTTATCGAAGTTGTTAACACTGATTCCTGGCTCAAATTGTCCAATGGGTTTTTTTTTTTCTCACAAAAGGCTTATCACATTTCTTCCAACCATTTGTTTTATGGCCCTTGGTTCCAGTCCAAGTGGGCCTTTCCATAGGCTGCCTCATGACATGGCAGCTGTATGCTTCCAGGGTAAAGCGATCCAAAAGAGAAAGAGGGAGAGAAACATTGCCAAGGTAGAAGCCACAGTCTTTCCATAACTTCATCTCAGAAATGACATCCCATCACTTCTGCCGTTTCTTATTCATTAGAAGTAAATCAGTAAGTGTAGCCAACACTTAATGAGAAGAAATTACATAAAAGTGTGAATTCTAGGAAGAAAGAATCATTTGGGCCTGCCTAAAACATGGTCCAAAGGATGAGAACCCTTGGGTGGTGCGCAAAAGGTCAATAGCCCAGGTAAATCTCTAAGGAGATATTCATGTGGAAGCAGATGCCAATGGGTATATGTCAGGACCCGGACAGGGGGACTGGACAGGATAAGGGGTAACTGGTCACAGAGCTGGTGCGGTGAAGAAGGACACCTGTGTCTGGGGGACTAGAAGAACGCTAAAAGAAATACAAACCTAAGCTCAGGCCTGGAACCTGGCATAGAGAGGAGCTGTGACCCGGAAGCCAGTTTGGGGGCCATTTGTATCTGCAAGGGTAGCTTGCGTGAAGCGACCCTGGTGCTTCTGGTGCTTCAGCTCGGGAAATGGATAGAAAGGGAGACATGAGTCTGGGAAGTTTTGCTGGCTTAGCTTTGGGAACTAGGAAAATGGCAGGGCTGACACGAACCACCGAACAGTGGTTCTCAAACTTTGCTTGGTATCACAATCACTTGGTAACTTGACAAAAATGCAAGGACCCAGGCCCTGTGTTACTTCAATAAGCCCAGCCTGTGTGTTCCCTTTAATAGTCTAGCCAATTCTGATACACACCAACGCTTCAGAGCTTCTGCCTCGGAAGGACTACTTGCATACCCCAAGGAGTGTGCCATCTACTTATTCATGATAGTCAATTCACTAGATTAACAGACTAGCATTACACTCTGGCACAGTTCGTGGTGAAAATATGAATGTGAATCCTTGTAGGCAGAAATGGTGAAAAAGATGTTATAAATAAAAGCATTCCAAGGAAAAGGCCTGTGCTTTTATGCTGGAAGAACAAATCATGGCTGGCACTGATTAATAGATTCTGCTCTCTACGGCTGACAAAATGCAAAAGAATTCTCTTTGCCAGAAATAGCAAAATGGACACCAAAGCCAGCATCTGGAAGTTATTCTTAAAGAAATATGGCATTAGCTAAAATTGGACTGGTGGGTCAATTTCTATTTACCCATTTCACTGGTCCATGCTGACTAAAGGTTAATGCAACTTACACTAAAATCTTCATCCTATTTTTCTTGCTCTTCCTTATTCTTGTCACATGTTTATTTCCAAATCTGTCTGACAAACATATATCAGTAGCAGTCTACAAAGACTTAGGTAGACCGTGGACTCCAATTATTCTTTTGATGAATACTTTTAATTGAAAGGGTTCCTAGTATGGAATAAACATAATCTTTGAACCCAGGGAGGTCTGGTTTTAAATCCAGGTGATGGCATTGACTGACTACGAAAACTTAAGCACCTGACTTATCTTCGCTGAAGTTCTTTGTGTGTATATATGCGGTTCACATAATAACTTTGAAAGATGTTGTTAGGAGGGATGTAGACAAGATGTTCTACCTGTAGTAGGTGCCCAGTAAACTGAACTATTATTACTATTAATGACAGATACTCCATAATTCTGTAAACATTGAAAGCGTTAGAACCATGATTTGTTCAGGACCATGTGCAGTGGGTGCCCATCGGGCAGTATTTCTAATTTCCTCTTTTTTTTAAGATTTTATTTATTTATTTGACACAGAGAGAGAGAGAGAGAGAGAGAGAGAGAGAGAGAGAGATCACAAGTAGGCAGAGAGGCAGGCAGAGAGAGAGAAAGCAGGGTCCTTGCTGAGCAGTGAGCCCGATGCAGAGTTTGATCCCAGGACCCTGAGATCATGACCTAAGATCATGGCCTGAGCCAAAGATAGAGGCTTTAACCCACTGAGCCACCCAGGCACCCCTGATTTCCTCTTTTTAAGTAAAAACCATAGTGTAGTAATGAAGAGCACAGCCTCTGGATTCAGCCTTCCAAGCTCAAATCTAGCTTTGAAGTTCACTAGCAATATATGCTTGGATGATTTACTAGACGATTCATTTAAGCTCTCTCTGCCTTGCTCTCTTCCTCTGTAAAATGTGGATAATAGGGATGCAGGAACCTCATAGGAGTTTTAAGGATTAAATCAGTATTTGTACAGCACTTCCAAGAAAAAGCACCATATGTGTTAATAATTGTTAATCATAATTCCCTTTTTAAAAAGTACATTCTTTTAGGAAAAAGAATGGTTCTTTTTACCTTATCAGACCAATTATGGATGTTGTTTATCAAAGAAAATAATGGCTCGAAGTGTCTTTTTGTGCAGGTTTCCTCTTTTTGATGGGTTGATGATAACATACCTTCCTAGATTTGCTTTCAGGTCTTCCTTGATTATAGGATGCAGCTCTTAGGAGAATGTGCACTGCTCATTGTGTGACAGTTACTTTTGGGAATTGCAATTAATCATCTGAGTTAAGAGAGCTCCATTCATAGAATTACTTTGCTGTCAGTAAACTGATTAGTAACCATGTGATCTGAACACGTGAAGGCACTATCCCAAATGCCTGACTGGCTCTCAGGAAGTAGCATTCTTTATGAGAACTTTGCTCAGAATTGAAATAATGGGAGACAGTGATCCAATTTTATTTTTCTCTCTATGACAGTATAGAGCTGTGGAATGTTTTGTGCAGTGATTCACCAACATGTGTGACTAATGATAATAGTAAAAATAGAACATTTTCCTGTACATAGGAGAGAATTTCATATTAACTCATTTTTTGTGTGTGTGTTGTTTAATAGAAGTATTTACTTCAAAGATTGCCTTCTTCTTAAAATGAAAACTGTTATACCAGTATTGATGGGGAGAGAAACTTCTGGGATCATGAAATTTGTTGTCATAGCCACTTGAGGGGGGAAAACAAAACAACAACAAAAAAAAAAACCTCCTCAGGTGAACTCAGGAGGGTGATTTTTCCTGAGGATTCTATTGCTGATGTTCATTCATCCTCTAGGCTAGCAGATGAGAAATCTATGTTGCCTTGAGAAAATTCCCTATAAAGAATTTGCCCCTCTGTGCGTTTTTGAGCATTTACATCCCAAAATATTAAAAAGCTCACATGTAACACACAGCCAGTTTATGTTAAATATCAGAGATTTGCTGATGGCTACACAGCCCTAGGGAGGATAGGAAGTCACTTTGATTTTATCTTGTAGCTGTGACATGAGTACTTCGAATGAACAGAGAAGGAAAGTATCATGTGTAGAGAGTTGTTTGGATTCCCAGAGAGAAGGCAGTTGACTTCTTGGTGGCTCTAAGTAAGAATTCAGAGACTTCTTGGGGTGCCTGGGTGGCTCAGTTGGTTAAACGTCTGCCTTTGGCTCAGGTCATGATCTTGGGGTCCTGGGATAGAGCCCTGCCTCAGAGTCCTTGCTCAGTGGAGAGTCTGCTTCTCCCTCTGTACTCTCCCTCTCTCTCACCTCAAATAAATAAATAAAATCTTAAAAAAAAAAAAAGAAAACAGAAGCTTCTTTCCATGAACCCAGTTTCCCGAGGTTGAGCACCTCCTGCAATGTGCAGCGTGAGCAAGTCTGAACAGGGAAGTTGGAGAACTGTGTGGAACACATCAGTGCCTGAGCGGGAACTGTCTCTGGACACCTGCCCATTGGGGGCACAGGGCCACAGAGAGTGAGGCATGAGTTGGGGCAGGTGACACCAGGAGGTCAAGGAAAAGTGAAGACAGGGTGACAGAGGCCAAATATGTGGAAAGAGAAGCTCAAAAGAGAGAAGGGGCATGCATGGTGCTGTCCAGATGTGCAGCTGCGGGAAAGTGAAACTATGAAAGCAAAGGAAGGAGCGAGACAAGAAAGTGTAGAGCAAGGGAAGGTGGCTTACCTGGAATCACCTCCCAAACTGCAGGACCCTGGCGACAGCCTAACTGGATTTTGAGTGAATAGAGTGGATTCTTAATTCTCTGGGGACACGTACACAGATTCAAGAGAAAAGGCAAGGGGAAGACCGTTTTTCAATCAGCAGGAATGACCTGTTGGCTGTAGTCATCGATGGCTAGACAGGATTTACAAGCTCTCTTGGTGAAACAGGCTAAATCCATACTTGCCTGATACGCTTATGATTATATTTAAATATCACGTAAAATAAGTTAAATTTAGTATGAAATAAGTTATATTTGGTATAATCATCACTTCTAAACAAATCCCATTTGTTTTAAAATTCAAATAAACTACTTTATAAAAAATGTATGTCTAACACGCCTTGTTGCCTTATTAGTACCCTGGATGCGGTTGTTAGCAAATTTACCTATAATGTGACTGAAGGTTATGTTAGGGTTTGCATGCATTAAGCAGAATGAACTATTGGCATTTCTTAAACTTCTCAGGAGATGTATTTTTGAGGTAGAACTGCTCAATATTACTAAATCTCTGTGGGAAAAAAAATATACTACCTGGTACATTGAACTCACGGTATAAATTGGTTAGGGAAGACCCTTGTTTGGATTACTTGTAGGTTTCCCTTTAATGATTCATCATATCATTTGCATATTGCACAAAAAATCCCTGTAAAATATACTATACTTACTATAAAGTCTGTTTTTAAGAGGACATTTTTTGTGACATCACACATATTTATGGGAAATGTTTTTCTCTATACCTGGAAAATTACGGAGCAACTGCTTCAGTTTTCTCTTGTAGACAATGAAATCATATCGTTTATTATGTTTCTTCCTTTGCTTGGTTTCTAGAAAACTTTAAGAGGCAAAACCATGGTTCAGCTAGATCAAATTCACCAAATGTTATTGCATGTCTTTCATGTACTAACCTCATCTCTGCTTTCATTTTTTTTCTATCCTCATTTTTTCTTTCTTCTAGTTTCCTCTAGTTAAAAAAAAGAATTATTGGCACCTCTAATTCTTCTTTGAAGTAAGGTGGGCAGTAGAAGGAATTGACAGACATCTGAATATGTTTATTAAAGTCTAGGTGGGGGCCTTGCATCCTGCCTGCAGGTTTCCTGGTGTAGGGGAAGGGGAGGGTTAGGAGCTCAAAAAGGGTCAGATCCACAAGCATTTTGGTTCTTTTCGCCGATGATGAAAATTTTGTTGTTATTAGCTTATTATCTTGCTTTAATTTTTAGAGCAAATTTTGTTGCTTTCTGGTTACTAGGAGGTTGTGCTTCTTTCTAAAGTGAAGTTTAGGTGTGTTTTGACTAGAGGGCCCCTTGGTTTCATAAACATTTTGTTTGTGGAAGAGTTATGAAAAAAAATAATGCTTCTCGACCCCCCCTCCTCACAATATATTTAAAATGCTACCAATGTGAAGTAAGCTATCTTTGATTGATCAAATTTACCTAAGGAGATGTGAATTTGACTCATGTCTTAAGTGAAGAAAGGCAAAGATTCCTGGGCCAAAGAACAGAATTTATTGCAGAAAAATCTACTGGGTAGTTTTCCATAACAAATTAAATGAATAATATTGAGTTTAGGTACACATAGTTCAGCAAAAAGAAAGTTTTACTTAACAGTAATAGATTTAATAGTAGAATTACTCTGAGAACCAAAGAAAATGAGGTTGCTAATGTATTTTTTTTTTAAAGAAAGAAAAACAGACTCTCCATGTGTTTACTTCTGCCCTACATAATGCTTTCAGGATACTAAGAAAATATGTATATATGTGTTTTCTGTTCTGGCCTAACCCTGAAACTCTATTCTCTTACTTCTTTTTTTTTTTTTAAAGATTTTATTTATTTTATTTGACGCAGAGAGAGAGATTACAAGTAGGCAGAGAGACAGGCAGAGAGACAGGTAGAGGAGGAAGCAGGCTCCCTGCTAAGCAGAGAGCCCAATGTGGGCCTCGATCCCAGGACCCTGAGATCATGACCTGAGCCGAAGGCAGAGGCTTTAACCCACTGAGCCACCCAGGTGCCCTATTCTCTTACTTCTAACTATACAACGTTCTCACTATCAAACTATCCTGATTTTTAAGTCCACATACTTTCCTCTTGACAAGAGACACCTCCTCTCCAGTTCTTTGAGGCTTCCTTTGTGGTTCACCATGGAGCATAGACAAGATGGAACTGCAAACACACTCACATTTGGGACAATATTCTCAATGGCTTCATCAACAGATGTCTGTTGTACCTCCCAGTCAAGTTTCTCCCCCATGTTTCTTACTGCCATCTGGAACAGAGGGACTTTACTGATCTGACCATTAACAAGCAGGTAGTGGGGAGCTAAATGAGTAAATTTTTGTTGCAAGGTCTCAGGAAGCAACCTGACACTTGCACCCTGATAAGTATAGGCAGCTCCATTTTTAATACGGAGTCATAACCACTGACAGAAAAATACCAGAGAAATAGGGATTGACCGAGGGATTCAGCAAGCCTGGCATGAATGTAAGTTTCATATTTGAAAGTATCTTTTGGGGTGCCTGGGTGGCTCAGTTGTTAAGCATCTGCTTTTGGCTCAGGTCATGATCTCAGGGTCCTGGGACTGAGCCCCACATCAGGCTCCCTGCTCAGTGGAAAAGTCTGCTTCTCCCTCTCTCACTCCCCCTGCTCGTGTTCCCTCTCCTGCTGTGTCTCTTTCTCTCTGTCAAATAGATAAATAAAATCTTTTTTTAAATAAAGATTTTTGTTTATTTATTTGACACAGAGAGAGAGAGAGAGATCACAAATAGGCAGAGAGGCAAGCAAAGAGAGAGGAGGAAGCAGGCTCCCTGCTGAGCAGAGAGCTGGATGTGGGGCTTGACCCCAGAACCCTGAGATCATGACCTGAGCTGAAGGCAGAGGCTTAACTCACTGAACCACCCAGGCTCCCTGATAAATAAAATTTTTAAAAGAAAGAAAGAAAGAAAGAAAGAAAGAAAGAAAGAAAGAAAGAAAGAAAGAAAGAAAGAAAGAAAGAAAGGAGAAAGAAAGAAAGAAAGGAAGAAAGAAAGAAAGAAAGAAAGAAACGAAGGAAGGAAGGAAGGAAGGAAGGAAGGAAGGAAGGAAGGAAGGAAGAAAGGAAGGAAGAAAGAAAGAAAAAGAAAGAAAGAAAAGTAAATATTTAAAAATATCAAATAAAATGAAATTCAAAAGTACTGGAAAATCTGGGGGTGTCTACATCCACGAAAAGAGAAGTAATCCTGGTGGAAAGGAGGAAGAGGAACTCTGAACTACGCCACCTTCGACGAGTGTTTATGTACCACAACTGTGAAGAAATGAAAGTACAAAACTATTCAAAACATGGACACAGCTATTTTTTTTTTAAGTACAAAAACTATTGGGAATCTGACGGATGGAAGCTCCTCAGAAGATTTTTCCAGGATGGAAGGTAAGGCCAAGACAAAAACAGGGATTATGACAAAGCCATCTTCCCAAAAGCTATGTCCTGCAATAGATACACAGCAGATGCATCCAGCCCTGCCCTGAGCTTATCCTCCCCTGGACAGAGGCAGAGACAGAACAGGACAAATCTAAAACCAGGACAGATGTTAGAACTCTTCTTGATCTGATTGAAAATGGGGTAAGAGAAAATAAGAACAGAGAAGTTACCAAGGGAGGAGTATACACTAGGAAGTTTGGGAAGGTACCAGATTTATTTCTTGTTTTCCCTGAGGCCAATCTGTTTTCATTAATTCAACAAATGTTTATTGAAAGAATACTATACATCAGGCATTGTTGTAGGTACTGGTATACAACAGCGAAAGAAACAGAGAAAGTATCTCCTCTGATGCAGTTATGTTCCAGAAGGGGAGACAGACAAGACACAAATAAATGTAATGAAAAAAAAAGAAAGCAGAGAGTAAGGTAGAAAATGAGCCAGCTGAAGTGGGTATAACAAGAAATTCTCCAATAGGGCGCCTGGGTGGCTCAGTGGGTTAAAGCCTCTGCCTTCGGCTCAGGTCATGATATCAGGGTCCTGGGATCGAGGCCCGCATCGGGCTCTCTGCTCGGCAGAGAGCCTGCTTCCTCCTCTCTCTGCCTGCCTCTCTGCCTACTTGTGATCTCTCTCTCTCTGTCAAATAAATAAATAAAATCTTTAAA
>LNAC01000010.1:3044168-3113534 GCA_002007465.1 Ailurus styani | reverse complement strand
AAATAAAATCTTTAAAAAAAAAAAAAAAAAAAAGAAATTCTCCAATAAAGTAACTTCTGAGCAGAAACTTGAGTCAAAAGAGGGACCAAGCTTTGTGGCTATGTGGGGGCGAGAATGTTCCAAGCAGAGAGCATATTACTGCTAGGGCACCTTCAATCCTTCAATAATAACTGAACACAGAGGTTTTGTTGTTTGGGGTTTTTTTTTTTGTATTTTTGTTGTTGTTGTTGTTTTCCTGTGGGATCATATATGGCCACACAGATGATAAGAAAACAAACAAAACATAACAAAATTCCCGGAAGCCTTGCATATACACATACCTGTAGAGATTGCCAGTCAAAAACACAGCCAGTTTGTTTTTGTTTTTGTTTTTGTTTTAAAGATTTATTTATGTATTTGACAGAGAGAGACACAGTGAGAGAGAGACACAAAAGCGGCGGGTGTGGGAGAGGGAAAGCAGGCTTCCTGAGCAGGGAGCCCAATGTGGGGCTGGATCCCAGGACTCTGGGATCATGACATGAGCCTAAGGCAGACACTTAAGGGCTGAGCCACGCAGGCATCTGCCAACTAGTTTTAAAAGTGAAATTTCTTGAAAGACAGGGCACCTGGGTGGCTCAGTGGGTTAAAGCCTCTGCCTTCAGGTCAGGTCATGATCTCAGGGTCCTGGGATCAAGCCCCACATCCAGCTCTCTGCTCAGCAGGGAGCCTGCTTCCTCCTCTCTCTCTGCCTGCCTCTCTGCCTACTTGTGATGTCTCTCTCTCTCTGTGTCAAGTAAATAAATAAAATCTTAAAAAAAAAGGAAAGAAATTTCTTGAAAGACAATCTTACCCAAGACACCATTTTATCTCTCTAATAGACCTTTTTAGGTCTGACATTTCCAAATGTATGAAATGATAATACAATATACAAAGAAAGGAACAAGAGGAAAGGAGAAGAACTCTAGCATTTTGTGATATTCAGGACCGAACATTCTCATTTTCAGTCTGAATAAAATTCCAATTCTGAATAACAAAATTACATAATCTCAAAAGTAACTTTCAACTAATATCTTCATGAACATCCACTCTTTTAGTTGATCCTGGGAACAAAACCAAGGCACCATTTTATCTCAGTGACGATGAACCTATAGAAACCTGTCACACAGCATGTGTTTCACAGAATCATCTTAAATGCGATGAAGTAAATCCAGAATTTATTTCTGCAACTCATCTGGTTCTTCTGTTCTTATTTAAACCTAACCAGTTTAACGGGATTATCTGCAGGGGACAATGCATATATTATGGTTTGTACAGTGCATGCCTGGGGATAGGAAGAGGAGAGCAAGCAACAGATGTCCCTGTGTCACAACTTACTGACTTTGTATTTCTGTGTCAAGGAAGACTGGTGGCCATGTCTCTTCCAGTCCTGAGTTACAGGGGCTCCCACATTTCAACAAATCGGATATCCATCTGTCAGACTGAGTTGAACCAGATTTCCATGATGTGGAAAAAAATGCTCAAGAGAATTGTAGATAAAGCCATCAAAATTAGGTTCCACCTGTGGCCATAGCCAAGCAAAACCTGCCAATTTTATCCCATGGCGGATCTAGTGACAGCTCTCATCACTTGGTTTTGCCTGCTTAGTTCTGCCTTCCTAAATTTCACTCCAAGCTAGGTTTTCTTCAAGACCCTATAGGCTCAAACATTAGGTGAATCCAAATGATGAGAAATTCACTGAAAAGAATCTGAGCCTATTTCACATGCATAATTCACATTTGTAATGGTTTCATTCAAGTGGCTTATTGAATTCTTCTTATAAATATTTTAGGGTATTTGTGTGTGTATGCCTTGACAAAATGGATTTATCTAACACTACATAAATACTCTGGATAACTATCAAAAATTGCCTCACATTGACAAAAATAATTCCCCAAAATTAAATTGTGAAGTATGAGAGAGAATATAAATTTTAAAGCTTGTGAATTTTCCTCTTTAATTAATTTAAATTTAAATTATTTTTAATTAAATGTAATTAAATTTAAATTAAATTTAAATTAATTCAAATGCAGAACTCCTTTTCTTAATGCAAGTAGGTTATTTTATATATATATATTATATATATACACACATATATACCGTATATACACGTATATAGGCACATACATGTATGTGCATACCTATGTGTATATATATAAAGGTAATATGTAATACACATATACATGTGTATATGTGTATATAGGTATACATATATGTGTGTGTTATATGCCAAACTGACCTCGCAGACACATAATGTATATATGTTTTTATGTGTGTGTGTGTGTGTGTGTGTGTGTGTGTGTGTGTGTGAGGTCAACTTGTTTTGGCATGTAAAAGTGAGACAAACATGTTATTAGTATTTAATTCTCATTCTGTCTTTAACACTAAGCTTGTTATTGACATAGTCTAACTGTCCATGCCTTTCTTATTTTGTAAGCCAGAACTACAGAAATGGATTGCTACTGTAGGGGACTTGATAATTTTACATAGGCATAAAGGCTGATAAATTTGGATGGGATATTTTACCGACTATATTATTACATATGAAATGCCTGTTGATTATTCTGCTTCCATGAGGCTGACTCTTAAAACTCCAAAGTTGAAAGAAAATCCCGATGTCATCATTTGTTAACTTCAGGTAGGCTTCATCTCGCTAATATTGACAGATGCCATCTTAAACTCTGCTAGAACAAGGAAGAAAATAAATAAACACACTCACAGACAGAGATCTTACCAAACTTAAATGAATTTCAGGCAAGAGGCCAACTTGGGAATTGGACTGGAATTGACAATATGTCCCTGATAATGTTAAGAGCTAACATTTATTGAGCTCTTACTATGTGCCAGACACTGTTTTAAATGCCGCATCATGTTAATTCATTTAATCCAAATATAAATGCCTATCTCTATTTTATAAATGAAGAAACTAGAGACTAGAGAGGTTATGTAACCTGATGAAGTTTGCCCTCCCAGCAAACAAAATGGCCTGGATTTAGAATTAGGGAGTCTGACTTCTAAGTACTATTCCTACTTCCAGGCTAGGTCATCATTTACCACCAGACTTTAAAACTATGTTTTGTTTTGTTTTGTTTTGTTTTCTGTACTTCTAAGATGGTAAATTTTTAGTCAAGTAGTTTGGCATCTAACTCTCCACTGGGTCCGAAGATTCTGTGCAGTATCACTGAAGGCAGGTATTTATTGTCAGTTTTTATTTTAACTTTAAAATTTTCAAGACCTGTACTACTGACTATTGCATAATAGATGCACACTACGATATTTGTTTGATAACCAGCTACTCATTATAGTCATGTTTTCTATGAACAAGCTATAGGGTCTGGGTTCTAATCTTGACCTTGCAGCTTACTAGACTCACAGCCCTGGATAAGTCTCTTGATCTCTGTAAGCCTTAGTTTTCTTATCCATAAAATGAAAGAAAATATGATTCTTCTCTAAGATTTACTTTTTATTTTTATAAAATATTTTATTTATTTATATGAGAGAGAGAGAAAGAATACAAGTGGTGGTGGGGAGGGGGGAAGGCAGAGGGAGAGAGAAAAGCAGGGTCCCAACTGAGCAGGGAGCCCAGTGTGGGACTTGACCCCAGGACCCTGGGATCGTGACCTGAGCTGAAGGCAGAGACTTAAGCGACTGAGCCACCCACCCACATGCACCTCTTCTCTAAGATTTAAATAAGATAAAAAGGATTTAGGATTCTAAGGATTAAATGAAATAATACTTCCAACCACTTAGCACAAGGAAAACTGTTCAATAAGTTCCTAACACACACTTACCATATAACCTGATAATCTCATTTTTATGTATTTACCCAAGAGAAATGAAAACATAAGTCCACACAAAAACCTTACTAAATAAGTGCTTTATTCATAATCATCTAAAACTGGGAGTAGCTCAAAAGGGAATCAACAGGCAAACAGAATAGAGAGATTATGGTATAATAGACTAGATCTCGTCAGTGAAAGGAGTAAGCTATTGATAAATGGACTGATATGGATCTCAAAACCATTATGCTAAAGCAAAGAATTCAGACAGAAAAGATAGCGTATGTTGCAATTCTATTCATGTGAAATTCTAGAAAAGTAACAATAAGTAGGCACAGAAATCAGATCACTGGTTGCCAGGGTCTAGGACTAGGGTTTGGGGGAGAGAGTTAATTACAAAGGGGCACAAAGGAATTTTTCGGTGTGATGGAAATATTCTATACCTTAATTTTAGTGGTGGCAACATGGCTATATATATTTGTCAAAATGGAACTTTATACCCAAACAGGTTGACTAGTATGCTATATAAATTAAACTTGAGGTTAAAAAAGACTATTTAGCAAAGTTCTTAATATATAATAAGTACATGAAATATATATTCTTAGTTATCTTTACATTTGGCCTTTCTTTTTAAAAAATAATATACAAAGCCTGGTCTAAACCAGAGTATAAAACTGCTTTTTTTTTTTTAAATGAGTAGCTATGAAGTAAATGGTAATGCCCTCGCACGCATTTTGTAGACTTTCCACAACCACAAATTGACTTCTGACTTGATTTCTTGGGAGTTTAGGGGCTCCTCCCGGGAGCCCTTACTGTATTGAATGGTCTCATTGCCTGACTTTTATCTTCAAGTGATGAAGTTATTTGTTTTCTCAGGCCACACACTGCCATTGGCATTCTTCAGAAAGTCCTTCTTAATATTTCATTGAAATATGTCTCTTTGTATTCTCTACTTCCTGTCAGTGAGATTTTTATTGGTTAATTCTCCCCCATCTTTCAGACCTCGTGTATCATCCAGGAACTGGGAAAATTGCTCAGAGCGTGCATACTCTGGGGTGAACAGCATGACAGAGCCATCATCACTACTAGGTCTGAAGCAAAAGGGAGAGACATTAGATATCAGGAAAGGAACTTAGGGAAAATAGCAAAAGGAGAGAGCAGCCTGATTGGAGAGAGCCTGTGGAAGAATTTCATAGCCAAGCCACAATACCCAGCAAGAAGGGACCTAGGGAGTACATACCTGATCTCACACTCTTTTTTCCTGCTGGTGACTTCTATTTGCAAAGGAAAGGGAACCTGCTGGTGCAATCTATACAGGTAAGCATCCCAGGATACAGGGTACATATGACAGGAGAGTGGAACTGGAAGGGCAGTGAGAAGATGCCAATGCATCACTCTCCAAATACTGAGAAACAGAAAGTCCCTCTTTTCCAAGGATTTTCTCTTTGGTAGATTAATTTGCTCCACTCTTGTATTGCATGGTTTTGAGATTTCTCATTCTTCTCATTATTTATCTATCTTTCATCAGATCCCTTTGCCAGTTTAAAAATGCAACTCTCTTACCTTGTTGGCCTAGTTCAGGGTTTTTTCACTTTGGTCAAATGGCCTAAACCAAAGTCCAGGTTGATCTAGAATGTTCTATGAGGCTGGCCATGGATGAAACAAGTAGGTTCGCCTTTGAAAAAAGGCACAGGTCATAGAAGGGGGTGAGTAAGAAAAGAGAAGTAGAAATCTATGATATTGAGAGAAATTGGGGCTTCTGGGGAAGTGGGGAATAGTTTGCCATAGTGGAAAATTTGGGGACTTGGAGTAAACTATCTGGGCTTTGTTCTACCTCAACAAAGATATACTGTGTGACTTTGTAACAGTTATTTTAACCCACGGGTCCTCAGCTTCCTCATAGAAAAAGAGAACTACCTGATGTTCTAAAGTGGGACAGTACAGTGTAGAGATTCAGCATGTGTGGACAAAAGATAATAGGCCTGGATTTAAATCCTGACTCTGCAACTTACTAGTTCTGTGACTTTGTGCAAGTTACTTAACTACTCTGAATCTAAATGATTATCATAACATATCTATCTGCCATATACGAAGTACTTAATAAAGGTGAGTCACTAATATCCCAGGCCTAGAGGCAAGTTATGGTCATTCTAATCCCTCTATTCATCACCAGCAACATAACTTAGATCCCAAATGCTTATCTAGTATTTGATAAATTACCCTTAAGGTTTGGCTATACACTGTCATCTGCTATAGACTATTTCTTACAAACAGGATAAAAATCTTCAAATATTCGTGTGCTTAGCAATGGGAATTTCTGATAAAATGATAGTCTCTAATATAAGAAAAATTATTTCCACCTCTCAGTTTGAATGTAGTTTGAGCATTCTATGAGATCTCTATTAGCAGTAAAGTATTTCACTTTCATAATGGCATAAAATATTTGCAAATGACTTACTATGTGCCTCATCTATATTTATGATAGAAAAATGTATTTACTACAGTACATGTTTTTCTAACTGAGATATTAAAGAGCTGAAAAACATGGACAAAGTCAAGAATATATATTTATAACCTTTATTTTAGGATTTTGTTTCCTCTCAGAAATATGGTCCATAAAAATATCTAAATTATGTTTTAAAATTTTCTATGATTCATTATATAACCTGTGAATTGCATCTTTGTATTACTTATATATTTGACTATCATCTTGGCTAATTATTAAGTTACTAAAGTCTTTAAGTTATTATGTAAGTTAATTTTAAATGACTTGCAAAATTGCTGAACTATTTCCTCTGTCTTCTAAATTGAATATGAATTAAACTGTATTTCATTGAGTTGGCTTCATTTGGTTTGTTTAATTAATTAATTAAATCATGATGGAAACAATTCCAACACACTTATCAGGAAGCGTGAATAAAATATATCTAAGTTTCTTCTTTAATAAAGAAAAATGACTCTTTCTTGAAAATCTTCTCCTTACATTCCTCTCAAGATATTTAGGGACAAACAAGATCTTCTTTACATATAACCTTCGATGGGATTGTGAGTAACATGCAAAAATTCATACAGTTAGTATTATAATTTATGGAGTTATTATTTATTGGTGCAACTTGAATTCTTGGCAGCATTTGTTGTTGTTCATGGTGATTTTTTTTTAGTTTGATAATGTTAAATTTAACAATGGGAAGCAACAAAAAAAAGTGATGCCATAATTGTCACCTACTAATTTATGGAACAATTTTTTTTTCTTGGTAAAATCTGATTTCAAAAGAAGTAGTATGTATTTGTCCTGAATAACAGTCTATGGCAACATTATTTAATGAGCATATCTGGCTATAAATATGTGTGAATTAACAAGTTTGCTTTTTTTGTTCTTAACACTCTAGACACTGGAGTTTATTTTTTGAAGTTATGATATTAATTTAAAATACTTTTAATGTGGTATTTATAAATATCAATATTTGTTTTATTTGCATTGGAAATTAAGCTAACTTTGCATGTGTTTTCTAAAATATACATTCAAAAATGTATTGGTAAGTTTCTTTAAATGACTACAGATGATCCAGACCTGTTTTGCATTTTCTAAAACAAATTCCAAAAACAAAACAATAAAACAGTCTTTAGAAAATATTTTGTCTTCTGGGTACAGAGAAAAAAAAAGATGCAATTTCCAAAGGAATAATAAGTTAGATCATATATAAGTTAGAAAGTCACTTTATCTTTAATGTAAACCTTATTGAACCTTTTTTGGAATTAGGTTACAATTTCATTTACCACAGTATAACAACTTTGTTAATTGTGAGAAAGAAAAATTTTAAGTCAATTTATTTATGAAGAATAAAGATACCATTAGTTCATTCATTTATTCATTCAATATGCACTTTTTTTTTTCTTTGAGCACCCACTAAAATGGCAGACACTGTTAGGCACTGAGGTAAGGAAATGAATGATCTCATCCTCGAAGTGTCCATGTCTAGTGGGGGAGAGAGACAAAAATAATGATAGAACTATGAACAGGATTTTAGGGGCATTAGGAATGGGCATATTTGTCAAGTAAAGGAGTTGAGAACTGAGCTGAATCTTGACGTATAAACAGAAATATGTAGTCAAAGAAATGAAACCTAGTATACTTAAAAATAGTTTTCTTTCTTTTCTGTTCTCTTTTTTTTTTTCCCTAAAGTATCTTGTAATGCTCATTAGCCTGAATAGTGAATTCTAGCAACTGCTGCATGGTGTCCAATCTAATTTTCTAAACTCTTTCTAGGTGTAATGGCTTTTAACCCAGTCAGCCAAGATGGCCAAGTGGGATAAAAAGCTTTTATTTGGTTGCAGTATATTACCAACAATTAACATAAAATACAATTCCTGTGAATCTTACATATCATGTTGACTTTTCAGTATATCTGGTTCAAAATCTCTGGCCTTCTTTTAGTGGAAATGTTATAGAAAATAATGCCAAAAGCAGCTAATGTAAAAGTAACACCTTAACATAAATATTAAAACATGCCTGATTAACATAAAATCAACCTGCAAATACATTAAACGTTTCCTCTTTCATCTCATTAAAACTTTAGGTATTTGTTCTTTTGGGGAGAAACTTTCCTCCAAAATATAATGACAACACATTTAAAAGTCTGATGCATATTGTATTTTGATAGTTAAAAATAAAATGATCTTCGTAAAATATTTTTATTAATAATGTCACTTAAGAATTAAAAGTTGTAAATATACAGTATTTTTGTTTAGTTGATTCAGCACCTTCAGCATTATAGGAAAATAATATGTACTAAAATAAACAAGACACTATATTCACTCAAGAAAGTCACCCTACTAAGAAATAATAAAAGCCGTCCCTGACGTCTAGGAATGAGTCTGACACTCGCAGGAAGCCTTTAGTGTTCTTAGAAGCTGACCTGGCCTCAAGCTAGGCCATGTTGTTCTCCTTTTGGACATAAACAAATCTCACAGTACACCAACATGAGACAAGCGCACTCTGAAACCATGATAAAATGAGACAAAAACAAGACCATTTCATAATTTTGTCTAAATGCCAACAAAAACGAGGTCATTGTGCAAACCACAAAATACCAAGCATCTCTCTCTCCTGACTAACTTGAGAGACTGTTACTTCTTTGCCAATTACAGCTTTATCATCACTCTAATCTGTCCTTCTTATAGATAGGATTTTTTTATTTACCCAATCATAGGTTTGCTCCTGCTTTCTGGCAGCATCAAATCTAGAACAAATCCCCACTTCCTTAAGCCCTCCTCAAAGTCACCCAACCAAAGCCCAAATACTAAGGCTATTTCTAAAACTCTCTTACAGAGACTCCCCATGTTTCCGTGTTATGTGTTCTTCTACACTGCAGTGTGTAACATACCCAATTTGTTCAAGTATAGGTGTGTTACTGGTGGTCTTGGCCTGGAGGAAATTGACACTACTTAAAACCCTGCCCTAGATTCCATTGCAGGATAACATGACCTCATTACTAGTTACTGAGATAATGTGTCTAAGTACAGGATTTTGCAGCAGCTCTTACATTTAAGAGTGTGAACTCTGGATTCTTATTCCCTAGGGTCAAGTTGGAGCTTTGCCACTCAACAACTTTGTGATTCCTAGCAAATTCTTAATCTCTGAAGCCTCTCTCTATTGATATTTTTATACAGTTGGGATAATAATAGTATTTCTCTTATAGGCTTGATTAGGATTGACAATTTCTGGAATGTTGTGAATAATTAATAAATGCTAGCCATCATTATTTGAAATTATCATTACTAAAAAAGAAGGAAAATTTTTACCAAAAATTCAAATATTGCAGTAATGAGAGTAATGTGAAAACTGATTAACAGCATTTTTGTTAACATAAGATCATGAAGATGAAACTCATTGTAGTTCAATATTATATACAATAATCTTAGAGACACTGAATAGATTTAGACATTTTATATCAAATTGGGCCCTGAATCTATAAATTCTGTAAATTCAAGTGTTTTTCACATGGAGTTTCTCTCTGGATTTTCATATAACATTTTTATTTGAAGTCTGGTAACTTATTTTCAAAGAGACCCCAATGAGACATGCCTCCTGGTATTCAGGCCCTTGTGTGGTCCCTTCCTCTTGAATTAGGCTGACATTGTGACTTATTTTCTGAACAGAAGAATTTGACAGAAGTGATACCACATGACTTCTGAATCTAAGTCATAAGAAATTTTGTCGCTTATTGTCTGAGTATCATGGGACACTGCCCTTTGGACATTACATCTTGAAAAACAAGTTACCAGGCATGAGAAACCCAAGTCACATGGAGAGGTGGGTGGGTCTAAGTGTTCACAACTTCAGCTGAGCTCCCAGTCAACTACCTTCATCAATTGCCAGCCATACCAGGGAGCCATCATGATTATCTAGTCAAGCCCAATCTACAGATGATTGTATCTCTAGCCAATATCTCACTGTGATTGTGTGAGAGACTTTAGCTGAGATCATGCTGCTGGGCTCAAACTACAGAATCATTAGCTTAGTAAAACATAATTTCAAGCCAAAAAGTTTTGGGGTGTTTTGTTACTTAGCAATAAATAACTGGAAATAAGGTATGGTTTTAACAGTTTGTGCCCATTTGAATTTTTGAATAGAGTGACATAAAGGAAAATTTTTTCTAGCTAACGTATTTTCGATGTGGACACTAATTTAATAACAATAACAAAAAAGTCAAACACCTTTGAACATACTCCATAAGTATTTCCTCCATGGTCAGTGTTCAAAGACTTTCATTCTTATTTCTCTTCTACTCTGATATTTTAGGTTCTGGTATTTATTTTTTCCATATGGCAGAAAAGGAGCATATTAGCTGTTGGGGAGTAAGGGGAAAAAAGCCATGACTTATGCAACGCAAGAAGCTGCTTATCGTTCTTGATAGCTCTACAAGAAACAGATGTCACCACAGCGACTTTCTGCCAGGGAGAGTGAGAGGTGAAGGGAATTCTGGGAAATTACAAGCTTGCTGTATTCACACAAATGTGCTAATGAGTCAAGTGATAAGCCACACATTCATTGCTAATAAATGGAACAAATTTTTACTCTTGTGGAATGATAGCTTTGATTGAAATACTTCATGTCTCATGGCCTCAGTCAACTTCATGTGTGCCTTCTAGATGCTGTGAGGAAAAAAAATACATTGCGGATGTTTTTAAACACAATTGGACTTTCCCTGAAAATTACCTCTTAAATTGCCGGTCTGGTTCACTACCAAATTATATGAAATTCATATTCGCATTAGAGATTTCTTAATGTTGTATAGATAGAAATCTGAATAAAAGCAATGCAATACTAAAGAGTCTATAAAACCTTAGAATTAGGCAAACATGGATCAGTAAAACAAGGAGATATTTAATAATAGAAATATCTTGGAAAGATTACAAAAATATTTTCAGTAATCACCACTAAAGTAGTAGACTCTAGGATGCTTCTTTCTCTCCCTCTCTCTTTCAATCTCTCCCTCAAAAGAAAGTTTGGAAATGTGATGATAGGTAGATAACTTTTTTTGCCTACTTAAAGTTGTAACTTTTAAATGTAAATCATTCCCCTCATTTTATTTCCTATATTTTGGTTATATTTATCAAAACTGACAACCTCCCTCAGTCATAAAACTTTTTCCAATAAGTAGCATTTTGTGTATGATTCCATTGTTGCTACTATGTCTCCAAAATATTCCTCTCTCTTGGTAAATCATGTTGCTTTAACCTAGTTTGGTTTTGCCAGACCATATATTTATTTTATTTTTTGGCTTACTTCTTGGATTTTCTACATCTGTGAAACACTTTCCTGTTTACGAGCCCCGAGTATAATTAAAGGAACCATGGGTACTTGCAAGGAATGCAGAAATTCTGGCTTCAGTTTCCAGTCATAGGTTCACTTCACAGTCACACTTGTTATTTGCCATGTTTCTGGAATGTTATATGAGAGTGATATGTTCTTTTAAAGTGATCGTAGGTTGAGAAATCTTATCCACGTGAAAATCAAGGTAAGGAAAATAATGACGAATTTACTGCATTTCATGAGTCACACTTGTGCTCTTTCAAATGAATGGCAGTTACTGGTTATAAGATCAGCTACCCCTCTTTCTTAATTCTTTTCTTGGTTTCTTTAGTATCACACAGGCGAGCTTGCTCACCTAGTCCCCGATTCCAGGCCACGGGGCATAAAGCCTCAGATATAACACTGTGTTTTCTAGTCTGTCCTGAATTTCTATTTCCTGTGGTGAGAAAAATCCAAATCCACACACCACTGGCAATTTGGCCAGTTTTATTGAGGCCTGATCTTTTTGAATGTTTCAGGCCACACATGGCCTTAATAATGAAACAATTCCTGTCTTGATGCCTGACTTCAAAGATTACAGATTCAGTCTTGCTAGGGTACATCCCATTTTCAACCGTCCTCCCCTTGATTTATGTCCCCAGTGCCCTCTCTGTCTTGTAAAGCACGTGTTTATACTGCTTTGCATTTAGAAATTATCAAATTTTATAATTTGCAACAACGCACTGCTGCCTGAGTTTTCTTTATAAAGCACGGACCTTATTTTTTTCTGATTATAGTACCTCTGATTATACTCAAAATCCTTCTGAGTGGTTCTACCTGTAAACCCCATCACCTGGGCTGTTACAACCTGATATGTTATAACTAAGGTAGATCTTCTCTTTATTATCCTAACCAGGACACAGGTAAGAGTAAAGCAGGTGCTGTCAATTATTACAACAGGGCAATGGATGGAAACTGAGAATTAAGGTCATGTTAGCAAGAGGCCGCTCTGCTGCCCATAACCTAGTACATCCTCCCTATTCCACAACCAGGCATTTCAGTCTTCCTGGTAGTTGTTCTTTCTCTCAAACAACAGTTATGATTCCTAATATCAGCGTAGTAACTCATTTCATCCTCACAGCAACTCTATGAAACAAGTGCTCTGATGATGCCCCTGGTGCCTATGAGGAAGCTGAGGCATGAAGAAGCGCCCTAGCTTCCCTAGCAGAGCTAGTTAGTCGTAGAGTCCGGATTCGAACAGGCACAAGACTGGCTCCAGAGCCCTTCTCTGTGAACACTACTCCATTCTGTTTTCCTACAATGTATTTCCTTCATTCAGTCCCTGAATTCCCTTTAGGAAGAATAGCACAGTAAGTGGGAGAGAAAGCCTTTAAGTCAGACTACCTACGTTCTAGTTTGGGCTTCCCCACCTAGCTGGCCTGGGAAAGTTACTTAGTTTTTCTGTGACTCAGTTTATTCACTTGTTAAAAAAAAAAAAAGATCATTTGAAATGGTAACAACCATTTCAAGTGTTAATGTGTTGATGGAATTAATAATTCATGTAGAGATTCTAGCATATAGTAAGTTCATGATGAATAGCTCTCGTTAAGGGCTATCTCTGCCTCAAAAAAACTTTCCTTTCCTATTGTTATAGCACTTTGCTTTATGGAGGTGAATGTTGGAGAATTGCTCACCCGAATTCTGATGCAGCCCAGATTTAATTTCGGCATTTCTGAGGTTGGGGCAATCGGTACTTTTTTTTTTTTTAGGTTTTATTTATTAATCTAACAGAGAGAGAGAGAAAGAGAGAGCACAAGCAGGGAGAGGGAAGCAGAAGGAGAGGGAGAAAGCTTCTGAGCAAGGAGCCCAATGCGGGGCTTGATCCCAGGACCCTGAGATCATGACCTCAGCTGAAGGCAGATGCCCAACCAACTGAGCCACCCAGGGGCCTCTGACTGTCAGTATTTTTTTTTTTCAATTCTCCAGGTGATTTAAATGTGCAGCCTGTTTTGAGAAAAGTGCATTAAAACCTTTATAAAATGAGAACTTTATACATGTGGTTGTTTCTTTCCAAAAATTTCAAGCTCCTTGATTGAAAATGCTATATTGAATTAATTCATTCTTGTATTTCTAGTGGCAGCTAGCATGGTGCCTTGTATATACTTGGCACAAACAATTATTAATTCCTTTGAATTAAGAAGACACTCCCCAAATATGTTCACATTTACAGGGAAAAAGGGAAAATTTTTTTGTCATCACTAACGAACTTAATGAGTATCTTAGAGATTGGTAGGTTACAGATAAAAAGGATTGGATGAGAAAGTAGAGGGAACATGGTGGTAAGATAAAATGCCTACTTGTTAATTTTAAACTAATAGATGCATAGACTAATAGTACAGAACTTGACTGTACTTTACAATCACCTGGGAAGATTAAAAAAAAATTTGAGCTCCTCTGTTCCCCAGGAGATTCCAATGTGCAATCAAAGTTGAGAACTACTAACTGAAATGGATCATGTTATACCCAAGTTCTTCCTCCCTCTGCCACAAGATCTGAGAGTACACTTCTGCAGTTTTGCATTAGGTACCACAAATGGAAAGTGTAGAGAACATCCTCACATGTCAAAGTGTCTGGGTATATAGAAGACACAGGTTATCAGGATAGGGAAATATGTATATATGCATGTGCAGACATACACGCATGCACTTAAATATTCTAAGTTACCCTTGAAAATTACCTAGTGAGAAAGGGAATATAGTATCAGTCTATAACACTAAGTTCTCAGACACTGTCATTCATGAGATAATTCTTTTTTGGTGAAGAGGTCCAAGGAGATAGCTTTGCCAACACGGTCACCAAATATGCAGTCATTTTTAAGACAAATATTGAGTCTAAGTCACTATATAGTGGTCTGTACTGAATTCAGATGATTATAACTTGTCAACTTACTTTAGAATTACCAAACTGAGTGTTGCTAAGTACTAGTTACCATTTTTACCATGTTTCTTCCAATCACAATTAATCATCATGTGGAAAGATTTGATATTATATTGTCCTTGGTCAATGAACTTTAGTTATTTTAACAAATAATGACAAAAGATTAAAGGAACAATACAAGTACGTAATGAAAATTTGAATGCTTGTCCTATTAATGTACAAATTGTTTGCATATTACATGTGATTACAAACAAATAAAACCAGTATTATTTGGGGAAGAAAAAAAATTCTGGAAACTACAACACTTGTGTACCTAACAGAATAATATTTAACATGGGTAAACCTAAGGCCATTATACCATAACCATGCATTTATTCAATAGCAACTGTATATCAAGTATTATGCTGGATAATGGGATGGATACAAATATATTTCCTCCTTAAGGGAGGAAATTTTAGGCTAAAGAAAGAGCTATCTACACAAATAATTAGAAACAGTCAAACAAGAGTGCCAGTTAGTGAGCTATTGTCTCAGTTTTAACACCCACCCTTGTCATGCTTCAGCTGGGACTCTGTAGGCCACATTTCTGATTTGGCAGCTGGCTCCCTGCACATCTCTGTGAGTGGGAGGCTAAAGGGAGGTTTGGAGGCTAGAAAAAGAAGAAAAGACGTGCTCTTTCCTCTTTGCTCCCATTGGCTTCCTGTTGCCATCAGTGTCTTCCCAGGTTCAAGACCTCTTCCTACAGTGATGGATTGTTCCAGAAGCTGTGGCTGAATCCAGTTTGCAGTTTTTCCAATACTTCTAGAACTAATACTTCTAGAATTCTTTCACATCTCTCCAGAAACATCAAAGCCAGTGGGCTAGTGCCCTCTCCTCAGAGGTCCGAACTCCAGGCCCTCATGGTCCCTCTCCTGAGCTGACTCAGAGGCCCTGCATCAAAGCTTCTGCACTGAATTAATTTCACCCTCTTCTGTTTGTTTCTCTAGCCCAGCGGGCGGTAGTTTCTTCCTGTAATTGCTATCTCTGTGATGATTTTGTGTTCCGTTTTTCCCTATTCCTGTATTAGCCTCAGGTCCATTAATGATTTCTTATATTAAGTTCTATTACATAGAGAAAGCTGGTGAGTATTATGGCTTCTCACTGGACATCGGCTAATACAAGTGATAGTAGATAGCGACAATAGAACAGTTAAACAGCAAACCCTGAATTGTTTAGGTCAGGAAGCGTGTGTAACTGATTTAGTCTAAGACTCATAATAATTGAGTTTTGGACCAGTTGAGAAATCACTTTCAATTTTGAACTCAATTTGGAAATTGCTTTCCTTTATCAAATGTAGAAAACACCCATATAATAGTCAATGTATCATAAGTGAAACAAAGAGGCAGATGTTTGATGTTCTAATATGTAAAAGGGAATAAGAGAAGAATCAGGTTTATCTTGCATTTTTTCAGAGAGCTAACTGTGAATGAATGTGAGTGACTGGTTAGCTCAGTTGGTTAGAGGGCGCTGCCAATAAACTTGAACTAATGAATTAAAGTTAGAGGAAAAGCCCTTCTAAAAGTCAATCCTGTGCAGCTGGGGCACCTGGGTGGCTCAGTGGGTTAAGCCTCTGCCTTTGCCTGAGGTCATGATCTCAGGGTCCTGGGATCGAGCCCCGTATCAGGCTCTCCACTCAGCGGAGGGCCTGCTTCCTCCTTTCTCTCTGCCTGCCTCTCTGCCTACTTGTGATCTCTCTCTCTCTGTCGAATAAATAAATAAAAATCTTAAAAAAAAATAAAAGTCAATCCTGTCTAAAGATAAAATGGACTTCTGAGGAAGGAGGAAATCCCTCATCATAAATATTCTAGTACAGTTTGAGTAACTATTATTTGATACTATTGTATGGCAACATTCTTCAGTTGGGAAGGGCATTGAATTATGTTTTATTACCCTGGGATTCTATGATAATGGGATTAGTGCATTAATTTCATTGTGCCCTTTTCCAATGAAAATGTGTTGAACATGCAAAAGGAAGTCAGGTGGGGCGCCTGGGTGGCTCAGTGGGTTAAGCCTCTGCCTTTGGCTCAGGTCATGATCCCAGGGTCCTGGGATCGAGCCCCGCATCGGGCTCTCTGCTCAGCGGAGGGCCTGCTTCCCCCTCTCTCTCTGCCTGCCTCTCTGCCGACTTGTGATCTCTCTCTCTGTCAAATAAATAAATAGAATCTCAAAAAAAAAAAAAAAAAGGAAGTCAGGTAAGGGAATGCAATGGACTCAATGTTTACATCGCCATAAAATACATTATCTTGAAACCTTATCCCTAATGTCATATTATTAGGAGGTGAGGCCTTTGGAGGGTGATTAGGTCATGAGGCTGAAGTCGTCATGAATGAGATTAGGGGCCTTATAAGAGACACGAGAGAGCTCCCTCAGCTCTCTGTCCTTGAACCAGGAAGTAGGCTCTCATCAGATGCCAAATTTGCTGACATCTTGACTTGGACTTCCCAGCTTCCAGAACTGTGAGAAATAAATACCTGTTGTGGGGCGTCTGCGTGGCTCAGTCAGTTAAGCAGCTGTCTTCAGCTCAGGTCATGATCCCAGGGTTCTGGGATTGAGCCCCACATCCAGGTCCCTATTTAGTACGGAGCCTGGTTCTCCCTCTCCCCCTGCCTGTTTCTACTGCTGCTTGTGTTCTCTGTCAAATAAATAAATAAAATCTTAATAAATAAGTAAATATCCGTTGTTTACAAATCACCTAATATATGATAATTTTTTAATAGTAATCTGAATAGCTTAAGACAGGGAGTAGGTAAGGTGAAGGGTATTGGAACATGTAATTGACTGAAGGTACTGAAGAAGGCCAATGAATTGGGAAAGAAATTGTAGACTCGGGCAAATAGGCTAGAAGAAATCACTCCTATCCCCGGCCCCTTCAATCCTAGTAATAAACAAGGTCAAAAACCCCTGCAGCTGAGGTTTTGTCCTTGTCTCAGGTTTCAGAGACCATATTTGAAATACTCTGTTCCAGAACAGCATGTACACATGGAAAGTGCTTATCTGTGAGATGGTTACTTTTTCAATCTTTTTTTTTTAAGTTTGCTAAGATATTTGCAATCAATTTGAAACTTTGTGTTATATTGGAACATGATACAAAATGCTATTGACGTTTCTAACAAAAATATTATAAAATCTTCTACAATATCATCATCAGCCATGACAGCAGCACAGCTTATTGGAATACATCTCTTTAAAAATATACCCAAACCTAATAAATAGATAGCAGCAAGGACTCTTAGTGTTTATGAGATATTAGAAACACATGGATTCCAATTTCTATAAATGATGTAAAAAGAGCAATTTTATATAAGATTGGCAAGTGTGCTGGATTGAATTGGAAAAACCTGCTGAAGGTTTAGACATAGTAATTTTGTAACTTTCATATGTAAATATAATAGAAAGGGTGGATTCATATTTATGGGAATTACATTATTTTTATTATTATTTTGCTTTAACTAGCCTAAACTAGAAGATGTATATTAAAATGGGAGGGGGACATTCAGATTAATTCTTTGTCTAAGCTACGCCAAATGTCCCATTACTTAGAATATACAGATGTTTAATGTCACTTAGATCCTAGCGTTTAATGAACTAACCTTTCACTTCCTATCTCATTTCTATAAATACATAATCATTGACAAAAACCTTTAATTTTCTCAAAATTAGTGTGTATAGGTGGGATCAGATTACTTCTATGTGTAAGAAATAATAAAATTTCTATTGTGTCAGGACATTGGATAGATACTGGACAATTATTGCTACATATCTCATTTTCTCCCCAACTAAATCCCCCAACTCTAATGAGAATAGGTACAGGATTATTTCACTTGCAACATTAAAAATGTAATGCTCAGAAGGAAAATTTCAAAAAGTGGGATTAAATATTTTCCCAAAATGGGTCTTAAAACTTTCCTAATCAATATTTTAGGATTACAGGCCAACTTTTCCAGTATATTTGGATGCATAATACACAAATTCAAAGGTACACTGAAATTGTGTCACATAGGTATAAGGAGTCCATTTTTTAAAATTACATTTAGCATTATTTTTATTGTAAAATCCTTGATCCTGAGATGCCTTTGCCTGTAGGTGAAGATTTGGAGTGAATAATTATATACTTAGAGGCACATTTTGGCTGTGCGGGTCGTTTTACCATATTTCATCCCCAATAGAATGATAAAACACAAATACTTTTCCAGACTTCTATAGAGAGCTAAGTCATGATAGCAAGTGAGGAACTTTTTAAATCTCTTATGTCAGTGGTTAAAGTGAGGCATAATTTGACCAAGTCCGATACCTGACTGAATCTAACTTAGAATATCCGTTCTCTCAAGACAATACAAGTACAATACAAAATGGATTATTTTTCACTTTTTGATGGGTTCCGATTACAAAAGTATCAAATATGTTTACTTCTCAATGGGAGATCTGGTTTCCATGGGGACCAAACCAACCTCATCTGCTGTTTTGCAGACCATGCTCCATGTACCACCTCCACTTTGGCAGGACTAGAGAGTGGCTGAACATAGCTACCCTGGCAAGTGTGCACAGCCATCCATATAGTTTCTCCTCCTTTTCCACCCCCTTCCAACAACAGAACCCAGGAGGGGGCTTCAAGGATGTGTAGCTTTCCTCCCACTTTCAAGTTGCATCACTTGGGATGCTCTTTGAAACTGGAACATTCTCCATGATGATGATAAACATCCTCCATGTGTCACAATGATTCTTCAAGTTAAGTGTCAAATTATCTGGCAATATAAACAGGTGCCTATTTTTTATTGTTGTAATGCCTTTATTACAGATTCAGCACTGATCGATGGTATTGCTTACACAGGCTGATCAAATATCTGTCACATACTGGCAATCTGCCCTATTTCATATATGCTCACTCCTGATTCATGTGTTCATCATACCCTCAGTATCAGCTTGCTGTATGTCAAGCATTGTGCCAAGCATGAGGGGTCTAGAGATAAGTGAGACAGAGTTCTTACTCTCAGAATATTATTCTCTTAGAGCCTAGAATCTAGAGGACATGAATTACCAGAAGTGGTATTGGAAATCTCTGTGGATAGTTTAATGGTATGATACTTGCCCTGGAAAATACAAGGTCGTTGAAGGGTATCCAGTCTCATCCTGTGACATTAAGGAAGGCAAAAGAAGGCTTTCTAAAGAGACTGATCAAAGAGTGAGTACCAATTAATCTGATGAAGAAGCAGCAGCTTGAAGCAGCAAATGAAAGTAAGAAACTGCAGTTTTTGGCTTAGGAGCCAGAAGCAGTTCTGTGTCAGACCCAAACCTGGGCTAGGAATGAGCAGCAAAGCAGTGATCTGAGGGCCAGTCATCAGTCCTCCTTATGATATGTTAGGAGCTGCATTTTTATCCAAAGCCATTGAAGAAATACAAAGAGAGTACATAAAGAAGACAATTGTTTGGTGATATGTTTTGAGTAATTATTCTGAAGACTGCATGGAATATGGATTTGAAGATATGAGATACCTGATTAAATGAATAGCCTTTTTTTTTTCTGGACCAAAACGTAGCCTTGGAAAATGTTCTAACCAAAACCTTTAACATCTAAAATTCAATATTTTACTGAGTGGCAACTCATGTGTTGTCATTAAAATAGATGTTACATTTGTATTTATTTGTACTTAGCTCAGAAGAGAAAAGAGCTGGGGAGTGGCATGCTAGCAAGCCTGCTGATCTGTAGAATTCTCTGGTGCTTCTTGGGTCAGGGGCAGAAACCCAGCCAATGGACAAATGATACAGGGAGTCAAGAAAACCCTTAAAATTTGAGCTTTCCAGTGGATGATCAAAAATGTAGTGAGTTTCCCACTATTAGAAGTAGAAAGGCAGAAACCTAAAGATTTGAAGGAACTCAGAGTTTAGTAATTCAATTATTTTACTTTACAGAAGTGTCACCAAAGGCCAGAAGGGTGAAATGATTTAATCTAAATCAAGCAGGGATCTGCATTGCTTTTTGGTCACAGTTCTTTCCCTCCAGTTATATGAAGTATGGGGTAAGTACAACAGATGTAAAAAGACAATTTGCAGTATTGGGAGTGAATATAGGTTATATGCTTTATGTGGTCTTATCCCAAGAGTCTATGTTTTTTGTTTCTATTTTGAAGAAAATAATAGATTCAAGATAAAATGTTAGCAAATCAGTTTGAAACATTCGAAATTATCTCAAGTTGAAGTTACTACATTTAGAATAACCACATTTTTTCCCCATTACCTTACTCCCATTACCTTTTTATATTCCACTATTATTTAGTTTATTGAAAGTTCAGAGGTCTATTTAGTAAACATATACTGAGGGCTCATATTGGGATAGTTTCTCTTTTCTAGAGGGAGGTATGGACAAATAGTGTAATCCTGTATTATTAAAATAACTTAAATTTTATTCCTTAGGAAATGTACTTTATATCACTCTGCTAGATACTGACAGCAATGTTTTATAATAAATCAAGCAGCAATATTAACATAAAATATCAAGTCATTCATTAGGAGAATTAAAAAAACATGATAGATGAAAATATTAAATTTCTTGAAAATTAAAAAAATAGCTGATAAAATGAAACCCAAAGATCATGACTCATTTAAGAAAGAGCCTTAAGAGGTTTTTTTTTTGCAAATATTGTCAGAGTATTAAATGAAAAGGTAAAGCATTTGTCTATCATCTGAAATAGTAATAACTATTATTCAATATTTCAAGTTACAAAATGTGTGGACATTTGTGTGTGTGGGGGGTGCCATTCAGTTCAGTCTTGGGCGATTGAAATGGCTAAATAACACCCATATGGTAAACAGCTTGGTACGCCCAGTATAAAGGAAAAGGTGTTGGCAGTGAATCTGTGAAGGAGGCATTATTATTTTTACTCATAGAGGTGATATAAATGTCTACCCTCCAGGGCTTTATTTCTTTTCTCTAGCTTTTTTCTTTCCCCCTTCCTTTCTTTCTTTTTTGTTAATATGTTAGACTTTGGCTGGGTTTTCATAGAATGAAATATTTTCAGTACTAAATGTTCATGCCCCTTTCCCCCCAAATTAGTTGCCTTGGAGGGTAATAGACGCAACCTAAACATTTAGTTTTATATATTGAGAATCCACTTGCATTATAGAAGAGATGAAAAAAACATAAAATCTGATTTCTATCTGACAAAACTTTCCATTCTTTGCAGGGCATCATGACATACATGAAGCAAAGATAATTTGGTAATAGTAGTTATCATATTAACTATTAACATATTATGAATATTTATTATCTGCCAGGGCCCTTTTTAGTAATTTCCATGTACTGTTGAATAGATTTTATTTCATTCCCATAATAAGTCTATGAAATTAGCATTATGATTATGCTAATTTTGCAGATGTGGAAATTGGAGAACAGAGAGTTTAAGTAACTTTAAATCCAAGCAATCTTGTTCCACAACTTGTAACTACAGGGTATGATGCCTTGATGTAGTAAGATATCAATGTTTTTATATTTTGTGCAACACTTCACAAGTTGTGGGACTAAGAAAAGTTCACGATGTTTGTGATAAATATGAAGAAGAGCTCAGAAATTAGAATCAGGATGATGCAGCTTCAAATCTCCATTCTGCCAGTTGTGTGAGGTACTTAGCTTCTTCTGTAAGCCTCACTTTCTTCATCTATAAAATGACAACCTTATTACCCTCAGAGTGTTGCTTTGAGGATTAAAAGGGATTAAACACGTAATGCATTTAGCTAATAGCAAGTATGTAGTGTGCTTTCAATAAATGTGAACTGCTATTTTTTCAAAGCAAAGATTTAATATCTAAATAGAATACATTGTGACAGACCAGTTATCTTCATTTAAGCAAAAGAAGTTTCATGTATCAAATAATTTTTGAGGTTTTTCTTTCTGAAGTAAAAGATAAACATTAAAAAACACTTCCATTTTTTGTTTCATTTTGGAATTCACTTGTATATGTACTTAATTCTGATACAATGTAATAATTTCCATTCTAAATTTCAGAGCCTAGAGACTTCAGACTGAAGTTTATAAAAAGAAAAGTGAATTATTTGTCTATGTTATATAAAGCAATGTTTTGGAAGACACAACCTCATACTGCTAACATGAGAGGCCATAAATATTAAACCTATGCCATATCTATAACACTTTTTGAGTGTTTCCATGGAACTTATTTGATATTGCAATGGAACTTATTTTTTTTTCCAATTAAATGTCCATCCTAGAAAAGTTTCTTAATAATATTCATGTAAAGGATAATACTTACATATTGCTTTTATATACCAGGATCAAAACTTTAAAAATCTCACAGAAAGTTGAGCTAACTTGTTCATTTTTAACATGCTTTGAAATATAACATCCCTAAAACAATATACCTCTGAAGATGAGTACTATTCAATACTGAAAACTAGTTAAATCACATGACACAACATCTTTAAAACATTTTCTTATATTTTTGATGAATTTTTAGACATGTTAAGAAAGCACATTTAGGCTGAAACAGATAAGGATATCTATAATACAGGAATAATGTCTAAAAATGTAACAAAGAATTAAGCATTGTATTTAGTAGGAATAGTCTGTCATAGGCAATCTGAATTTAAAAAGATAATTCACAAATATATTAAGAAAATAAAAAAATTTGAGAGTCGAGATGATGCATTACCTAAACAGAAACAATAAAACATTCTGTTTTTGCTCGATTAGAATCTAGGGTTTTTAATGCATTTTATACTTACAGTAAGTAAACTATCACTATTTAAACTAGTTTTGATTTAAATATTTAGCTATAAAGAGTCAAAATTATGAGGCTTTCAGAATCCTCTTTTTTTTTTGACATAGACTTGCAAACTTCAAATAAGTTCTGGTTTCAAGTCTGTTGAAACAAGGGAATCATCACCACATGCAGATATATCAATATTATTTAACGAATCTTTTGGATGCATATAGGAGCAGCCTAGGATTTGGTTTGAGAGAGCTGGATCCCTTGTGCCTTGTTTTTGGTGTTTTTTTTTTTTTAAAGATTTTATTTATTCATTTGACACAGAGAGAGAGATTACAAGTCGGCAGAGAGGCAGGCAGAGAGAGAGGAGAGAGGAGGAAGCAGGCTCCCCACTGAGCAGAGAGCCCGATGTGTGCCTCGATCCCAGGACCCTGGGATCATGACCTGAGCCGAAGGCAGCGGCTTTAACCCACTGAGCCACCCAGGCACCCTTGTTTTTGGTTTTTATCACTGGGGTAGATGAGCCTCACCTTGAAATGTGGGCAGAATAGTCTCTTCGCTCAGTAAGCAGAGAGCCTATGTGACAGGGCTGAAATCCACATTCACACATGGCCTGTGAAATCAAATTGATTAGAAGTTTTCCCTTCATGATACTAGCAATGGTAAAGAATGATTTATCAAGCTCCGTAACCACTTGGAACTCATGAATTTCAAATTAAAATGTGAGTCTTCTGTAGTAAATAACTATATGTTTGGATTACGGTGGAGTTCTCAGTCTGGGATATGTGGAAGGACTTCAGGGGACCAAGGAGCCTGGGATCACAGTGAGATTGCCTTCTGTTTCATGTGTAGGTGCTTTTTGAAATGAAAAGGGTCCTTAGCTTTCATTACATTCTTAAAGAGATCCAAGAACAGCAAAACAGCAAAAAAGGTAAGAATCACTACATTGAGAGAAAAGGAACTCCAAACATCCATCATAAATTTTAAAGTAGCTTGGAAGAATTGGCCTAAGTTTAAATTTTGTGTGTCAAAGAAGAAAGAAAAGATCATTTTGTAGAGGCTCTCTAAACAGTATTCAGAAATGCCCTGATGAGATGATCTGGGAATTATCCTTATTTTGATGGATGATCTAATTCTGAGAGGACTAAGCCTCAGAATCTGAAGTACATACTCAGGGGTAAGAGAGAGTAAAAACCTCATAGACATTTATATAGTTAAGTATTAGGCACCAGGCACTGAATTAGGCACCTCACATATATGAAGGTACAGGGATCTCAAACATCACTTGACAGCACGATTATTCTCACTTCACAGTTTAAAAATGAAAAGCGGAAAGCTTAAGAAACTTGATCAAGTTAACATGGTGGTATGAGAGAGAGAGACCTTGGGTTCCTACCCAGGTCTGACTGATTTGTACTATTCCTGATATATCATTGTTTTATTTCTTATGTGCTTACAATAAATCTTAGTGTTTTCTAGGTAGAGAGTGTCAGGGATTTTGTTTTCAACCATTTATGAAGGGTATGTTTGGTGCCTAGAACAAAATAAGAAACTCAGTGAATATTTGAAAAAATGAATACATCTGGCTCAAACTACCATGTAACTAATGAAGATGTGAGACCAAGGGAGATGAAATATTTTATTAAAGGCCGCTCACCTAGTTAGTGGCAAAAGGCACAAAAATCCAATATCCTGTCTCCTAGATAAAGATTTTCTCTATGATGTACAACTCATAAGACTGATTCCACAATATTCTCTCCTTCCTGGATCAGTACTAGCTCTCTGAAGTAGATGACTTTCCTTTTCCTCTCTACTTTGGGATACAAAGAGATTGTTTTAAATAATTACACCTGAGGTTCAGCTAACAGTCTATCCTCAACACGTTTTCACTCTGTTCTTAAAAAGAATTCACCCTTGGGTGCCTGGGTGACTCAGTGGATTAAAGCCTCTGCCTTCAGTTCAGGTCATGATCTCAGGGTCCTGGGATCGAGGCCCGCATTCAGACTCCCTGCTCAGCAAGGAGCCTGCTTCCCTCTCTCTGTGTCTGCCTCTCAGCCTACTTGAGATCTCTCTCTCTCTCTCTCTGTCAAATAAATAAATAAAATCTTAAAAAAAAATTCACCCTTGAATATATATGGGTTTTTTTGAGCTGATTTATTTTTCTAATTTTTTTTTTCTGTCTTTGATCTATAAAGAACCATGGAAGCCTTCCCATCCTGTTTGGTAAGTTCATCCGCTCCCAATCTCTAGGAACTAAAATGGAACATGCATCAGATTGAACTCTTTTCAGGGCTGCCTTCATGGGAGTGGGATTTGTGTGAGCCATGGGGTCCGGTGCTTGGTTTAATGTTCTGCTGTTGCTGTCTCGAAATTCTTAATAAAATTTCACTTTGAAATTATGCTGTCAGTCTTGCTTTTTATTCTCCTTTTGCCAACCAGTACAAATTTGTTCTTCTTTCTATCTTCTCTATTTTTGAAGGACACCACCAATATCTGCTTCATTAGGTAATGTTGGGTACAATGATTTGTCTTCAACTTTACTTCTTCTTGACCACCTCCACATCCAATTGTTGGCAAAATCCCAGCAATTCTAACCTCACAAAGTGTATCACAATGAATCCTTCTTTTCTTTTTTCTACCACATTCAATAGAAAAAGAACCTACTCTAACAAAACTCAGTCTTGATTGGAAATCAGATTTCAGAACCCCATTGGCTATAAATCTTTCACCAAATCAATTTCTTGAATTTCTATTTTCTCATCTATAAAATAGGAAAAATAAAACTCACTATACATATTTAAAAGCTAGAAATATAACTTGATAAAAACTTAATACAGTGCCTCTGTTTAATTTAGAAAGGGACCCATAGGACTCTAAATTTTAGTTCTCTCCTAACTTCTTTTTTTTTAAGATTTTATTTATTTATTTGACACAGAGAGAGAGATCAGATCACAAGTAGGCAGAGAGGCAGGCAGAGAGAAAGAAGCAGGCTCCTTGCTGAACAGGGAGCCTGATGCGGGCCTTGATCCCAGGACCCTGAGATCATGACCTGAGCGGAAGGCAGAGGCTTTAACCCACTGAACCACCCAGGGGCCCTCCTTCCTAACTTCTAACAACGCTTTATCTTGAGATCAGTTATCAGTGTATATTTCTGAGAAATATATTTTACCTAGAAATCACTCATTCAACACTTACTGAGTATTCATTCATTCATATGAACATCTTTAAATGCTCCCACAAAAAACAAAAACAAAAAAGTACCCCTGAATTTATTGATAATGCTGCTATCAAGAAATGAAGTGTACTTTTGAATCTGGACAGGTATGGAACAGCTTCAACCAATAGAGTGGAAATGACATCAAATGAGTTATGAGGCTGGATCATAAGAGGGCATGCAGCTTCCAACTTGTTTGCTGGAAGTCTGAGTTCTGGAGTGCTAAGGCACCCTGTAAAAACTCCAGCAACCCAGGAGCCAGCACATGGAGCCACATGGAGATGTCACACATGGACACTGAGGCACAGCCTTCTTCTTCAAAGTGTCCTGTGTAGGTACCAGACAAGTAAATGAATAATCCTCCACATGATGCCAGCCCCCAGTTATAAAATCATCCTTGCCTTCAAAACCTTTTACATTAGGCTCCAGATACCATGGAGTGGGAATAAGCCACTTCCTCTCTGCTCTGTCTGAATTTCGGAGCTACAAAATCCATAAGCATAGGAGATGGTTTTCTTAAACCATAACTAAAGTTTAGATTCATGTGTTATATAGCAACTGTCAGTGGAACCACTCCAAACTGAAGGAAAAAAAAAAAGAGGAAAGAAAAGGAAAAGAAATCCCATGGATTGTATATGTCTTGGCTTCCACTTTCCTTCCAGCCTTATGTCCGACATAAGGCTGTGGCGTCGTCCCAATGCTTTGGCAATTCCTTTGCTTTCCAACCTTATTTCTCTTTTTTATACTGCTGTTTCTTATTGGAAAGCTCTTTCCTATTTTCTTCACTCTCTTAAGCCTCAGTTAGTGTTCTCTTCACATGCTACGCTGTCATTGAGTTCTTCAGTCCCTCCAGCTATACGGCTTATTCCTCTGAATTGTGATAGAACTTTTAAATCTCATTTAATATTTTTTTAAAGATTTTATTTATTTATTTGACAGAGAGAGAGATCACAAGTAGGCAGAGAGGCAGGCAGAGAGAGAGGAGGAAGCAGGCTCCCTACTGAGCAGAGAGCCTGATGCAGGGCTCGATCCCAGGACTCTAAGATCAAGACCTGAGCTGAAGGCAGAGGCTTTAACCCACTGAGCCACTGAGGCACCCCTCACTTGAATATTTTAAACATTCACCAAACATACTTGTTCTTCACTGAATTTTTCCTAAGACAGAACTCACATGTGATTTAATACCTCACCTACAATAAATAGTTGTTTATGAGTGTTCGATGCTTTGCTAAGAAGCTAGCGTTGCTATGGACTAGAGTTTTGGCGATGTGCTTGTAGCTTTGGAAAGTTTTAGTAGCTACAATATGTATGAAGTCAAACTTTTCCCTTCAATTATTACCATGCTACTTCCTTTGTCCTTTTATATCTCCTCGTATATCCTTGATTGTTCTCTGAATAAATGTTTATTTTATAATCATCTATTAACTAGTTTGTTAACCATCATTGACCTCAATTCCATTTTATCCTTAGGTTGTTATTTTCTCAAAGATTCTGTAGCCTGGAACTATAGCTGATTTTACTACCTACACCACCTGACAACAGTGAGAGACAATTTTCATCAACTTTTCATATAATGAAAACACTATAAAACAGGACCACATAGGCCCCAAAGAACTATATTCTCTGAGGTACATATTTTGCTTTAAACTTTGAATTTTACTTTATTTTAGATACTGTTTGTTCCCTTTCTTTCAAAAGTATTGAAAGGAATAACAAATTATTTTAATTTTTAAAAATTACCTATATTGTAGTACCTGTAGGTTTTTCTCCCTTCCTGAAGTGACATACATTTGGCTTTAGGAAGAAAGGATAAAAGAAAAGGAAATTTGCATTTACTATATATGCCAGACACTGCTGAGCAAAATCATATTCCTTAATTTATTTGTTTAGTGCATTCTTTTAAAGTAAATTTCCTTCAATTGAAAGAAAAAGGATTCTTCGATATTATCAGATATTTCTGTCTAAATATATAAAATACTGTTCAAACAGCTGAAGCATTCTATGTATACTTCAGTAAATATACATATATATTTGATAACCCAGTAATTACTGAGAGATAGAGAACCCTAAGAAAGAAGTCATATAATGAGTGTGGGATTAGGCCCTTCACAAGAGTCCTTGATATTTGCAGACATCCTGCAGCTCTCTGAATTCCCATCATGTTTTTAATCATAATTGCTTCCCTACCACCCATCTGGGCTGCTATCAACAGAGGCTTATGACTTCTAGGGAAGAAGTGAGTTCTTTGGAAGCTCCAGTTCTGCCTTAGTGCAGATTTCTCCATAATAAAATAATGGAATGAAGCATTTTAAAAAAGATTCAACTGAGGGCGCCTGGGTGGCTCAGTGGGTTAAAGCCGCTGCCTTCGGCTCAGGTCATGATCCCAGGGTCCTGGGATCGAGGCCCACATCGGGCTCTCTGCTCAGCAGGGAGCCTGCTTCCTCCTCTCTCCTCTCTCTCTGCCTGCCTCTCTGCCTACTTGTAATCTCTCTCTCTGTGTCAAATGAATAAATAAAATCTTTTAAAAAAAAAAGATTCAACTGAAGCAAGTATCTTTAAATAGATTATTTTCCACAAGGAATCAGTGGGTGCTAATGTTCCCTTGTTGGCTATAAAATCACTGGGGGAGAAATAACAATTATGGCAATCAGAGCATAGTTTAACCCTACGAACTTAGATACAAAGAAAAAGTGAAGAAAAAAAAATTTTCAAAGATCATCTTGAGGAAGGCAACACAATTAAGATGGCCTTTCACAGGAGGTTTCCAGCTACTTCACTCTCTCTCCAGAAGGGACTCCGTAGCATTTACGGATACCCTTGAAGGCATAACAATATGCGTTTCTGTTCATGGATTTTAGGGATTTATGTTATTAATCAAAAGAGTCGCTGTAGTTTCATTGCTTCTAGAATCTCCTGAGGCACTGAATACAGCTGCATTCAAAGAAATGAAGTGTTATAAACTTGATCATATTCATCCCTTGGGCTCATCTGATTACAAAATTGCCCAATGAGCTGTTACAGTATTTTCAACTAATTAGTTAACCCATACATTGGGATTTCTTCCCTTTCTTATTTTCTTCCTTGCTTTTTCTTTTTCTTTCTTTTTTGTTTTACTCTCACCTCTGCCCCCCCCCCTGCTTTTTTGCCCTTATTGTACACATTTACCCTTTCTCTAACAGGGTGAATATCTCAGTGTTTGTTGTGCTGACCAAACCCTCAAATCACATCACTAAACTATACCTTTTATCCTATTACTTTTCATGTGAGGAAAATAAATGGTTCATTTCCCCCCCCATAATTTTAAATAAGAGAGCAGCAGTATTCAGTTCAGGAACTCAGAGGCTACATTTGACTCTCAGACCATACAGTTTCCTAAATCAGCAGCTGCAGATTCAAGGGTCCCTCTCAACATAGTTAGTTACACTGAAGAAAAGAAACAAGCGACACATTTTTAGTAAAAGGAATTGTCATAAAGAGGAAAAAGGTATATTTCTGCCGTGCTGCAAATTTCCTCATGAAATCAGTGACTCATTTGAAAAAAAGAAAAAGAAAAAAAAAAGTCTTTCCATATGACCCAGAGAGAAGTACAAACAGTGTGTTGTTCCGGGTTCCGTCTTGTAACTTAAAGGGAAACTTTCACAGTATCCAGAGCCCTTGATGCCCTTCAACCAAAGAAAGAGGATGTCCTCAAATTTTTGTAGCAGGATTCCACTTGCGTGGCACGAGCCTTGACTTCCAAATGGAACACTACATCTACAAAAGGAAAAGTGGTGGCACCTATACCATAAATTTAAAGAGAACCTGGGAGAAGCTGGAGCGAGCAGCTTGTGGCATCGTTAGCTGAAAACTCAGCTGGTATCTGTGTATACCATCCTTCGGGAACACCGGCCAGGGAGCTGTGCCCAAGTTCTCCGCAGCACCCGGAGTGACTCCCATTGCTGGCTGCTTCACTTCTGGAGCCCTCGCTAAAAAGATCCAGGCAGCCTTCTGAGAGCCGAGACGTCCTGTGGTTACAGAAAGGGCTGACCATCAGCCTCTCACAGAGGTGTCTTATGTTAACCTGCCTGCCACTGCTTCGTGTAACACGGGCCCTCCTCTGTGCCACGTGGACACTACTAACTCACGCAGCGACAAAGGAGTTCACGCAGGCCATCTGACCTGCGGTCGCCGCCCCCGGAAGTTCTGCGCCTGTGCGGCACCATCTCCCGGAGCAGCCCGGGGAGGGCCTGCCTGGCGTCTACTTGGCGCAGATACGGAAGAGTTGGAAAAGGAGGGCACCTCTGCTGAAAAGGCTGTGACCGTAGGGAATCTGAAAGTGAATGGACCGCTCCAGCCCCTGAGTTTTTCCTACTCTGAGTTCGCCCGCTGTGTAAAGGAGCTCAGGTGTCCTCCGTGCGTCTTCCGCGACTTCTCTGAGGAAGAGTGCAGCACTCAGCCCGCCGTCCGAGACTGGTCTCTAGCTTCCACTGTTTGGGTCGCTGAATGGATAAGAGCAACAACCACTGGTGGTCTTAAACTGTTTCTCCATGGACTCTAGAACAGAAGGTGGAAATAAGAGTGATGAAAAATAAGCAGTGTCTTTGAAGAAAAAGAAAAAGGATTCAACAAAAGCAAGTGTTACGGACAGAATGTATCCCCCTAAATACGAAGCACAATGTGCCCCACTTCGTATGTTGAAGCCCTGTGTCCCTGGTGTGACTGTATTTGGAGAGAAGGCCTTAAGGGACGTAATTAAGGTTAAATGAAGTCATAAGGGTGGAGCCCTGGTCCCATAGGACTGATATCCTTATAAGAAGACTGAAGAGACATCAGAATTCACGTTCCCTTCCCACAAGAGCAAAGAGAAGAGGCCATCTACAAGCCAAGAAGAGAACCCTTGCCAGAAACCAACCCTGACGACTCTTGGTCTTGGACTTCTGACCTCCAGAACTGTGAGAAAATTAATTTCTGTTGTTGAAGTCATCTAGGATGTGGTATTTTGTTATGTCAGCCCCAGCAGAGTGATATAGCAATAGGGGGGTGAGGGATAAAAGAAAAATATAAAGTTAACCCTTGAGCAACATATGTTTGAACTACATAGGTCCACTTCTATACAGATTTTTAAAAAATAAATACAGTACAGTATTGTATGTGTACTTTCTCTTCCTTTGATTTTCTTAATGACATTTTCTTTTTTATGTCATAACATAATTGCGTTTCTCCATAAATACGTACATGTATTTCTCTATGCATAAATTGTATTTATCCACAATTGAAAACAAAACCAAACCAAGAAAAGAGGGAATGGTAGGAGGAAGAATTGTAGGCAGTTAGTGGTGAAGACTCCACCAGTTTTTTGAGTTTTCCTACAAAGGGTCAGTAGGTGGCAGAGAAGATGGGGACAGGAGAGGGGGTTTTGTTTTGTTTTCTTTTATATTTGGTTGTGAGAGGATAAATAATCTTAATGACATTTTCTTTTCTCTAGCTTATTTTATTGTAAGACTACAGCATATAATACACATACAATATATGTGTTAATTGATTGTTTATGTTATCAGTAAGACTTCTGGCCAACAGTAGGGTATTAGTAGTTAAGGATTTGGGGAAATCAGAAGTTATTTTGGATTTTCAGAGGCATGGTATGAGGGCAGTGCTGGTGTCCCTAGCTTCTGTGTTGTTCAAGGGTCCACTGTAGCTTCAAAATAAGTGAATAAAAGTGAAGTAAGAGCCAACAAATCTTGTAAAAGTTATATTTTTTAAAGGATGATAATAACAGAGTGCTATATATTACTGTCTGTTTCAACCAAATCTGTAGTAAAACCAAAGGATTGTGCTATTTACATGTTATAGAATTTTTCAGAACCTTGTAAACTTCTCAGTTGGCTTGTAATTACCTACAAATGACATCATCCTTTTTTCTTTAGAATGCTTTGATTGAGATAGTGTGATGGAGAGTGTGAGAATGGCATAAAAGCTCACAGTACATTATGAGGCTATTACTGGTTTCGAGAAAGCTTGGTGTCCAGGAGGTCATAAGCCACCCGGGGATGATAGATAAATGTCACTTCATGATGTCATGCGGATCACCACTATTTTGAATGTCTTATCAGATGCTCAAGTAGATTTTTATAGAGTTAAAAACATTACAATAAGATGGTGAGTGTGAGAGTTACAAAGGTATGGGAAAGTTAATAATATTGCTAGAATCTGATGTAATAATTTGCAACCCCAATAGGGTCATTTGACTTCATGGAAGAACGGCTTCTATATAAAGCAGTTTAGATATCAAATAGCTTAAATTATGGAAGTTATGTTTTCCAAGTTCCCCAATGGTGATTATCATCGGCACAATTCAGAGGGTACTTTGGCATTCAGTTTCCTAGTTATATATGTGTACCCCAAGTGTCCCCGAGCCCCCTTGCGTTTTTCTTGACTAGATATAAATCTCATTTCATAGAGATGTAACAACCATCACAATGTTATAGAAGACTCCTTAGGAGAGGGCTGTTTCCTTTTCACCCCTTCTCTACTCCTTTGGATTCTTGGTTCTCTTTCACCATCTCATTTCCTTCAGCAGTTCTTCTCTTAGCATGTGGCTCCAGCTGGTGCCATCAATGGGCAAAGGCCAGTTCTTCTATACTCACCAAAGTCACTGTAACATGAAACTTTTGTACAAGCAATAGATTTTGTATTGAAAATCTGGAAATAACAGAGGGAAAATACCACCAAGAAAAGAGGAAAACACATACCAACTGATATTTTTTGTTGACTACTCTTGTATCAGGGAATTTTCACTGGCCTACCCCAAATGCTGGGGTGTTTCTGCAAGTCCTCCCTTCTCCCATCCTCTTTCCAAATCTCCCGGTGTTTTACACTTGCAGCCAGAAGATAACACCATAATGCCAATTATTTTGTAACACAAAGCGATTTAGCTTTCACTTTGCTTTATGTTCTTTCATCTGACCAGCTCTGAAATGTATTTTTAGAATTATTATTCAGTACAATTACTTTCTTATGTACTGTGTTATGATTTTTAACATACACAGTTTATTTTATATATAGTATATATTTTAATATAATAGTAATGTGAAATATTATACATTAATAGAAATAATGTCAATATAAATATATAATATTAATATAATTTAAATATAAATAATATAATATAATATGAAATAATGTATTTAATATAAAGTTTTTGTGACCACTACTATGATCAGGAGACAGAACAGTTCTATCACCCTTTTATAGACATAACCTCCCCCATTCCTAAGCTTTAGCAATTGTTGGTCTGTTCTCCATCACTACAGTTTTTGAGAATAACATGTGAATGAAATCATAGATTATGTGAACTTTTGAAGGTGTATTCTTTTACTTAGCACAAGGTCTTGAAATTCATCCAAGTTGTTGCCTATATTAATAGGCTTAGTTTTTTTTTATTGCTGAGTAATATTTCATTTTATGGATTTACCATAGTTCATTTATCAGTTTATGTGCTGAAGGACCTCGAGTCCAGTTGTTTCCAGTTTAGGTATTTATAAACAGAGCTGCTGTAACATTTTGTGTAGAGCTTTTTATATGCATATAAGCTCTTATTTCTCTAAGTTAAATACCCAGGAGTGGGACTGGTGGGTCATACGGTAAGTGCATGTTTAACTTAAAACAAAAGCAAAACAAAAAACTGCCAGGGTGTTTTCCAAAGTGGCTGTACTATTTTTGCATTCGTACCAGCAATGTGTGAAAGTTTTAGTTGTCTGCATCCTCAGCGACACTTGGTATTGTCAGAATATTTTTAGCCATTCTAATGGTATGTAGTGTTATCTCTTCAGGGTTTAAGTTTGTATTTCCCTAATAGCTAATGATATTGAACATTTTTTTCATGTGGTTATTAGCCTTCCTTATATCCTCTTTGGTGAAATATCTGTTCAAATCTTCTGTTCATTTTTAAATTAGGCTATTTGCTTTTGTAATAAGTTTTGAGCATTCTTTATATATGAAAATTTGTCCTATTTGAAATATTTTCTGAAGATTTATGTCCAGAGGACAGTGGTTCTGATATTTTCTCCCACTGTTACTTTTTTTTTTTTTAATTCCAGACTCAACAGAAATATCCTTCCTCATTGTCAAGCCTAAAACCTGCAGCCATGTTCTTGATCCTTTTACTTGTTCTATCTCTCTCATACTTCTTCAGTGTCTTTTCATTTTGGAGTTTTCAAATGTTTTTGCACGATCCATTTCTTTTTCTTTAATGGTGAAGTCTTTATATCTAATTTAAAAAAGAGACTAATTTATGAGTCTTCTCTAAATTGCTACCTCCTGCTTTCCCTCACTGCTATGCTTCTTGAAAAATGTTCTGTATTTGCTATTTTCTTCTGCCAAATTTATGCAACCCAGGCTCTGCTTTCATTATCATTCTGAAATGGTCTTAGAACCATCGACAATGATCAGGAGTTTTGTCTACTGGTGGCCTCTTTCTGTTTATTTACCTCTTTGCAACACATGACATTTTTGCCCACCACTTCTCTCTAGATAGAGGAAATACCACAAAGCAATCAATCATTGGAGTTACAGAGAAAGGGTAAAGTAAATAAATATTTTTAGAGGCAGAATTTTTATATGCTTTCATGGAAAAAATAATTTTTATAGGAAAATTCAGACAGATAAAGGATGCAGAAATGTTCAGAATTTAGCATATGCCTACAATTTAACTGAGCATACTTATATGTGAAAGACATTTGTATTCATAGCATCTTGTTTCATTTTAATTCACTTGTTCTACCATATTCAGGTATGTAAATTTGGTTTACTAATGTAATCTTCCAGTGTTCTATCTTTCTGATTTATAAAATGGAGATTGTAAAAGTGGAGCTTTCCCACAGTTTTGTAAATATAATGTGAGATAATGAATGTATTTAGCACAGTACGTGAAATATAAAGCAGTTAATAGGTAATTAACTTTTCTTTTCCCATATTTCTCTAATTCATTTCAAAATGAATTTTAAAGATAAAACAATTCGTTCAGCTTGAGTTATCTTTAGAATTAACACTGGCAATGTATAAAGTAAATTTTTGGAGTTTTGAACACAGTTTTTTTTTCTTTCTTTTGATTGTGAATGTCTGGACACAGAGCAGATGATGTATATATGCCTTTTACTGAATCTGGGTGAGTAATTTTTGTGTCTGTGCAGAGAATCTCTACACAAGCCAGATTTGTAGAGTTTAACCAAGTCAATGGAAATTCTATCCTATGAATGCACTTGTACTGATAGAGAATCATGAAGTAGTTCAAACATGACTTTGAGTGCTAGTCAACAGAAAGATAATACAAAATGCTTCTGTTTATCTCTCTTAAAAATCAGTTATTTGTAACAAATTGTTACGTAAGTTTGTACATATAGTTCAGTACCCAAGATTTCCCTAATGCCTTTTTCCCATTAGTTCTACAAAACACTCTGCATTAATGTCTTAGGGTATTGTTGATTTATTCTCTATAAGACAATATACACTAAAGGAGTTTCATTTTGTCTGTTTTCTTCCATAGACCCTCTTGCCTAATAATTCAGTTAAGAGTCTCTTGTATAAACCATGTTGTCTTTGTTTATTTTTATTGTTGAGTATCCATCTATGCTCTTATAATTCCAGTTTTGCAAAGAAGCAAGGGCTATTAATCAAATTTAACTAAAATGGCTCTTCTTTGGGCCATCTCTTTCGGCTATAGCAAAGAAGTAAATCATGTAGAAGGAATCCATTAGAATCATTATACTTAGGAAACATGTTTATGGCTAATTATAATAATGTCTCTTGGTAATATCTTGATGTTATACTTGAACACACAGTAGAAAATTGCTCAGTGTTCCTATTTCTCTTCATCCACTAAAGATAGAACAGTTATTTCAAGCCAACTTTTGTGTGCATGTGTAGTATGTATTTGTGTCAGGGAGGTGGGGAGGTTGTAATCTACTTTCTTCCTAAAATATTATATGTTATCTAGCATATATTTATTTTAAAATTGTTTTTAATTAGTTTGGCTTGTTTTTCAAAGTTGCATAAGAATCTTTATGATGGAGGGTGTCACCTCTAAGTGATGTCAAAATTTTCAAGTTTTAATTTATTTTTAACATTGGCTTCAGTATTTGGATAGTGGAATATAATTTGTTATTTCAATGGAAATGCATTTGTTATTTAGTTAGTTTTATGCATGCATGTTATAAAACATTTAAACAATACAAAGTAGATGAAGCCAGTGGGTTTCATCATCACATCTATTGGAGGTAACAGAATTTGGCTTTATCTGTGTGCACACATTAAAGTTGATGAGCTGCAATATGATTTTGTGTCTAACAATTTACCAACTCCCCTAGAGAAAGGAAACTCAACTGGGTAGCATTAATTTGAAATTGGGCGAGCCCAATCTCTCACTTAGAGAAGGGAAATCTCAGGTCAAACCTCCTGCAGCCCTCTACCTTTTCCTTCTCAAAATTTAATGTGTATACTAATCCCCAAGTACCTTAGTCTCTTTGGACAGCTCTAATAAAAATACTGTAGACTGGGTGACTTAAACAACACGTTTGTTTCTTATAATTCTGGAGGCTGGGAAGTACAAGATGAAGGCACTGATAGGATGAGTTGTCTTTTGAGAACCCACTTCCTGGCTCATTGACCTCGGACTTTGACTTCTTTCCTCACATGAGCAGAGAGCTCGCTGGGGTCTCTTTTATAAGAACATTTCTCCATTCATGAGGGCCCCACTCTCATGACATAAACACCTCCCAAAGGCCCCTCCTCCTAATACCATAACATCAGGGGTTAGAATTTCAACATAGAAATTTTGGGAGGACACGGCACTTAGTCCATAACACCTAGGGAATCTTTTTAAATGGCAGATTGTGATTCAGTATATTTGGGGTGGAGCCTGAAATTCTGCATTTTCAGCAGGTTCCTTGATAACACTGCTGCTGCTAGTCTTAAAAGCACACTGTCCGCCAAAACCATCTATATTTCTTCCCCTCCCCTCCTAGATTGGGTAATGTTAAAAAAAATGATTATAGAATTTAATCATTTGTATAATAATTTGGGTTATACAAACTTTATTTAACACTTCATAAAATCTCCATTTGGAGAACTTCAAAATAGGGCAGAAGGCAGAAAGCTTTTGTGGGATGAAGAATAAACAACAAGGAAGGGGAGAAAATAGAAACTAATAGGCTGGGGCCACATAGTCAACTCTGGGGTGAGAAGGAAAAGGAAGTAAGTCTAGAGCCCAGAGTTGGCTTGGTGTGTGGTGATTGGCTGACTGGATATACTGCATGTATTGTCAGGCAGAGCGTTTACAGTGACACAAAGTTATGTAAGTTTCAGTTTGCTGATATGGTACCCCATCAGGAGCAGCTGCATTTGGGGCTTAGAAATTTATTTCAACGGTGTTATTAACTATTCTCCAGTAACTTAGAATTTCTTTGTGTGGAGTTGAGGCCATCTGATAATAAGTAGCAAATGCTATTACTGATAGCATTTCCCTTTAGACAGTGTAGAACTTGTAAACTTTTTTGTTTTTGTTTTGGCCTTGACTACTGATGGCAGACATCGGGGATGGAGGTGGTGTAAAGATCCAAGTCTACCTTTCTACCAGGAAGCCAGCAATTCCCAGATCCATTCGTATCGAACTTTCCTGGTTTATTACAAGTAGGTGCTGTCTGTCTCAAGATGTCAAATGACCTTTCTGAGTGAGTTTTAAAGTATTCAGTATAATTCCAATAATACCATTGGACAGATTCTGGTATCCCTGCAACTCTGGGAGGTCATGATTACCAAAGGAGGGAGGAGATACGGTTTTGCTTAAAAAAAAAAAAAAAAGCATTAAAAGTATTTTAGCATGTGTGGTTTTGACAGCTTAAAGGAATTTAGCAATTCTTAATTTTTTAGCAAAATATTTTATTTGCTTTTAACAATTTATTCATTCAACAAACATCCTAAGATCATTTCTAATCCTTTATGGATCCCTCGGTATATAAATAGTGCCCAACTAAGACAAGGACAGTATGCTTAATTCTTTCACTAACAGCTGGACCTGGGTTTCCCTGTCATTTCTCTTAAGTTTAAAAAAGACAACTACAGATGGAATATGGAAATGTAATTTACAAGACATGAAGGAAGGAACTTCCCCAACCTCTAAAGAAAAAAAAAAAAAAAGAAAGCAATTTTGAAAACTAATGCTATTGGTATGTTTAAGACATTTCTTATATTTTTACTGCTATTCCATTTTGCTTTGTTTTCCCTGAATGGCTTGCTATTTGTCTGGGCAATTGTCTGGAAATGGTAGGAAATTATTTTTAAATTGTAGACATCAGTGTACTACAAAGCTTTTGCATTAAGCACTGGCTTATATAAATTTATAAAAAGAATTATATTGAAAAGGAGCTAAACTCAAATAGTTTGAATCATCCAAACATTTTCAATAATCAGGAACTCAGAGGTTCTTCTACTTGTAAACACAAAGACTAGTTTAACAACAGGCTTTGTTTTGCATGAGTTGCTACATAAATTACTCCTTAGTAGAACTCAGAGAAAATTATTGCTCCACCCTCCCCTCCAGGAATATTTTGAAGGAAAACTAATTACCAGTACCTTTCACGTACCGCGAAGCTGCAGGACATCACAGTGTCATCCTCTATGGCCACCATATCCCAATGTGGTTTGGATATTAAACTCATCTTTGGTTAGGAAAGAATTCAAGGTGCATCCTGCTTGGAATTCTTTGTTAAAAGATTTGCAAGGGACAATGTATTTGCCTTCCATGAAGCCATAGTTCTTGGACCTTTGTATTTCAAAGATGAGTCTTGAGTGTAGCAAAAAGAAAAATGAAACAAAACAGGGCAATGGGCGTGTGTTGTACACAACTGATTGAACCAAAATAGTGCTTTAAATAAATCACTATAAATCAGTGTCTTTTTTAAAATATAGAAATTTTAAGTAGGGGAAGTCTCTGAGAAGATAGAGTACTAAAGAGGGTTGTCTGGGTGGCTCAGTCAGTTAAGTGTCTGACTCTTGCTTTCAGCTCAGGTCATGATATCAGGGTCCTGAGATGGAGCCCTGCATTGGGCTTCCTGCTCAGCTCCACACTTACGCTTGAGAGTCACTCTCCCTCTCCCTCAGCTTCTCCTGCCCATGCTTGCTCTCTCTCTCTCTCTCTCGCAAATAAAAAAATCTCTTAAAAATATAAAGAAATAAAAGAGTACTAGAGATCAACTAGGATAGTAGCTCTCATCTGTGAGTAAATCGTTCTCATTCTCAGACCATGTAATTCATGTATGTTTTCTTATTACCTCTTTTTATTTGTTTGTTTTGTTTTCTAAGTGGACTACAACCAACTACAAGCTAGTGAAAGCTATTTCAGGTCACAGTTTAGGTATAACATTGTGAATTTTTCCCTTGTCAGAAGTGACTGGCTATGATTTCTGTTTCATCTTAGAATTAAGCCTATAGAAATCCAGTGAACTAGAGTTTAGTGGAGTTTGTTGCATAGTTTATGGATTCAGAAAGAAAAGGAGTGCTAGATTTTTATTCTTTTAAAAAAATATGGGTCTCTTCATTACACTATTCTCTCTCTCTCTTTTTTTTTTTTTAAAGATTTATTCATTTATTTTTAGGGGGGAGAAGGACAGGGAGAGAATCTTCAAGCAGACTCCCCACTGAGCAAAGAGCATGATGCAGGGCTTGATCCCATGACCCATAAGATCAGGACCTGAGCCAAAACCAAGAGTAGGATGTGTAATTGACTGAGCCACTTAGGTGTCCCTTACGCTCTTCTAAATTAATAATAAAATAAAATTTTACCATAAATAAGACATATATACAAAAATAGGCCAGTATCTTCCTTTGAGCCTTATACATCATCTTGTTAGTGAAACCAAGAGTCACACGTACTTGGAAGATGGGAGGATGTTAGCATTTCTCTAGTTAAACATGCACCTCAATAGCACTATGAAATAATAATAGTAAATCATGTTCTAAATTGCTGTGATACTCACTTCTTCTTAAAACTTCTTCCTCAGTGGATACAAATACTTTTGAGAGGGAATAGAAATTGAGCCATTGAAATGTTTTCACTGATAAATGTATTATATGTATATTTAATTAGTCATCATAATTTGAGATATCTGAAGCAATAATTATGCAATAATGTTTGGTTCATATAACAGTGGATCCCTTGGGAACTCATAAAATATGATGCAATTTAAAGTTTATTAAATATATTCATCTTCCTGGAATAAGAAAACATACTGCAGAATTCAAGCTAAAGCAAAGGCCAGTTCAAGAAATTAGTCTCTGGAATAAAATTCAGCTTATGTGCTCATTTTGAAGGATGATTAGAAATAAAACTTGGGGAAGAAAGATAAACAGTATCAATTTCTTATAGCATAATTTATTCTGTGTTCAGGGAAATAAATAATATTACGATATTTTAAATGTATTATTATACTTAAAGCACTCATTAAAGAATGATAACCCATTTGGTTCCACTTAATGAAACCTAAAAAAATCAGTACATAATTAGATAAAAATGGGGTGGTGCAATAACTGTTATTTGGCTGAATTAAGCATCTAGTGCAGTGTTGGGCACTTGGTAGATATTTAGTAAATATATGCTTAATGAATAATGACTGTAAAGGCAGTCGTGTTCTTTTCTCACTCGTCAGATAGTGTTTCTGTTTGTGTGTCCCTGTTATATTATGTAAATGACCTGAGATTTAAATTTGATTTTCAAAGTTTAAAGACTAGATGAGCTTATATATATACTCACTCATAAGAAAAATAACTATATAATTTTTAAGTGTGGAATTCATAAAGCAGTAAATAATTTATTAAATAATAAAATAATAAAAATAATAAAAATAAATAATAAATAATAAATAATAATAAAATAATAAAAAATAATTTATTTCTGTTATGAAAAACTTACAGTTAGGGAATTTTCAGTCTATGGTGTATGTACTTCATGTGGTAGGAAATGTTATGTTTTATGTTCAGTAAGTTCTATGGGAAAACAGATGCAGTAAAAAATTGAAAATTCAGAATTTGTTTTAGAAAACTTGGTCACATATTAATCTACACATCAAATGCAAACAAAGGAAGCAAACTACTGCAAGAAAAAAAAATTCTGTCCTCTTGAGTACAACAAGAAGTGAATGATTGCCAAAGGAAATATCAATTGTGGCAGGTATGTATATGCTCATCCCCAGAATATATAGATTGGTTTACTAAAACAGCAATCATATAAATCATCTTATTAAGCCCTTTATTATCAATAGCTTTTGAATGCAAAATAGGAGATTCTTTTCCATAAGAAAACAATAATTTTATCCTGGACAGAAGTTCCCTTTCCAAAGCGGCTTTGTTAAAAGAATGTATATTGAAGACAGTTTAACTGAGAATGTGAAGGCAACTTGCTTCAGTGTGATGATTGTATTGACATTGCATTTTGGTGCACAGCCTACTAGTGCATAGAATTGTATACTAAACTATAATTGGGAGATAGTGAGCTAGAAATATAGTGATCAATTTTATAGAGTATTTCTATATGGCACAGAGGAATATTGTAATATATATCAGGAATAATAGGTTTTATATCAATTAATATTTTATTAAGTAACATTATTTACTTTCACTGTTCTAAGTGGCTGTGTATCTAATGCCAAATTCTTAAGTATCAACTGAAGAATCTCTACTATGTATTACTACTCTAATGGGTGTTTCACAAAATTTCTAAGACATTTTATTGATGACTCTGCGCAGCAATCAGATAAGCAGTGTGCCTTCACCAAAAAATCTGAAGAGTCAACATATGGTTACTAATTTTGTTTTCAATTAGATCGGGGTCAGCAAATTTTTTTCTATAAAGGACAAGATAGTAAATATTTTAGGTTTTGTTGGCCAAGAGGCAAAACTGAGCATATTATGAAGGTACTTAGGTAATAAGAGAAAAAATACATTTTTTCTATTTTTATACATTGAATTAAAAATACAGCAATCTAGTATAATTGTAAAATTATATTAATAACATTTCATCTAATTGAGGTTCAAGTTAATCTTCCCCATCGTAAAAATTGATTGCAAATATTCATTTGTTAATGCTGATCTGAAATGAAATTTTACAGATTTCATCTTTGAAAATTATTTCTCAACTACGGAGCTACTGCCAAATACTGATATCAGTCGACTAGCATATGATTTTAATTGCACATATTTGTCCCTTAGAAGGAAGTTAGAATTTGATCATATTCTTCTCTTGATATTTGTCTCTTATTAAGTCATTGCACTGCAAACTAATCATTCCCAGTCAGAAGTTTAGGTGGCAGCTTCTCAAGTTTGAAGTTAAATGGATTTTGAAACAAGGAAATTTCCTTTGTATTTTCATTATGACTGGAAGCATGCTGTTGGAGCTTCAGTTTGATCTCAGAAAAGACACAATTTTTAAATAATGCGGAAATGGAAATCTTGTTTTAATTTTTGACAAAGGAATAAATGAATAGAGCAACTCCACATTGCTAATGATTCATATAACATTAGTTAAAATTACATTCCACATACAAGCACATTTTTGCCTTGTAATTGTAGGTTGAATTCATTAAGAAACATTTTCAAGTCTGCAGCAGAAGCTAATTTCCAATGCTTTTCAGTAATCGTTAATATTGTCCAAGGGCAATTCTCATTGAGAAAAATATTCCAATCTCATCTTTAAGCTGAAAAATGGTTAACCTGTGTTAACCCATCAAACTTCCATGTGGTAAGACATGTCAGGATATTCAGCTTCTATTTCTGACAAAAAAAAAAATTATAGAACTACCCACCAGAGTGAATGAAATTTACAGTGATGCCGCTGGCTAATAATGCAGTAGATTCAAATATTATGTGTAAAGTACTTGCTGATGAAAAATAAATAAATACAGACTTAAACACCTTATATTTTCACAAGCTTTGCAAATTTATCCCAACTTGCCTTTTTCTGTTCCACATCAGTTGATTTTTCCCAGCATCAGCTGAAATACATTTTAGCAGATTCTACTTCAGGTTGAACTCAATTAGCATTTCTCCACTTCTTTAAAAATACTATCACATATAGTTGTTCCAACCACATTGTTCATAGGGAATGATTCTTCAGTCACTTCAAACTCTATATTGACTTCTCATATAAATAACCAAGAATTATTAGTAGCATCTGTTGGTTCATACAAAAACCTAGAGAAATCATTTACCTTGTACTTTAGTTGATTATTGATGCTGCTCTCAACTCTTCAAGCAACTGTTCTTTTTTTTTCTTTTTAAAGATTTTATTTATTTATTAGAGAGAGAGAGAAACAGCGAGAGCAAGAACACAAGCAGGGGAAGTGGGAGAGGGAGAAACAGGCTTCCCACTGAATAGGGAGCCCGATGCGGGGCTCAATCCCAGGACCCTGGGATCATGACCTGAGCCAAAGGCGGATGCTTAACAACTGAACCACCCAGGTGCCCTTCATCAAGCAACTGTTCTTGCAGGAAAGTTAACTGTCTTTATAATGTAAGTGTGCAGTAGTTCTCTGGCAGTGTAAAAACAGGTGGCAAGCTAGATTTGGCCCATTTGCCATAGATTGTGAACATTTGTACAACATGATGATTCTGAGAGATGTACGATTTCTTTTTTTTTTAAAAGATTTATTTATTTTTAGAGACAGAACAAGGGGAGGGGGAGGGGAGGAGGAGAGAGAGTCACAAGCAGACTTCCCAATGAGCAAGGAGCCTGATGTGGGGCTGGATGTGGGGCTAAATGCAACACTCAATCCCGTGACCTGAGCCGAAACAGAGTCCAATGCTTAACCGACTGAGCCACCCAGGTGCCCCTAGAGAGAGGTACAATTCTTGACACAGAGTGGGTCCTTGATAAACGACTATTAAAAGTATGTATGCACAAAGTGTGTGCACGTATGTGTATGCACACACACTTATACATATTATATATACATACAAAGGTGTATATATGTTTATATGTTAGAGTATGTTATTATTATTTGTATTCGAGTTCAAGTAAATATAGATACAAATGGAAATATAAACTATAATATCTTCCTTCTTGGGATAGGATTATGTGCTGGAGACAGTTCACATCAGCTAACTAGAGTCAGTTGCTCAAATTACTGACATTTTTGAGCTGAAGATTAAATTACATACACTTAAACACATTTTACTAGAAAGATAACATATGAGATTTCATCTCGTCTTAATTATCACACCACAGATATTGGTTTTCTATGTCCTTGAGGTTATTTATGTCTGTTGTATCTTTATGGTGCAAATAGTGTGAAGATGTGTATCTATGAATTTCTTCCCAAACCTGTATTCAGTCACTGTTCATTGTACACATTAAAACAGGCTATGACGGTTATTTACATACAATGATAGGCAAATGCTACACATCAGGACTTGATTCATAGTTTTGTTGATTGTCTAGACTTAAGAAATTAATGGAGTACATGCTAATAATGCAGATTAAGTATAAATGTGTGTAAGGTTGGTAGTTATTACATTGTTGATAATGTACACATATACAAATAATATTTAAAAACTATTATCCAAATCAGCACACAAGTTGCTCAGGTCATATAGTGAAGTTTAATTTCCTCTTCTTCATTAATGTGCTTGAAAAGTATCGGTGACCATTCCCAACCCACCACTGATCTCTGAGGCTGCCTGCTTGGGCCTTGCCAGGCTGCTCCTAGCTTGGTCACCCACTTCGTCTGAAGTCTTCACTAAAGGAGTGATGGTGGGGGCTGGGGAGTAGAGGGGAACTACAAAGGAAGAGACTTCCCAGAGCTGGCCCCTACTCTTTGGCAGTCTTTATTATTATTATTAATATTATTAACATATAATGTATTATTTGTTTCAGGGGTAAAAATCTGTGATTCATCAGTCTTACACAGTACAGAGCTTTCACTACAACACATACCCTCCCCAGTGTCCATCATCCAGCCCCCTTATCCCCCAACCCCCTTCCACTCCAGCAACCCTCAGTTTCCTTCCTGAGATTAAAAGTCTCCTATGGTTTGTCTCCCTCTCTAGTTTCATCTTGTTTCATTTTTCTCTCCCTTCCCCTATGATTCTCTGTCTTATTTCTCAAATTCCTCATATCAGTGAGATCATATGATAATTGTCTTTCTCTTACTGACTTATTTTCCTTAGCATAATACCCTCTAATTCCATCCATGTCATTGCAAATGGCAAGATTTCATTTTTTGATAGCTGCATAATATTCCACTGTGTCTATATACCACATTTTCTTTATCCATTCATCTGTTGATGGACATCTGGGCTCTTTCCACAGTTTGGCTATTGTGGACATTGTTGCTATAAACATTGGGGTACAGGTGCCCCTTCACATCACTACATCTGTATCTTTGGAGTAAAGACCCAGTAGTGCAATTTTTGCTTATAAAGTAGCTCTATTTTCAACTTTTTGAGGAACCTCTATACTGTTTTCCCAAGTGGCTGCACCAGCTTGCATTCCCACCAACAGTGTAGGAGGGTTCCCCTTTTTATGCATCCTTGCCAACATCTGTTGTTTCCTGACTCGTTAATTTTAGCCATTCTGACTGGTGTGAGGTGGTATCTCACTGTGGTTTTGATTGGATTTCCTTGCTACCGAGTGATGTTGAGCACTTTTTCATGTGTCTCTTGGCCATTTGGATATCATCTTTGCAGAAATGTCTGTTCATGTGTTCTGCCCATTTCTTGATTGGATTACTTGTTCTTTGGGTGTTGAATTTGGTAAGTTCTGTATAGATTTTGGATACTGTCCCTTTATCTGATATGTCATTTGCAAATATCTTCTCCCATTTTGTCTGTTGTCTTTCGGTTTTGATGACTGTTTCCTTTGCTGTGCAAAAGCTTTTAATCTTGATGAAGTCCCAATAGTTCATTTTTGCCTTTGTTTCCCTTGCCTTTGGTGATGTTTCTAGGAAGAAGTTGCTGCTGCGAGGTCAGAGACGTTGCTTCCTGTGTTCTCCTCAAGGATTTTGATGGATTCCTGTCTCACTTTTAAATCTTTTATCCATTTTGAGTTTATTTTTGTGTATGGTGTAAGGAAATGGTCCAGTTTCATTCTTCTGCATGTGGCTCTTTGCAGTGTTGAGCCCGGCTCCCTGTGGGCCCTCCATAAATACCAGTTTAACAGAAAGAAACAATAAGAATTCAATCCCTTGGAGAGTAAGAGGAGATGCAAGCAGGTTGGGTTGATGAGGACTCCTGGAATGCAGTCCTGAATGGCTGCCATGTCTGTCATGCCTGTCCTGATACAGACTGAATGTCAAGCCCAGGTCCAAATCCCACTTTTGTCCCTGCAGGTGTCCAGGCAGGCCTAGTGGAGCTCGGGAGGGCTGGGCGAGAGTGGAGGCAAGCGCGTTGAAATCAGGATGGAGCCCCCTGCAAGTCCCTGGCTCTCCACTGGGGATTCTGGGAGAGAGAAACACACTGCTGAGACTGAGAGCACTTCATCGTAGGCAGTTTGCCTGATCCTGGTCAGAGCTCAGCCCCTTCTTAAATGAACCAGAAATCCCTCTGCTCTGTACTACTAAAGGGGCTCAGTGGCTGGAACTTCCAGGGACGTGTGTGAGGATCGCAGATCCAGGACCCTGTGCCAGGACCCACATGGCCTGGCAGGGCTGCGGCTGCACTGGACTTCCTCCTGTGGGACACTGAGGACTGTAAGGCCGAAGATCTAGACCGGGGGTGTGAGGCCTGCCATGGCCTGTACTGGAGCTTCCCTTGCCCAGCCCAAGGAGGGGCCACTTCCTTTTCTTTCTTCTTCAGTGTGGCTCCCCAAATCCTTTCCTTTGGTTTCTCAGCAGAACAGGCTACCTCCTAGTCTTTCTGTTTCCAAACATCCTTTAACTCTCTTTCCTTTGAAGGAATCTCTTCAAATCTTAGAGTCCATTACTTATTAAAATGAGGTGACATACTTACCATTAAATTAATTCCAAATATCTGTAATGTTATTATTTAGATGGAAAAGGTTGATGGTTTATGCAGGCCTTGGTGGGTAAGGGAGTGAAAAGCAGGTCAACCTCTCTGGTGACTAATTTGTGAAAATATATAGAGAACTTTAAAAAATATTTGTTGACTTGATCGCTCCTTTTCTAGGATTTTTAGAAAAAGGTAACATACAAAGATTGTCACAGTATTATTTAAAAAAGAAAAAGGTGAAAACAATTTAAATAACCTACAATAAAGAACTGGTTAAATAAGTTACAGCATGTTCATTTTATGGGACATAAGTTGTCCATGAAAAGGTTGATTAATCATGCCATCAAAGAAAAGGTTAAGAGATAAAACTATGTAAAACAAAAAACAAAACAAAAAAATTCCACATCAGAATAATCACTGAAAAGTTTTATAAACAGGCTTGTAGAAGGTTAATTTATATGTGCTCAGAGTACCATAGATTTAAAGAAAATGAAGCTTAATAGAAAAATTGTCAAAAAACATGAATAGAGAATTCTCAAGGGAAATTTTGATAGATGTAAGCAAAAATCACCCCCCTTAAAAAAAGTTAAGTTAGGTACTTTTCTGTGCAGATCAGATTGTTAATATTAAAAAGTCCTTATATCAACACTAACAGCACTAGTAGCACTCACAAATAAGGCTTACGTTGTTAAAACCATTCTGGAGGGCAGTCTGTTAAATTTATTAATGAAATACTTAGTCTTTATTATCTGTCAGGCCCTGAGGAGGGTTCTTTAGAGGGGTTCGGTAAGATGAAGGGTATATTGCTGTCAGCCCCCTAAGGAGATGTTGTCTGCATTTGGGGTTTTTATGAGTAGGCAGAGTTGACTTCCCTGCTGTGTTGACTTGGGCCATATGACTTGCTGTGACTAGTGGAATATGGGAAGATTTGAGAGTATGCCAGTTCACTTGGAGGCTTTAAGAAGTGTGCTATGTTCTGCTTGCCCTACTGTGCTTGGGACATCCCCCATGAGAAGAAGATGCCTAAATAGCTCCTTTATCCTTGCCCTTTGTATAAGAAACCAATCTAAGTGGAACAGACTTGAAATTCAGGCCTAACCAAGCCCAGGGTACTGACTGAAAAGAAAAACAAAAACAAAAACAAAAAACCCCCCTGCCATTGAAAATAGTAAATTCTTGTTGTCATAAGCCCCTGAGACTTGAAGGTGGTTTGTTATGCATATTGTACATCATCATTATTACAGCAATACCTGTGTCATGTGCATGTACAGGGAAGAAGTGTTTCATCCAAATGCTCTAAACCCCCTCCATCTCCTGCCCCAAAGCACTGGAAATAGTAAATGAAGAAAATAGATTGAATAGATCAAGTCTTTGGAGATATGGGGGCTGATATGCACATTTAGAAAATCATCACGTAATTATATAGTTGCACACTGTCATAAGTATTAGTCAAGAAAAATAGAAAAGTATAGCGTGTGAAGATAAAGAGGAACAGAAGGAATCAATCTCAACTGGAAAATCAGTGAGAGTTTCTCCAGGTACATCCCATTTAAATTATGAAGGAGTAAGAGGTAGACAAGGAAGAAGAAATCATTTCGGGCAAAAGGAAAAGAGTGGGCCAAAGGGAAGAGGAGCTTATGTTCTTGAGGTACTGGCTGGAGACCAGGGAGTTCAGAGTAAGCACTGAGTGGGGCCTGGGGGGCTGGCGGGGCCTTGCAGTGAGTTTGGTGGGTTCTAGGCTAACCATAATGCGGCCTATGAACAAGTATTTCTTTTAACCTAAAATTTATTTCTGTAAGCATATTAGTCTTATAACCAGACTAAATTCAGCCCTTGGTATATAAAAATGAACTTGGAACTTTGAACGCCTCCAAATGTGAGGCTGTTCCTATAAAGTTCTTACCACAGTTCATGTCACATGTGGACTTTTTAAACACTGTCAGTTGAAACACTATCAAGAAAAAGAAGAAAAGGAAACAGTTTACTCATGAAATCACTTTTAAATAAATGATAATTATGAAATATTACGCTAAGGACTGTAATTTTTGTCACCTTTCATTTGAAGAATTGTATAATTACTTAACTATTAACAGTGAAACTAAAGAAGAGTAAATTCCTTCTTTAAAGGAGAAAAAAAATGCTCCTTTTCTGGGTCAATGGAAGAGTCTTCCTAAATATCAGCAACAAAGTAATGTAATTACACTATCTAAGAATCAAGTAAAATGGAAACATTTACTCACAAGTTTTTCATCTTATACATTTATGGAACACTATTCAATAAATTACAGTCTATAAAATTTCTATTTGAGCTATTGTATAATCACTTAAATAATGGTAATAATGCCAAAATATAAAAAGTTCAAAGTTGTTTTAGAAGATAAAAAAAAAACTTGCTATATTTCTGGATTATTTTAGTAGACTCCTTGACAATAACAAAAACATTGTAATTATACTACCTACAAGTAGAGTAAAATGAATCAATTAACTTATAAAATTTACCTTTAGATCTTTACTTTTTATATAGTACCTTTATAATCTAAAGTTATAAATCATTATGTTAAGACTTGTAATTCTATAAAACTTTCATTTGCATCAATGTATAATCACTTAACTAATAGCAATAAAACTAAGAGAAAAAAATCAAAATAATTTAGTAGAAAAGAAAGTGTCTTACCATGGTTCTAGATCTCTTAAGTAAGCATATTGGAAGGTAGAATCAACCCAAAAGCTGAAACATTTCTGTTTTTAGGTTGAATGGAGACAAAACAGAATTTAGTGCTAGGTGTAGAAACATTTGTTGCCAGTGGAGAATGCCCAGGGTCATGGAAATCGCTTAAAGGAGGTGATTTCTGGGGAGGTTTGTTCTTGCTTTCCAGAAGAGGATCAGGCCAGCTATTCTCTTCTTAGGAATTTCCCCTTGGGTCCCTTCTGTAACAAATGACTTCTGATGGTAGGATGAGGTGGAGGATCAGATTACCCATTCAGATGGGAGGTTTAAATCAAAGGAAGATCCTTAGTATCTTCCATGTAAGAGCGAGCAGTAAGACAATCTCTGTCTTTGTCTTGTGGAGGACCTGCTGTACCTCTTTCTCCTGGGGTCCTGATGCCCCGTGGGTGGCATCTGGTTCTCACCAGCCTTGAAGCCCTGGATCACTGCCCCACTTGAGCATCAGACACCTCCTTCCTCAGGACCTGTTCATACAGAGAATTGCCTAGTCGTCTTTTAGGGACTCTGCCAAATGTCCCATTAGAACACTGGATACATAAAGATACTTTTCAAAATACTCAAATTGAATTCTAACTCAAAAAATCTTCATCTAAAGTTACCACTTTTTTTTTTCTTTAAGTCATCAAAGTTATTCTCAAACATCGGTATTCTCCACCTGTTATCATGAGCTTTTCTCTCATGGGAAATTCTCTGACACTGATGCTTGCCAGTGACTATTTCCAATTCTTCTGAAAGACTTGGCTTCTATTTTGTATGTGTCTAATGCTCCACATGCATGGCTCATCTTTTCAATTGCTTTTGGAAAGATGCTCCTCTTTTTGTGGGTGTTAAATTCACTCTAGATTAAATATTTCATGAACGTGTATTTCTTTTTCTTGATGCAGTTCAAGGAGGACATGAAGTTTCTGCTGGAGCTTTTGCTTTTTACTTTTAATGGTGGTCTTTCTGATTGCAGGAAGACTTTCTCAGTTTGGACACTTTTAATACGATCATTAAATGCATTGATTATTTTACCTTCTTAAGCTAATTTAGTGTACATTTGGTTTCTTTTTCTTCAAGACTTCTTAAGAAAGTGCTTAGTTTCCTACGGCTGCTAAAACAAATTACCCCAAACTTAGTGGCTTAAAACAACACAAATTTATTATCTGACAGTATGGACATCAGAAGTCCAAAATCAGTTTCCTTGTGCTAAGATTAGGTGTCAGCAGAGCTGTGTTTCTTCTGGAAGCCCTAAGGGAGCGTACTTTCCTTGTCCTTTATAGCTTCTAGAGGCTGCCTCGATTCCTTGGTTTAGGGTCACATCACTTTGACGTCTGCTTCTGTCATATCATTTCCTTTTCTGACTCTGACCCTCCTGCTTCCCTCTTATGAGGACCTTTTTGCTTGCCTTGGGCCCACCCAGAAAATCCAGGATACTCTCCCCATTTTAAGATCCTTCACTTAGTCAAATATATCAAGTCCCTTTTGCCTTTAAGGCTCTAGGGATTAGGATGTCGATATCTTTGAGCCACCATTATTCAACCTACCACATCAAGCAAGCCATTTCCTCTAACCTTCTACTAAGATGTCTCTAGTTTCTGATGCATTTGTTTTATGGAGTTCCAAGTTCTTGCAATCCATGTTGTCTTCTCAAAGACCAGGACTGCTCAGCTTTAGCAAACGGTCACCTAGAAATGTGATCTTTTACTTTTCAAACTTATTCCATGCCACTTTAGAGTTTTATATCACTGCATTTCTTTTAAGGTTCACTGGCTCTTCTTTTCCATCTACCTACCTGCAAAAACAGCTTTATGCTTTCCTCAAGATTAGAGTTTTCATTCAACGAATTTTTAAATGTTGTCTGAAGTTCTATTTCATTTTTCTGATGTATAATGAAGGCCATTTTAGTTGCAAATACTTTGCATTCTAAGTGTCCTGTACCATTTACCATTCAAAGACCATTTACCATTTGCTATCAGCCCATTTTTTTTCTAAACATTTTGATAACTCTTCTTCAGTTTTTTCTAGGCCTCTCTCTCTCTCTTTTTTATTATTCATTTATTTGAGAGAGAGAGAGAACGCATAAGCTGGGGGAGCAGCAGAGGGAGAGGGAGAAACAGACTCCCCACTGAGCAGGGAGCCCAATGTGGGACTCCATCTCAGGACCCTGAGATTATGACCTGAGATAAAGTCAGAGACTTAACCGACTGAGCCACCCATGTGCCCCTTTTTCTAAGTCTCTTAAGCCCAAGTAAAGAGTTAGAGATTTTAGGTCCTTATTTACGGCTTCCAGCTTTTGTATTTCTATTAAATTGTTCTCAAGTCTGGCTTCCATTAAACTTAATTCAGTGCCTGGAATTACCCTGTATGATGCCAAGCATCTAAAAGATATGCTGTCTTTTCTTCACATGGGCAGAAACTCCAATGACCAGGTCTTTGTCTCTAACTGTGTAAAGTTGGGTTCTAATGATTAAAGAATTTTAATGTAACTAAAGCTACACCCTCTCCTATAGCAACCTGCAGAGATTTGGGCCTGGTCTGAGGTCCCTTGTCTGCAGTGTCGCTGTCTGCCTCGGTCTCCAGGACCAGAGTGATATAGAGCATCGCAGCCATCAGCTGACTTACCATGGCCCCCAAGGCCAAGCTAAGCCACATCACGTTGCCAGGCCAGAGAATTCAGTTAACATTCTGCCTGAAACCACACCAGTGCCTGATAATCAGGACATAACTTAGTGTAATTGGGGAAAAAGGGGCAAGGACAGTAGAAGATAATTTCCCAACTTTCCTAACATGGTGACTAACATGCATAGGCATAGTATGAGCCCAGGGGATATAAACTCTGCCTAGAGGCCCATGAAAATGCTCAAGGGCTCTGGTTACAGCAGCCCTGTCCAGTTCCCTAAGCACCCTGGGAATCCATGTTTTGTCTCATCTGCAAGCCATTTAAGGGCACTGGTTAGGATGCTCCATTGATGGTGAAACACAGAGTATTTGAAAGTTGCCAACTCTGGCCAATATTTCATCTTCCCTTAAATAAACTTTTTTTTCTGTGTCCCATGGCCCATCTAAGATTGCCAGATTTAGCAAATAAAAATACAGGGTGTTCAGTTAAATTTGAATTTTATAAACGATACATAATATTTTGGTATAAATATGTTCCATGCAATAGTTGTGACATACGAATGATAAAAAAAATTGTTGCTTATCTGCAGTTCGGAACTGAATAGGACATCCTGTATTTTATCTGGCAATCCTTTTTCTTGGAGGCATCATTCTGCCTACAGTGGAATCAGAAAACTCACTGTTCTCAGTGCCTTTCCTTGTTTTGTGTTTGGCTAGCCTTGAATTTGTATTGGGAGGAAAGTTATGGAGGGCTTAGCAAAGTATTTCAACCAGTGGTGCTGGAGCAGGATCCTACCAGGTGGTTAGAGCTGATTGTAAGCATCTTTGCCCACTCTTTGTTCAGCAATGTCTCATTCACAGCTTGAAATAGGTCACGATTGGCATTTACACCAAACAAATAGAGAAACACTAGGAACGAAAGCTATGTCTAACCTCTGAGTCCCCAGTTCCCTGGACAGTTTGTTGTTTTAACTTACATGTGATCGATTATGATCCCTCCTCTTTAACCATAAGCTTTATCATTCTTAGGATATGGAAAAATCCCTGAAGTCAGTTTTCTCCCCTTTAGAGTAAGGTGAACAAGAAATACCATTGCCACCAGAGGTCACTCTTAACCTCCTGAATCCAAACACACCCAAACTACAAAAAGAATCTCTTGGTGCAGAGATTAGGAAAGACATTTTCTGTACCATAAAATACATAATCTGAAATTCACTCTACAGTTTATCCTATCACTATGGAGTTTCCATAGAACATACTATAAAGTACCAGTATGATGAATATTATTATTTAGTATCACTTTCCCATTGATGTCAAGTACAGAAACACTTTATTCATTTTAGGCTCTTTCCTTAAATGCCATCAAAAGAACTAAAGAAAGTTATGAGAGGGAGGAAACCATTTCTCGTTAAGGTTGAGTTTTACGTACACAATCTCAGACATACTGTGAGTTCACAGAACTAAGGAGAAGGTAGAGGTAAAACCCCTTGATGACCATTACTTGATCAGGGAAAGGTAATTATTTATAGCATTTGACTTAAAACATAGCACTGCTTAAAACTTAGTTCCATTAAACATATATTTTCTTAAATATTATTTAATAAAACAAAGTTTTTGCTGGGCATAGTCTACAAGTTGTATGAAATGAATAAAATATTACCATTTCTGAGGTCAGAGTCTAATGGAGGAATTATATATAAATTTCCAAACAGTAAACAGTAGCGATTTCAACCACATGCTACAAGAATTCAGAAACATAGAGCGAGTCATTGTAACTTGTCTCTTTTCTTTTAATTTGTTGACTGATTTATGGCCTAGATAATCACTTTGGTGTGAATAAGAGCCTTCCATTCTATTGGAGGAAAGTATTAAAAAGTAAAGAAGTAAATTAATTATGCGATAATTCTAAATAGTTCCAAGCACAATGAAGAAACTACCACAGGGTAATGAAATAGGGAAGAATCTGGGGTACAATTGCCACAGTCAGATAAGGCCTTCCTGCGGGGGGAAGCCTGTGGGTCCTGAAGGAGTAGTTTGTTCTGTGAAGATCTAAAGTAAGAACAGATCTGTGTGGAATTGTGGGAACTTAAAAAGCCCTATAATTAGGACTCAGGGATTCTTTCAGACATAAGAATTAATGGAGTTACCGAAGTGGTGAAAGTACAAGATTTGTTGGTAGGTATATTTGAAGGAAGTTCCCTGCATATGTATGGAGGGACCAGTTTAATTAACCTCTCTGGAATCTGAACTGGACGGGTTACTTTGTTAGTAGGTGTGGTCAATCTCCTGTGGGATCTGGGAAGAGAGCACAAACATGCCACAGAGAGGAAAGGTAAAAACACACCCTTGCAGAACAGCTTGCTCTGAAGCATCGGGACCATCAGATCTCACATGGGAGCACTAACTCCTCCTCAAATAGCACAGAGAGCTTTAAAACCCTGAACATGTGCCTAACAACTCTAGGAACCATCTGATGTTGTGTGGAAATTGAATGACACTGAGTTAGAAAAGGCCCTTGTCCAATATTGGAAGTGACAAAAGATTTTTAAAATTCAAAGTCATTGTAAGTGTTAATTACTTAAATCTACAGAACTGGTAAGGGAATTTTTTAGAAAAAGATTTTATTTATTTATTTGAGAGAGAGAGAGAGACAGAGAGAGACAGAGAGTGCATGAGCAGGGGGGAGAGGGAGAAGCAAACTACTGAGCAGGTAACCTAACATGGGACTTGATCCCTGGACCCCAGGATCATGACCTGAGCTAAAGGCAGATGCTTAACTGACTGAGCCACCCAGCCATCCCCTGATAAGGGATTATTTAAGGCATTTTAAGAGATGAACTTAAATTTAGCAATCGTATGAAAGTAGCTTTTAAAATTATTTTTTAAAGATACATAAAAATGGTTTACTAGATTCAAGAAGCTGAGGAGGATTTTTTTTTTTTTAAGAGAATACAGTGTGATATGCTTTCTGTTTACATCAGATTTCACAAATACCACCTTCTGGAAACAAACTTTGTCTTTGTACTTCCATGCTATGTGCTGTACAAGTCACTCATTCATTTCTTCTCCCCAGGTCTTTGGTTACTAGAATGTGGGCATGAGGGACATAGGCTGCAGAGTGTGCATACCTCAGAGTCAGAGATCAGGGGCCATTGAAGAGTTTGAGGATCTCTTCCCTTGTGGATGTGTGGGAGTAACTTGGCTGAATAACTTGTCTGTTCATCCTTCCTTCCTTCCTTCTTTTCATTCATTCATTCATTCATTCATTCATTCATTCAGTTTTGGAATCAGGTTGACATGGGCTCTGATGCTTCATTTGCAAGAAATCAGGCTCAGGAACCTAGGTTCACACTTGCCATGCCTTTTACATGGTTTGCTCGCTGTTCTCAATGCTGACGAAGTGATTTCTCAGTATCACTCTGTCCAGCTATAAATTAAAAATATTATACCAAAATCATATATAAGTTTATTATTAAAATATCTTAGGAAGCATAGGATTACAACCCATTTTTCATCCTATACACTCTCATGTACTTTTTTTTTTCTTCCCCTGTTTCCGTTAGGATTCATTTTATGTAGGGTACTTGGCTGGCTCAGTTGAAAGAGCATGCAACTCTTGATCTTTGGGTCATGATTTTGAGCCCCACATCGGGTGTGGAGATAAAAAAAAATAAACTTAGAAAAATAGAATCATTTTATATAATATAATCATGTCATTTTAAGTCAAAGGGACCAAGGTACTCTTTTCTTTTTATTCTTTTGTCAAGATTCTTTTGCATGCAGTGTAAACAATGTTTTGCTATGTGATAAATTTTCTCAAGTATGATTTAACTACCCCATTCCCAGAAACTCTCATATAGCACTCAGATGTATCTTAATGTGAAGCAATGACAAAGATATCTCGACACAGGCTATTATAGTCTGGTGCTAATAAAACGTAGTTAACCATGGGGAGTACATTACGATGTTTTATGACTAGAAGGTGAATGTGTGAATTATAAGTAGTAGAACCTGGTTACATTGTGATAGACTAACCAGCTTCAATAAAAAATTCTCTCATATATACAATGGGAATGTAACATTCATTAGCATCATGTTCTCCAAATATACCTGCTATTGTATTCAGGATGGAAGCGTAGAGTCATTTTCTTTGAAAACATCTTTATTTTCTGCAAACTGAAGTATATATACTATGTTTTCCAATATCTACATTTCCATAAACATGATAAAATATTATATACTTCAAATTATTTTCTCAAGTAGATTATTATATAACATGCATAATATATAAATATTATTAGAATTGTGATATTATTAATAGAATATACTTATACATTAATAACACACTTATATGTAATTTTTTAAAATTAACTTATTATTAGCTTATGTAATTAATATATAATTTCTGTGATTTATTATATATTAATCTATGAGCTCATGAAATATATAATGAATAACAATCATAGCATGCACATTAGGAAAATTATTCTAATGTGTATTATGAGATAGGCCAAGAAAGTTTTAGTGTCTAGGTTCAAATATTAATTACATAAGCATCTACATGCTGAGCCATTACCAATGAAACAAATGTGATAATAAACTTCATTAATAAATGCATCACAAGTTTTAAATAAGGCAGACAGTAGTCCCACTGTATATGGAACCTAGTTCATATCTAAAAATACATTTTAAAAGAAATATTCAGAAACCATAATACTTCCAGAGGAAAGCAATGAGAATGCAAGACATTTGCTCCTTATAAATGGTAGATATAGGCGCGCCTGGGTGGCTTAGTCGATTAAGTGTCTTTGGCTCAGGTCATGAACCTGGAGTCCCGGGGTGGATCATTTGAGCCTGTGTGGAGCTTCCTATTCAGTGGGGAGTCTGCTTCTCCCTTTTCTTTTGTCCCCCCCGCCCCCACTAGTGCTCTCTCTTTTTCTAATAAATAAATAAAATCTTTAAAAAGATGGTTTATGTAATGGAAGATATATTTTTTTAAGATTTTATTTATTGGTTTGACAGAGAGAGACACAGTGAGAGAAGGAACACAAGCAGGGAGGGTGGGAGAGGGAGAAGCAGGCTTCTCGCCGAGCAAGGAGCCCGAGGTGGGGCTCAATCCCAGGACCCTGGGACCATGACCTGAGCCGAAGGCAGCCGCTCAACAACTGAGCCACCCAGGCTCCCCAGTGGAAGGTATTAAGGCTAAGAAAAAAGTAATGCTGAGTTGAGTTGGCAGTGAGGAGGCAGGACTGAGAGTTTGATGGATTTAGTGAGCTTCAGGGATATGAAAGATGTAACTGAAAGAGAAATTAACCTCATTCATGTAGCACTAGAAGACAGATTTGAATTATGGAAGTTGAGGGGTCACTTTTGGGAGTCAAATTTCAGCTCAAAGAAAGAACTTTCTGATAATTAGCTATGCCTGAAAGGAGACTAGATTGCCTAAAGACACTTTTTTTTGTTTTTAAGAGAAAGAGAAAGGGAGGAGGAGCAGTGGAAGAAGGGAGAGGGAGAGACAGAATCTTAAGCAGTCTCCATGCCCAGCGTGGAGCCCCACAGAATGGAGGGGGGCGGTGCTCAATCTCACGACCCTGAGATCACGACCTGAGCTGAAATCAAGAGTCAGAAACTTCACTGACTGAGACACCCTGGTGCCCCAAGATACTAACTTTTTTTATTTTTGACTGTTTTTGTCAACCATTTTTTGACAGTTTATACCACATGGATTGGGACCAACATGCACTGGATCCAAGTATAATAGACTTTAGTAAGGTGCCTATATCTTTTATAATCCCAATAGGACACATTTAAAGGGAAAGAAAGGATGCTAATAATAAACAGGTTTAGATAGCAGTCTTAACCGGTGTCTATATTGGGCAAGCTGATAGTCTAGGACAAATAAATGATTCCATGAATCATGAAATGCATAATTTTGATGATGATGATAGAAACTACTTAAACAGCATTTTCTAGAGGCCAGAAGATGTTTTAAGTTATTTATATAAGAGGTAGAGAAGGGCGCCTGGGTGGCTCAGTGGGTTAAAGCCTCTGCTTTCGGCTCAGGTCATGATCTCAGGGTCCTGGGATCGAGGCCCGCATCGGGCTCCCTGCTCAGTGGGGAGCCTGCTTCCCCCGCTCTCTCTCTCTGCCTGCCTCTCTGCCTCCTTGTGATCTCTCTCCCTCTGTGAAATAAATAAATAAGATCTTTAAGAGGTAGGAAAGACTATTTTCTACGTTTTGCTGAGAAGGATAACTGCAGTCCGCTTCCCTGGCTTTATTTAAGGTCTTAACAGCTGGTAAGAGATAAAACCAGCTAGTAAGAGGTAAAGCCAGGATTCCGGTCTTGACAATCTATTGCTAGAGCTCCTGGACTTAAGTACTGTACTACCTCAATAGATACATTTTTTAAACTTTATTTTGAAGTATACATATATATATATATATATATATATGTTTTCTATGTGATTTTTTTTCATTAACCATCACAGAAATCAAGATGCAGATGTAGTCCGACACCATAAAGATCTTTCTCATACCTACCCTTCTTCCCCTAAACATCCCTATCACCTGGAAACTACTAGCTTATTCTCTATTTTTAAAATTTTGTCATTTCAAAAATGTTTTATAAGTGAAATCATACAGCTGGCGAACGTTTGTGATTGGTGTTTTTCACTCAGCATAATGTTGAATAAATATGTTTAATGAGAAAATTTAAACATGTCAACTACAATTTCTGTGGACAAATTTCCATTTGATTTTACAATAAATAACTTGTTTAAATATTCTTATAAATAACATGCAGAAGACATATGAGAATTGATTCCTTTTTTTGGGATAAATATATGAAGAATATTGGATGAAAAAATAAACATTTGAATTAGGTTAACTGTAAGAATTGGCATTTTGGTTGGAATTATTATGATTATTTTCTAATGATTGGCTGTTTATTTTGTACGAAATCTTAAATTATCTTTTTGTTGCCTATAAACAGAGAAACAACTTTATGTGCTGATGGGAAAGAATAAAAGCAATCAACATTCAAATTTATTTTAAATTACATTCCCAGACATAGGGAAATATTAAAAAGGAATTAAGAATTTTTCTCCATTAGAGTTTTAGTTAGAACCACTTCATTAAGTGACAGCTTCAAAGTAAATAGGCAGGCAATTATGTATCTCTACTAATCACACTGGCTGGTAAAATTATTTCCTCGTTTCTTATTTCCAGTTAGCTCCACAAAATGCTATCTATGAGATAATGCTTCTGATTGAGGAAAACAAGGAAGGCAAATAAGCAAACTAATTGCCAATAACATTTACATCTAAAACATTCTATTACAAAACAGGTTAAAAACTGAAAGCTAGCAGGATGAATACTGGTTTCATTTTACTTTTTATTTCATTTCATTTCATTTATTTATTTTTGGTAAAAGGAAATGCTAATGCACTTACAGCTTTCATGCACATGCATGTGAAAATTAATTGACCCACCTTTGGAAAGACAATTGAACAGACTGGAATGTGAGTGTTGCTCTGTAGGATGGAACAACATAATTTGTGCTCAGGACATATTTGGACAACGGTATAAGCCAAAACAAACAAAAAACATACAATTAACATTTTAGTTGAACATTTCATCTAAATTCCATAAATGAAAATTTACCTTTTTTTCCATACAGAAGGTGGTAAAATATATGTATGTAGGAATTGTACAGATAACTAATAGCAAAAACAAAAATTTCAAATAGTGTTGTTTCAGACTTCAGACTTCATTGTAGGCAGTCCTTTGTCATGCTCACAGACATCAAATTCTCTTACTTTTATCTTTAAAAATAGAATTAAGCTACTTTACCTTATAAATAAAATACACATATAAATGCATTATTGATAATATAAAAACTAATCCAATAAATAGTCAATGTACACACAATATTTTCATATTCATATTTCAATGTAAATAAAAAGCCAACAGACCAACATAAGACTAAAAGAATGCATGCCCCATTCACAAATGAACTCACTTGCACTGTTGTAAATGGATTTCTTTTGTGTATACTATAATTTCTAACATCTGTCCAGCTAAAGGAAAATGTTTTTCTCTTGAATTGTACTGAATATAAATGCAGCCTTTCACATTACCTTGTTAATAGATATGAATCATTCCTTCATATACAGTCCTAGATTATGCAGTTAAATCATATGTATTCATCTATTTGTTATTCAACAAGTATTCATTAATCCCTGACTACATATAGGCATTGGGAATGTAAAAATAAATATTTTAGTTGCTTTCCAGAATATAGCTGACAGGCATATGCATGAAAAATCAACTCTAATGTAAATGATAAATGCTAGAAATAAAATTCTTTTGACTTTATAAAGCCAGAGTAAAGTTATTATGGATAGAGTGAGAAAGAATGACAGAAATCATCATATGGTCCCCTATTAGAATCAAAGTGGCCATCCAGCTAATTAAGTCCAAATGTCTCATTTGACAGGTAGAGAAACAGAAGCTCAAAAAGTTACCATCGTTAGTTAGAGTTTATCTTGACTAGATGCCAAAATTAAAAGTATCTTGACTGCTGACTTTATAAGGTGGATGTGAAAAATAAGTGAACTATAATATAAAAAGTCTTTGGTACATAGCAAGGCATCAACAAACATATGAGAAGAAGTCTGTTGTAGTGGACATGAATTTGGAATAAAAATTACTTAGGTTAAAAATCCATTTCTTCCTAAATGTGGCATCTAAGTTTTCATTGCTTGGTCTCATGTTAATCTTCTTTAAAACGGGAACAATCATTTCAATATCTCATGATCATTTAACTATGTGAAAATTTATCATTCTAACAAAATTTATCATTTGATTAATTATATCATTATTCACTTAATACTTGATAGATTTTTAAAGAGAAGATTTCCTATTTGGGGGGAAGATGAAACTTGATTAATTTATTGAATTTGAAGATGCTATTTCTAGTAATACAGCTAAAAGAAAGTTAACTTGTACAACATGATTAAAATTTTATAGTTTTGTGTTGAGTTTCTGGTATCTGAGTAGAAATTGAGCAGAGAAAAGTCAATGATGCATGAATTGAAAGACCAATGTTGGCATTACTGAAAAGAGAAAGATTATAGTAGGATTTAATGACATTTTGCTGTGATGTGACATTTTCTGTAATTCTAAACTCTTAGTATGATGCATGATATATGAATAGTTTTTGCTTTTGTTTAATTTTAATGGAAATTGAATAAGTAGTTGAGCTTCATATTTGGGTTAAAGTGGAATGGAAGAGAGATACTTATATGGAAATGGGACTCTGGAGATAGAGAACATAAGCCTTTTGTAAACTTACTGACATCTTGTGAAGGAAGTTGAACCTCCACAGAGCATGTACTCAGGGAGTCAAGTCAGTCATACTCATATAACTCAAAGGGCAGGAAGTATTCAGCTGACATCTCAGTTGCATTTTATATGAGGATGTAATGAGATAATGAACATGACCACCTGGTTTTTGAGGCACCATTTGGAATGTCTGCATAGACAATGATGACACCTTTTCTCTTTGGCTTCTAGCCTTGATCACTGAGTCCCTAACCTCTGCTGATCAGAAAGGGATTAGAATCTGACCTCACCAGGCACACTCAGATATGCTTTCCTAAAAATTTGCCGTAGGATCTAAGACAGAAGCATTTAGTAGTTATGTGTCAGTAGATACATATTTACGTGTCAGTGGAATCATTATATATGTGATTAGTAGTACAGACCTAGCCTGATATGTGGACAAGAAGAAGGGAAATCCAGGCAGCAGGGATCAGAAGATGAAGCATACACACCAAAAAGAGTGCCAATTTTCTTTCAGTTAAAACATTGTTATATCTTTCGGTGAAAGCATTCCTTTCTCAGTAATTAGGTGCATTAAGACATTAGCATCTAAAGTTCTGGGGACAAGGGAAAATTATTCGAGTGGTTTATTAGAGGCCATAGTGAAAGGAGACATCTCCACTCTCTTCCACTCCTTGGTTCCCAGATCCATTTTTTTCTGACTCTGGAAGAAACAGCTCCATTTATTATTTATGTGATCAAAATAATGTCCAAAGCTTATTTTACATCTTATAGGAAACTACCCACACTCACAAGAACAAGTATTCTTCTGACTGCCTCCATGAACTGAATCTTTAAGAGATTTCTGACATTCTATAAAGAAAGACATTTCAGGTTGGTGGGATACCGGGTAGAATTGGGAAGCCCATTTGCCTCAGTTACTTTGCAGAAAAATGAGTTCCTCAAATGGAAATAATGTTGTATAGGATATCATAATTATGAATAAGACAGTCGATGCTGGAAGAAGCATTGTGGACAGGCAGATATATCCATATCCAGAATGAGTATGTATTACAATGAAGACAAAATTGTATCCCCTCCTTGGTATAAGAATTTCAATATAATTACCCTGCCTACAGCTGGCTGGTCAGTACATTAGAGAATAGGGCCATATTTGGAACTTAGCCTTGAACTCTGCTATTTTAGTTTGGGAATGTAGCAGGAGCAGTATTTAGGTAAGGCTTGTTAAGTGGAATGTTGTATCTTTGAGCCTGTACATGATATTTCCACTATGTTTACTTTTTCCTCCATGAACTGTGGAAAGAGGCTGAATGATATACTCAGAACTGATGATATTATCTACATGGTGGTTAAGCCCATCTGTAGCATGTGACTTTGATGAGCACTGGTAAATCCAGAAGAGGTTTTTTCACAGGTCAATCACCACCAGTCAATCTCTTACCAAGAGATTCTGGTTGAGAGAGATGGGGCAATGCAATAGGAGGAGGTACCACAAGTCCCTGAAGCAAACTTCTTGTGCTCTCTGAGACTACAAAGCTTTACCCAACACCACTTGAAAATGGAGTGCTTCTATGCATAGCCAACTTTGTGATTTGGTGGATAAGATAGGAAATAGTTCATTAATGGGTATATCAGGTCGCATGTCTATTTGATGTTCTGGATCATGCATTCAGTCTCTACCAGAACCTAGGAGCAAGCCCATAAGCAGTTTTTCAAAATGTGAATGCTATTTTTATAATAAGACATAACTTTAATCCCACACTCTGGAAGTCTGCATCATGATATTCCTATTAGGGTCTCCCAGATGGTTCATCAATATTTGTATTTGCAATAGTTATTTGGAGCAGTGTTGTGTCTGCTGAACTATGAAGCCCAAGTAAGAAAGGAGCTTACATCTTACCTACCAGCTTCAAAACTTTTCCTTGCTCTTTTCCTGTATTAGTCTTCTATTGCTGTGTAACAGACGATTACAAACTTAGTCGCTTAAACAACATTTATTATCTTATAGTTCTGTTGGTCAGAAATCCAACATGGGTTAGTGGGGCTGCATTTCTTTCTGGAAGTTCTAGGAAATAATCCATTTCCTTTCTTTTTACACCTATTAAAGGCCACCTACTTTCTTTGTCTTGTGACCCTGTTAAAGCCAGTGATGTTGTGTCTCTCTATTTTTCCATAGTCATATCTCTCTGGCTTACAACAGCTGGGAAGAATTCTCTGCTTTTAGGAATGCATGTTAGGGCACCTGGGTGGCTCAGTGGGTTAAAGCCTCTGCCTTTGGCTCAGGTCATGATCTATGCGTCCTGGGATCCACGCCCGCATTGGGCTCCCTGCTCAGCGGGGAGCCTGCTTCCTCCTCTCTCTCTTCCTGCCTCTCTGCCTACTTGTGATCTCTCTCTCTGTCAAATAAATAAATAAATAAATAATCTTAAAAAAAAAAAAAGAATCCGTGTGATCCTCAGTTGAATATGAGTTCTGCCCTAAACTACCCACGCTCTCACCCACCTCTCCTTATGACCAAGAGTATACTTTGTTAGATAGCTAGTTATGGTTAGTTAGAATATATCAGTAGACATGGAGCAAAAAGATGCTAACTTACCCAGACACCCAGACAGTATTTCAGCAGTGGCCTCATTAATACTGCTGGCTATGGCTAATCAACTGAGCTAATCATCTGTAAGCAAATATACAAGTGTGTGTGCTTTTGAGGTGTCCATTGGATGCTTGAAGAAACGCAGGGAAAGAGGAAAATAAAATGAATGTATGTTTGTTAAAAAAAAAAAAGAATCCATGTGATTAGGTTGGGCCCACTTGGAAAATCCAGAATAAGCTCCCCAACTCAAGGTTCTTAACTTAATCATATTTTCAAAGTCCCATTTGCCAAGTAATTTAATATATTCACAGGTTCCAGAGGATATGGACATCTATGGGGAACCATTATTATGCCTAATATCAAAACTACATGTTAAGTGATTCAAAGCAACATATTATATGCAGTACACATTGTCTTCAAAATTTAAAGCTTACTAAATATTTTCTCTTTTGGAGTTATAGAGATACAAGGCAAAACAACTTATCTTTCATTTTGGAAGAAATACTTGGGCATTCCTCAGTTGTATTAGATGCCTAAAATCTCATGAAGATGACAGGGTTCTACATTTTCACATTTATCTCCTTCTGGCATGTATATATCTTGTCAACATATTTAGGATATTTGCTGCTTCCTGCTCACCAGATCCAATCAGGATGAGGTCATGAATGTAGTGGGCCAGTACAGTGTTCTGTGGGATGATGTTGTGATCAAATGCCCTTAACATTCGATTATGACAGCTAATCAGAGACTTGAAATACTCCTAAAGTAAAAGAATGAAGTTTTACCACTGCTCTTGCTATATGCTGTTTAACAGTTACAATTGGGGTGAAAGGGCACTTGCAAGATCAAAACATTTAATAAGAATGGATATGTTCATTTGCTCTAGCAAAAAACATCATCCCTGGAACATCAGCTGCAATTAATGTCATCACCCACTTTAATTTAAAGTAGTTTACTGCTATTTATTATGATATTTGTCTTTTACACACAGAAGAGGGATGTATATAAGGTTGTTTCTTTTAATATTCTGATAGTTCCCCATCTTAAAAGCAATAAAATTAGGACCATTATGGTAGACAGGACCAAATATAGGGCACTGGAATTATTTATCCCTATCAAAATTATAAAAACAAATGTATTATTACATCTTTGAACAACACACAGATCAATTCTACCTTTAAAGACTTGATCAACATTAGTTGGGTCCAACTCTGATGGTTTGGAGCTAAATATTAATCACATGACTTCTGTAAATCTTCTTCCTGAGTCTTAGAGCATAGAGGCATTTTGAGTCCCCAGAAAAGAGTGTTAGCTAAGACTGAGCATCTTATAATCTCCCAGAAGCTTGCGTATTTCCTTTTCCTCTATCTATGCACAGTAACTCTAGCAAATGTCTATAGGTCTCTTTGAAAAAGCCTAGGAGGATGGTTTACAATAAACACTTTTGGCAGACTCTTAGGGTCCTTCAATCAAGGGTTTTCAAGTGTGTGAACTGGTTGAAGTCTAGGATCTCAGTGAGAGGTTGAGAACTTCCATTTGGATAACTTGGGTCAAGTTTCTGCTTATAAGACCTAGAGTGTTTTGAATAAACACACCATTTAAGATTACATTAGTAGATTGTACCATGATTATTTAACCACTTTCAAAGATTCCTCCCTGCAGGTGAAAACATTTAGATTACCATGTCGGCTCTATAACCCATGCTGGTAGTCTTGCCAGCCTTGTCTCAGGCATTTAAATACTGCTATTCTTTGTCTACATCCCTAATAACACCAGAGAGCCCATTCAGATAGCATCATCTCATAATTCTTTTCACACAAAAATCACAGCAAGTCCAGAATATTTCCTCTACCAGTGTTTTTCTCTTGCAATGTCTCTATGAAAGCAGTCCACTGGGCTTTCCTAGGAGCCATGGTATGAGTATACATCCACTCAACAAACATTTCCTTTACCCCACACTTTGAGATCCTTTCCTTTACATTATATTAATACATTTTGACATCTGAACTTCCTTGTAGGACACTGTTGAGTTGAGATTTCAGTTAACCACCTGAGCAAATTGTTGGAGCCTCTGCTATTCTCTGAGTTACCTCAATAGATCCAGGGCAGTTATATCTATAAATTTAGCCCAAACGAGCAATACATATTTTTTCTTTCATGAACATTTATGAATATATCTATATCCTCAAGATTTCATCAGTAAAAGTTGACGAAGTTTTATAGTTATTTTGGAATATAATGTATTTTCTTTTGGGTAGACTGTGTGTGTTTAATCCTGTGCCATGTTGTAATCATGGTTCTGGAGTCAATGAGAGACTAAGGATAGGTCTTGAAGAGAAAAGTAACTTTGTTCTTTTCTTTTTTTTTTCACTTTAAATTTTTATTTAAATTCTAGTTAGTTAACATGTAGTGTAATATTGGGTTTCAGGAGTAGAATTTGTGATATATCACTTACATACAATACCCAGTGCTCATCACAAGTGCCCTCCTTAATACCCATTACCCATCTAGCCCATTCCCCACCCACCTCCCCTCCATCAACTCTCAGTTTGTTCTCTATAGTTAAGAGTCTCTAATGGTTTGCTTCCCTCTTATTTTTTTCCCTTCCTCTATGTTAATCTATTTTGTTTCTTAAATTCTACATATGAGGGCGCCTGGGTGGCTCAGTGGGTTAAAGCCACTGCCTTTGGCTCAGGTCATGATCCCAGGGTCCTGGGATTGAGGCCCACATCGGGCTCTCTGCTCAGCGGGGAGCCTGCTTCCTCCTCTCTCCTCTCTCTCTGCCTGCCTCTCTGCCTGCTTGTAATCTCTCTCTGTGTCAAATGAATAAATAAAAAAATCTTTAAAAAAAAAATTCAACATATGAGTGAATTCCTATGGTATTTGTCTTTCTCTGACTGACTTGTTTCACTTAGCATAATACACTCTAGCTCCATCCACATTGTAGCAAATGGCAAGATTTCATTCTTTTTGATGACTGAGTGATATTTATATACATGAATATATATATATGTGTGCATGTATATCACAACTTCTTTATCCTTATCCTTTATCTGTTCATCAGTCAATGGACATTTGGGCTCTTTCCATAATTTGGCTATTGTTGATAATGTTGCTATAAACATAGGGGTACATGTCCATTTTGAATCAGTATTTTTGTATCCTTTGAGTAAATACCTGGCAGTGAAATTTCTTGGTTATAAGTAGTTCTATTTTTAACTTATTGAGGAACCTCCATACTGTTTTTCATAGTGACTGAACCAGTTTGCATTCCCAACAACAGTGTAAGAGGATTCCCCTTTTCCTACATCCTTGCCAACATCTTTTGTTTCCTGTGTTGTTAATTTTAGCCCTTCTGACAGACATGAGGTTGTATCTCATCATGGTTTTGATTTCTATTTCCTTGATGATGAGTGCTGTTTAGCATCTTTTCATGTGTCTCTTAGCCATCTGAATGTCTTCTTTGGAAAAATGTCTATTCATGTCTTCTGCCCATTTCTTAACTGGATTTTTTTTGTTTTTTCGATGTCAGGTTTTGTAAGTTCTTTATAGATTTTGAATACTAAGTCTTTATCAGATACATCATTGCAAATATCTTCTCCCATTCTGTAGGCTGCCTTTTAGTTTTGTTGATCATTTCCTTCACTATGCAGGTTTTTATCTTGATGAAGTCCCAATAGTTCATTTTTCCTTTTTTTTCCCTCTGGAGACATGTCTAGTAAGAAGTTGCTACAGCTGAGGTCAAAGTGGTTGCTGCCTGTCTTATCCTTTAGGATTTTCATGGTTTCCTGTCTCACGTTTAGCCTCAGAAATCAGACAACAAAAAGAGATAGGTCACTCTTTATAAGGTAACTACATCAGATGAGATAACAAGGGGGATGTACCCCTTCTTTAAAAAATGGGTGCTGCTTTGTTTAGGAAGTGTAATGAGATCTGGAAGTTCAAGTTTCATTTAAATCAATCAAAATTTTCCTCATCCAATTCTCTGGGTCTAATTCATTTTCTTGAATTCTAAAAATCCTATTAATGCTCTGAATTCAATTTACATTAAAATTTTCAAACCTACAGAGTTAAGTTTTGGGTATGGTTTTTGTCTATATTAGTTACCTCACCTTACCTTACTTTACCTTACCTTAACTTTATTTATTTAGTTAGTTTTTATTTAAATTCTAGTTAGCTAGCATACAGTGTAATATTACTTTCAGGTATACAATATAGTGATCCAATACTTCCAAATAATTCCTGGTGCTCATTGCAACAAGTGCTCTTCTTAACTTTCATCACCTATTAAACCCATCTCCCTGCCTACCTCCCCTCTGGTAACCATCAGTCTCTCCTTTTATCCCCCTTTTGTTTGTTTGTTTTGTTTCTTAAATTCCACATATGAGTGAAATCATACGGTATTTGTCTTTTTCTCACTGACTAATTTCACTTAGCATAATACTCTCTAGTTCCATCTATGTCATTGCAAATGGCAGGATTTCATTCTTTTGCATAGCTGAGTAGTATTTCACTATGTATATATATATATATATATACATACATATATATACATACATACTTATATGTGTATATATATATGTGCATACATCTATATGAGTGTGTGTATGTGTATATATATATATATATATATATATATATA